>VDFB02000002.1:107306116-107370566 GCA_007258455.2 Sequoia sempervirens | reverse complement strand
TAGCAACCTATTGAAACAAAGTGAGAGGAACTTATAATTATAAAGTTGTAAATCAAACTTTAAATTTGAAGTTAACCATTTTATTATTTTTAAAATAGTAAACAATATAATTTAGAGAGTGCAATAAAAACTAAGTAACTTACTTGTGATAAAATTTTGATCGCAAGAGCTTGGAGATGTGGTGTTGTAAAGCCATTGACATACCACCAAGAATGAGCTTCCATCGTATACTTGTCAATTGAAGCACCAATACTCTGATTTTCACCAGATACAAAATCAGCAAACTCAGCTCTAACTAAATACTTTGTTTCTTGATCGGAGAAGAGTCTACTAAGTGCTTTCGTACACCCCACACCAACTTCTAGATCTGAATATGGTTGCACTCTTGATGGCAAAGCAAGAATCTCATCACTATAAAAGTTGGGAGTCAATGCAAATGCAAGAAGATGTAGTGGGGTGGTCATTTTGTTCCACCACTCAACACAAATTGTTTGCACCTCTTTGAAGAAAGTTTCTTTAGGATCTTGCTCTTTTTCGTTGATGATGACTTTCATTTGCTCGATCATTGAATCAATGCCATCATATACCTCTCCCAAAGATGGCTTATCCATGTTAGTAAAACGGATCATACTCATGATGGGCTCAGTGAATCGAAGAAGATATTCTGCTCATTCCTACCAAGTGTCATCTAGGATCATCCGTTTTACATTTGTTGCCCTTTCAGTATTGGATTGCCCCCATAGGGACCAACTTTGACTGATAACCATGCTAGAAAGTGCCCCCCGCACCTTCACAAGTCGCCTCAAGACAATCGTGTTTGATGCAAATCTAGTTTCTACAACCTATTCAAAAATTTAAAATTAAAATTAAAATATAAATAAGACATGCTTGAGTTTAAAAAATAAAATAGTAATTACTAAAGTGAAATGTAAAATTTAAAAGTTGAAGTGTTTCAATTACCTTCAACAACTCCAACACTGAAAATGATCTAAAAATGGCCTGTGACATTTGATGGTTTGTGATGAAAATTTCGATCTCTTCAGCTTCAGCATACATTTGTTTGATCCAATTTATTTTCGCACCCAACTTTTGTAGCATGAGGTTGAGAGAGTGAACAGCACAAGGTGTCCAAAATATGTGCTCAAATCGTGTCTTAATCAATATGCCTGTAGCTCTACAATTCTTTGCATTGTCTGTTATTACTTGGATAACATTTTCAGGACCCACATCTTGAATGCACTGTATAAGGATGTTAGCAATAAATTGTGCATCCTTCACTTGTCCTTCACAATCCACGGCTTTCAAAAACATTGCCCCTTTAGGGCACACTGCAATCACATTGGTTAATCGCTGGTTTTTGACATCCTTCCATCCATTAGAAATAATTGACACCCCTGTTTTTTTCCATGAATTTCTAATGGGAGCCAATGCATTGTTTATGCCTTTTACCTCCTTTGCTAGTAAGGTGGTACGCACCTTCTCATAACCTGGCCTTGTGTACCCTTGTGGACAGTCACTTGCCTTTCTCAACATATCTTGCCAATATGGTGATCATACAACATTAAATGCCAAACCGTTTGCATATAGACATCTTGCAATGACGTAATCTGCAAGCTCTCTAGTGTCAAGCTTAAATGCTTTTTCTAATGGCCCCTTGCTTCTCTTCACACCAATAGGATCATCTTCACTTCTACCCAAAAATGGGTGGCTCTCTACTACAACATGATCAAAGTCACTATGTGTTGGATAAGGAGGAGGCCTCTTTGATCCCCTTCCACTTCCACTTCCTCCTCCTCTCAGCAAAGGATGGTTTGTGGCATGACTAGCTCTTGCATCTGCTTCCTCTTGCTCTTTAATATATGCTGCTACTTTGTGAGGATGTAACCTCTTACCATTTTCTCCTGCACATACTGCGATTCCTTGTCGAGAAATGGCACATAAATGGAATTTCACACGACTATATGAGGTAGTATATTGAACTTTACAATGATTGCATATCCAAACAAATGTTCCTCCTTTAACTTGTCGTATAATTTGTACATATTTCCATAGAGGTGAATTTGGGTTGGTTTTAAAGGTGGGTCCATCAATAGAAGTAGAACTAGTTGCCATTATATTTCCTACAAAAAATTCAAAAAATAGTTATTGAATATTGAACAATAAATGCTAAAAAAATATAATGCAAATATCAGCATTATGATTAAATACAATTATGCAACATACTTCAATATTTATTACTAAAAATAACAATTTGAATTAATAAACGTTTAATAAATAATATGTAATTACTAATTAATATAATTACAATATAATAATTTATATTTATAATTTTAATTTTAAATTATAATTGATTATTATTTATTAAAATAAAAAATAGCAACATAAATAAATTTTAACATTAAGTAAATAAAATAATAATTAGATTTATATTTATCATTTTAAAATGTAAATTTTAAAGTTTTAAATTTTAAAATTTAATTATATTAAAATACTAAAATAGATTTAATTTTTTATATATAATCAAATTATAAATGTAAAAACATTAAATTGTATAATATTAAATATTATTACAATAAAAATTTGTTAAAACTTAATACTAAATAAATAAACTAAAACTATTTATTAATATATTATAATATATATTATAAATTTATATTTTATAAAAACAATATTATTAAATAATTTATTAATATCATGATATTATCATATAAAGTATAAAACAATATAAAAATTAAAACTAAAAACTTATAACTATTATAAACTATACACTATAAAATTAAATAGAAGTTTTACAAGCTAAGAAATACCTAGAAATGGCAGATGAAAATGGTAGAGGAAAACGTGAGGAAAAAGACAGAAAAATGGCGGAAAATCTCCTACACAGTTGATGGCGTTTCCCTGTGTTTTTCCCTGAACGGCGGCTGTTCTTCTTGCGTGACCACACTAAGTTTCTCCTTGCATGACCACAGATCTGTATCTCCTTGCGGCTTGCGTGTGTCTGAATGGCGGACGAAATAGAGTTGAAAACGACCAAGCAAATTGCCGCAGCGAAAACACCAAGCAAAACGAGTGGCCAAAAATAATGCAAATAAGCTAGGGTTTTTTGCTTTAACCATTTGAAGTCGCAAAAAGTTTTTGCAAACTACGCCGGAATCAAATTGAAAATGCCACGTCACAAAAAAAAAGGGCATGATTTGAGGAAAAATCGTGCAGATTCGTGGAAACGTTGTTTTTTTAAAAAATCAGAACCCTGTTCGAATCTGCAGGGTCTCCAGCACGAATCCATTTGGAAACGTATCCGTACCCATAATTGGCAAGGTAAAGGGCCGATTTTGATAACATTGATAAAGTTGTTCGGAAAGGGTTTGAAGATTATATTGAATATTTGAAGACTATATTGATGCTGGTTATAAAGAGAATTTAGATCAGAAGTTTGAAGATTATTGTTGAAGAACATTTATAGCTGGCTGTGTATCATCTCTCTTGGGTACATGGGAATCATTAGGGCATATTGGAGAAGATTTGATAAGGGTTTGAAAGAATTCAATGAAGAAATTCTGAGTTTATTACCTGCTGCTACAGTACCCGCATACAGTGATTCGCTACAGTGACATGCAGCTGTGGGTTATCAGATTGAGGTTGCATTGAAGTTTAGAAGGCTTTATTCAGCCTGCAGAGTGGTGACTGAAGAAAGACAGGTTTGGTATGAGGATGCTCATGTTCTAGAACCTCTTCTGCAGCAGTTCGAGCCTCTAATCATATTGGCAAGTGTTCATTGTCAAGCCAGAAAGTTAAATACAAATTTCCTGATGCATAGTTGATGACTTTAGCTGCCATCAATCTTCAGAATTTCCAGCATTTGCTGATTCAAAGTTTCAGACCTGTTATTCGCAATTTTGAATGTCTGGGTATGAATGGGATGTGATCCAAAAACAAATATAAATTTATGTTGAAAGTTGATGGTTATTGAAAAAGGATATGATAGTCTGATTTGAATATCTAAATGCATTATGCAAGCTTGTTAAATCAGATTGTAATCAGTTCATGACAGCAAATAAAGGAGTTTTGGGTTACATACCAAATGTTTGTTAAAATGTCTATTTGCTATGAGTAAACATTTGCATATATAATTTGCAAGCTAAGTGTTTGTTGAAGATACCTATTGGCTGTAGCTATACATTTATATAATTGCAGTCATTTTAAGGTCTTGCATCTCATTTTAGTCAACTGATTAGCTTCATTTGAGTCACTTGAGTTTATGCAAATCATCATATACAATTGAAATAAACCACCCAATTCAGAAAATGATCATCCGAAGTGTGAAATTTCATTGTGGGAGAACAAGGGTTCTTACTGTGGTATCAGAGCGGTCTCTTACCATCTTGTTGGGGTTTATTTTAAAATTTCATTGAGCTCACACAGTTGAAAATTGAGTGATCAGCACTTGGTTATTTAGCTTCATTATTTTTCCAGTCAAAATGAGTTCAAGTAGTGACAAACAAATTGTGTCAGATAATTGGAAGTGGTTAGCTAGAAAAATATATGAACAGGGTGAAAAACTTCGCAAAACTTTACAATCCAGATATGATACATTATGTATTCTTAGGAGACTGGAAGAAAGTTTAAGTTTGTGGAATAATCACCTTCAACATTGCTTCAGATAGCCATGGGTCCTATAGTGAAAGCATTGAGTGAGCATAAGTATTTGAAACACAGTGACAGTGAGATTAGGCTCACAGTTGCCCTATGCATCAGTCAGTTATGAGGATCACGGTTCCTCGAGTGCCTTATGAAACCATCGCCATGGGTGAGGTTTTTCAACTGATCATTGACAGTATGGTTGGGATTGATGACATTGGTAGCCCTACATTTTGAAGAAAGGTTAAGTTATTAGAGTTGATGGCACAAGTGAGATTATGCGTTGCCATGCTTGATTGTGTTCATCATGATCTGGTGTTGCTTTTGTTTCGACTCTTCTTGGAGTCCATTAGTACGAGACATGATAGATCAATCCAGGACTACATGGGAGTTATTATGACTTCCATCATTGATAACAGTGATGACCTATCTCAACCCATCATGTCATTACTTCTAGCAATTCGTAAGCGAGAAAAAATTACATCTCCAACTGCTTACATTTTGGTGTGCAGTATTTTTGAACAGTGTGAAGACAAGCTGAGGCCCTATTTGGTTGAGGAGGAGCAGGTGTAGGAAAAGAAGGTGAGATTTGAAGATAATGTTGACTTTATTAGCTATCAAGAAGTTGTTATTGGTCATAATAACAATTTTAATTTTGATGACAACAGTGCTTTGCTTGAGCATAATGATGATTCGGATTAGCATGGAGTGATTGTGCAGTTTGTGAATAATCCATTATTTGAATCAGATGTTGGATTAGTCTATGATAATCCACTCTTCGATGTGGATGTTGATCACACTCTTGACAATAGTTCAGAGTTGGGCGATAATCACAGCATTTGGGATCTTTCTAGTGCATCGGGATTCCAAACAGAGCTTATGAAGGAGTTTTATGGTGTGTACATGATGAGGAATGCTTACAATTTTTCCTTTGATCCACCTGTACACGATATGTCTTCGATGCATAGTTTTAGTGCGCATGGATCAGATAGCTGGTTTGTTGTCTCTCCTTGCATAGTTGAGCTTATACCAGTGCTACAACAGTTGTGTTCATGTGTGTGACATTTCATAGTCTTCTTTTGTACCTCCGGTGGCGTGGTGTTTCTTTGTAGTAGAGATTGCTTGGGGACAAGCAATTTCAAGGAGGGTGGATTGTAATGTTCCCATTTTTGGAAACATCAGAGTTTGGAGGATTAGCCTATCATTTGACCCTCATAGGCTAATGGAGTTGGTTAGAGGGTCCTTCTTGGTAGTCATCAAGGTGTGTTTTCTCCTTCAGAGCTTAGTGTGGGTTCAAGTTTGGCCTTTGTTAGACTTAGTTCTTTATACTTACTATTTATAGTAAGTTACCATTTCAGGGGAATCAGGGTTACTGTATTTAGTAAGGCACCTGGATAGGTCTTAGATGCAATGTTGACCTCTTAATTAGTTGGATGGGCGAAATATTAAATGTTCAATGACTAATTATCATTAAAGGTACTTTAATGATAATTAAATAATATAAAGTCAAATTATAAAGTCAAAAAGTGTATTTTATTTCCGATGAGGCCATGACCTTCAATTAAAATCACTTAAAGTACATTTATTATATTATGGATTTGACCGCCCAAGTTTGGAGACATTATAAAGTTTTTATTAAAAACCTAAAAGTGGATTTCAAAAGCAATTAAAATGCAATTAAGAGGTCGACCTCCTTGAGGAGATTATAAAAAGGCATCAAGAGGAATTTATTTCATTATGATTGAAGACTAAAAACTTGTGATTTTAGAGTTCTTACTTGGAGAAGGAACCAGCTAAGGGTTTCTGCCATTGTTGAGCCTTTGGGAATGAAAACTCTCATAGGTTGTGCAATTTTGAGGCTGTGAAAGACTAGCTGAGATTATTGCCTAAGTGTGGGCTTCATCTAGGAGTCCAATTTGAGCATATTGGTGAAGTTTTATTCAAGTTTCTTGAGCTTATTTGTAAAGTTGTTCGGAAAGGTTTGAAGATTATATTGAATATCTGAAGACTATATTGTTGCTGGTTATATAGACATTGTAGATCAGAAGTTTGATGATTATTGTTGAAAAACATTTATAGCAGGCTGTGTATCATCTCTCTTGGGTACGTGGGAATCATTAGGGCATATTGGAGAAGATTTGATAAGGGTTTGAAAGAATTCAATGAAGAAATTCTAAGTTTATTACCTGCTGCTACAGTAACCGCATACAGTGATTCGCTACAGTGATATGCAACTGTGGGTTATCAGATTGAGGCCGCGTTGAAGTTTAGAATGCTTTATTCATCCTAGAGAGTGGTGACTGAAGAAAGACAGGTTTGGTGTGAGGATGCTCACGTTCTGGAACCTCTTCTATAGCAGTTCGAGCCTCTAATCATATTGGCAAGTGTTCATTCTCAGACGAGAAAGTTAAATACAGATTTCCTGATGGATAGTTGATGACTTTAGCTGCCATCAATCTCCAGAATTTCCAGTGTTTGCTGATTCAAAGTTTCAGACCTGTTATTCGCAAATTTGAATGTCTGGGTATGAATGGGATGTGATTGAAATAAATACATATAAATTTATGTTGAAAGTTGATGGTTATTGAAATGGATATCATAGTCTGATTTGATTATTTAAATGCATTATGCAAGCTTGTTAAATCAGATTGTAATCAGTTCATGACAGCAAATAAAGGAGTTTTGGGTTACATACCAAATGTTTGTTAAAATGTCTATTTGCTATGAGTAAACATTTGCATATATAATTTGCAAGCTAAGTGTTTGTTGAAGATACCTATTGGCTGTAGCTATACATTTATATAATTGCAGTCATCTTATGGTCTTGCATCTCATATTGATTAGCTTCATTTGAGTCACTTGAGTTTATGTAAATCATCATATGCAATCAAAATAACCACCCAATTCAGAAAACGATCATCCAAAGTGTGAAATTTCATTGTGGGAGAACAAGGGTTCTTACATAGTAATTACAAATTTCGCTTGGCAAGTGTTTGACAAAATTCCCAAGGTTTAAATTAGCAAGTTTGAGGTCAAATTTAGCAAGGGACATTACAAAGTTGCAAACTCTACTAAAGAGTCATCAACATGATGAGACTCATCACAAGCAAACTCTCCATGAATGGTCAAATATCAAACCACATCTGCATGAGTTATATCTCTATCCACATATGTAGTCATGACATTAGTGGCTGATCCACAAAGTGTATGCTCCATAATGCCATCCAAGTCTATTATGTGAGCCTTCAAAAGGCTCTTCGAAAGAGGTGACACCAAAACTTCATGAAGCAAGCTATGTAAACACTCAAGGAATTCTGAATCATACCTCAAATCTGATTGCTCCACTTGCTTAGCCACTATACAAGGCTCATTCCTCATATGCCACATGCTTTGAATCTTCTTTGCCTCTACCATATCATGTGGTACTAACTTGGTCTTCTTGTGTTTTGGAAACACAAATAAGAACTCATGTTTGTCTCCCAAATGAATGCCAACAATAGAAGAAGACTTCTTACTATCGTACTTGTGAGTAGGAGCTGCCAACTCAAGATTATGTAAAAACCAAAGACTGCTGTTCCAATTCAGAAAATCAGAATACCTGTCATACCTTTCCACAATGTCTTCATTCACCTCAAACATCTTCTTCCTCCTTGTTGCATCAAGTGCCGATCTAATATGAGTCTCCCAAGGGAAATCACAAGCCTCAGGGTTGATCCTCGTGGTTGTCATATCATGATGATATGAAGATAAGGGACTTCTGTCATACACGAGAAAATGAGTCCTTACCTCATGCCCAAGTGTGATAGCTTCCTCAATCTCAATGGATGGATATCAAGAAGTTTTGGTCCACGAGACGTCTCCAAGTGAAAATCAAGTGTACCATGTGTCACGAACTGTGTCCCATGGCTGCAAGCTGAATCTTCATGTGTATGTGCCTCTTCTACCTTCATGACTTCATCATAGGACCCTTCAAGTCCTTGCTCCATGTCTCCACTTTTTGCAATCTTCATGTTGCATTGTTTTTCATCAGATGTGGTTGACATAGAAGTCTGAAATTCTGCTGTGTATGATGAAGGGTGTGCCATGCTCAACTCCTCACAAAGCTTATCCACCTCATCTTCTTTTCTTCTAAGGCATCAAAGTATATCTCACCATGTATGAGGAGATGATCTCTATCTGCAAGTAAGTGTAGGTAGTTTGATTTCACTACCACCAAGACCTCCTTGAGTTCGTGCAAGTTGGCAAGAGATGGGCCTCCTTGAAAACCGTCATTGATTCCATAGAGCCTTCCAACAAAAACTTGCCATCATCTTATGAACATGATCAAAATGGGTTAGAGCTGCCACAACCATATACCTTCATTTACCCTTAGTTGACCTTCCAAAGGATGTGACTTATGAGACCCAACACCTCCATACAATTTTTTTGATTGGTCTTCATAATCATGCACCTCCAAATCAGCTTCCTTCTTGGTCTCTTGTCCATTACATTTGTGTGTAAAAACTAGGGTATCATTATGTTGTATCAAAGGGTCACCATCAAAGTAATCATGATCTTCCTTAATGGCTGATCTAGAAAGTGTATGTACAACTATGACCTCCTTAACCACCAAGTGATCCTCCATATCTTGCAATGTCAAGCCAATCTTATCCAAACATCTTTGTTCACCACATACTGAAATTTTTGAATTGCCATCATATGTATTAACAACATTCATCTCAAAGACGGCCAAACCACAATTTGATTCCTTGCCAAGATGAGGTAAGGGTGATGAAGCAACGGTAGGCTCAATTAGAGGAATATTAAATGAACTCATACCTTCTTGTAGCTGATCTAACATGGCTTGTTTGACAATCTCTGCGGCGGTATCTTCTTCAATCTTCATGTGCTCTTCATTTGTAGCTTCAATAGGTAACTCTTCCTCAATCTTGTAGTCATCTTGAAGTGTTGTGCTCTTCACTTGTAGCTTCATCCCATGTAGGATCCTCATTATACTTAGGTGCCAACACACCCAGATCTCATGTGCTAAAGGGTTGATTGCTTTGTTCAAAGAAAAAATGTTCATGATGATAAGACAGAGGATCAAGAAAATTACAAAAGTGTAAATGATGACCAAAATCATTTCCAATCAATATTTCCTTGATAATGCCACTCCACCATGTTCATTGGAGATTATCAATGGTGTTTACATTTTCCACTTAAGAAGCAAATCGAGACAAAGCAGAATTAACAAGCTTTCTAGAAAACACACACCCCAAGCTAAGAGACAGCCCCTTTACTAACATATAAAAAGGATCTGTAAAAAATAAGTAAATCTCTGGTGACCCAATTGAACGGTCAAGACTCAATCATGTTATAGTTAAGTAGGCTGGATACCAAGTAATGCTTCCATGGTAATAATTTTTTAAGGAGGGCTGCAAAATTTTGTGCTGACACTTTTCGGTTCCATTGATCTAATTTAGTCATTTGTTGACACTAAAATTACTTCTTTTGCTCTTTCTTTCTAAGGAAATTACAGTAGCAATTGGCTTTTCTTTGAGTTCTATACTAGAAATTATATCAGTACTCATGATATTTTGGCAATTCTATTAGATTTTCATCTTTAGCAGATCATTTCATATTACATAGTTTTAGAACTTGTGACTCCACAAAACTCAACAGATCCAATTTTGACTTGGACTTGGCAGCTGACAAAAATTTGGCAAAATCGGCAAATTGAAAAATTCTCAAATTCATTAAAAAACATAAATTTCATGCAAATTACATTTACAAAACATATGAAATGAGTTTATATTACATTGGAGAAGTTCTTTCTATTAGATTTGAACAAAAAAAGTACAAAATCACATGAACATGCACATACAATAGCTGATAATATGATATATATCTTATGATGATTGAAAGTCACCATCAAGAATTACAACTTTGTGTAAGTTACAACAATTTATAATTTTCTATTTCTCATATGCATCTTAGTTATTGTTGGGGTCCTACTCTTCATAGTTGTTTGCACCTTCACTTAAACTAGAATGTAATGTACTAATGACTCCTTGGGACTAACATCATTCTCTTCCATGTTGTCATCCAATCTAATGGCTCTTGCTTTTGCTTTTGCTAGACCTTGCTCTACTTGTATTTAAAAATCATCAACTTCAGCTTTATTGTACAAAGACGAGGTCATTAAGGCACTTTTTTTGTCCACTTGTGTTTCATGTAAACAGTAAATGTTATCAACCACACTCCAATTGCACTCACATCCATGGTGCTACAAGATTGGGACAAAACTAGAGGGCATGCTTTTGAGGTTTTGGGATTTTGTGTCCCAATTTTCCCACCAAGTTGCCACAAAGAAGACATTCACAAGTTTGTAAGTAAGTAGTAATTGCACACATTGAAGATTTGAAGTGATGTGAAGTAAAGACAATGCCCACCAAGTTGCCACAAAGAAGACATTCACAAGTTTGTAAGTAGTAATTGCACACATTGAAGATTTGAAGTGATGTGAAGTAAAGATGATTTTTTTTTGGTTACCTACTGCTTGGTTGGTTCTTCCTCAAATAGGTAGTGGCAAAGATAAGAGCTTCCCCCTTTGCATGGTTTTATCTTTGCAACTCTGTAGTAATCAGGTTTGAGACCTCTTCCTCAAGCATTATTCTTTCAATGCATGTTGTGAGGCTCTCCAAGTCTCCCCATCATGGACTTGCTGAGAGTTCTGCTGTGCAATTCGTGTGAACTCAGCCTTGAGTAAATGAGTGAGTTATGGACACTCTCTGCAAATTGCGAGTACTTGCAATATTTGAGAGTTCTCAGCTACTTTTACGGCACTGCATCTTATATTAAGGCTTCAAACTAATTATTTTCTTGTATTCTGCTGGGAGATAGTGATAATATTGATGTGTGTTTATGAACTTCGAACTTTTAGCCTTTGTGTATGTAGTTTTATGATTTATTACACAATTCTTTTCAGTCATATATTATTTGCAGTACTGATTGATGTTGTGGTAAGAACTTTATACATTGATTGATTTGAGGATTATTATATTAAGAAACATTAACTCTAACAATTAGTGCTAATTGGAAATGTGTTGGATTTTACAGGTTTGAGAATTGGATAAAGGCATCACCTTGGATGAATGAGATAAATCCAAGAGACATGATTATGCCAATGGATGGGGATGATGGCTTTTACCCAACAACTGGGAATGACTTTGTTAGTTCTATTTATTCTATGATGTCAAAAGAAAAAATATTTCTACTTCATTTATTTGTCAATTAGTAGGTTGTATTTTATAATTAGAAAACACTCAGTAAAATGCTCATGGATTGGATTTTTGGATTGGTGCAGAAACCAGAGGTGGTCGCTGCAAAACGTAAGCACCGTGTGCATGTCCTTGTTTGTGCACCTTCAAATTCTGCATTGGATGAAATTGTTATTCGTTTGATGAACACTGGTGAGTGCTTTCATGCAGCCTAATATTTTTCATACTTTTATTTATTTTTATCATAGCAACTGAATCTTTATGGTTTTTAATATTTCTTTTGTTTTATTAGTTCAAAGTGCGTTTAATTATCACATACAGGAAGGTAACATTGCCATAATCTTTGGCTTTGTTTTATGAAGGATTGAAAGAAAATACATTGATGTTATGAATTGAAAATTACAACGAATAATAATAACAAACAAAGTAGGGCATTAAGAATATCCTACTATGATGTCAATACACGGGGCTTATTAAGATAATGGAAATCCAAGTAAAAATGTGAACCCTAAGGAGTACATGAAAAATGTATGTCAATTACAAGGTGGAAAAAATCAAGATCCACTCCCATAAAGATAAATTGTGAGTTAGAGTACAGATTGTGCAGAAAGATCTAGCCATCATTAGCATCAATCAGAATGCATACTGTACCAATCACTCTGTGGTTGTTGCAGTGAATCTGAAGCTTTTGTTGAAAGGAGTTCGTATGTCATCCTCAAGGCTATTGTCATTCTTCTGTGCCAAAGTGAAAGGAAGGTCTTGTATCATCCAAACCGGAAAGTCTCTAGACGAGGTAAAGAAGCTTGTGATACTACTATTCTCTTGTGCTGAGGGTTGGATGAGGAAGAGCAGAAGTAATCCTTTGCTAGAAATTTGTTCTAATCATAGTTGGAAAACTTGGATTCAGCACGGACTCGGCAGCCCCAAAAATATGACTTGGACTCGGGACTCGGGAAAAAACTCGGCAAAAAAAAAAAAAAAAACCGTAGTTTTACAAAAAAGAAAGAAGAAATTAATGCATTTAGAGAACATAAGAGCCTAATATGATTATCGAACACTCGTAATTCAAAGATTACACATGTCATATGATCATCAAACACTTAATAATTGAAATTTCATCATTCATACTCATAGTTTCTGTCATGTCCCCGTTTTAGCTGACACTGTTTGTCGAGGAGTGAGCCTATTATTTCGATCCTCGTAGGCTGACAGATAGGTGCAGAGGATCATCGGAGGCAGTTGCTCAGTGTTTGGTAGCTCTAGTTTTGCAGTTGTGTCAGGTTGGGCCTTCGCAGAATCTTCCAGAGTGAGTTTTCAGGAACTTTCTATTTTTAGAAAGTTAGGTCAGGCGGAAGCTGCTATTTCGGGCAGGGCAGCTGGTTCAACTATTCAGCTCAGAATCGACCCAGTTCAGCAGTTTGTTGATCAGACGAAGAAATAAGGAGTAATTAATGATTTATTAAATATTTAATAATTTGACTTTATATTAAAGTCACTTTATTGAAATATTTAAATATTTAATTAAATTGGCCAGTTATAAAGTATTTATTATACTTTATAATAAAGTATTAATTTTTGACTTAGTGAATAATTATTATTCATTAAATTGAGGCGCCATTTAATTATTTAATATTTCTCCTAAGTATCAAAGGTGAAATAAATCAATTTTATTTAAAGGATTAATTAAAAGAGCTTGGGTCGAATTTCTCAAAGGGCAGTATATATTCTCAGAAAGGACAAATCGAACCATTATGATATGATTATTCTAATTTGTCTTTTGCTCTGAGCATCAGAGTTTGCAAACCTTAGGGTTTTTGGCAGACGAACGTTTCTCGAGAACGAAAACTCTTCAGAGATCAGGCAGACTGAGGCTGTGAAATACCAGCTGAAGCTTGCACTTGGTGATTTCACACAGGGATCACAGGTTGGATTTATTGACAGATTCATCAGAGATTTGCAGAGAAAATCATCTACCTTCTAAGGCGATTTCATCAAAGAACCAATTTCAGAGATTTGGCATTGTTTCTTGGGAGGCCGTACTTTGTTCTTATTGCTGCAGCAGGCCGTACTTCTGTACTTTCCAGGCCGTACCTTCTCATCTCCAGAGAAACGCATATGTTCTTCAGAGTCTGGTGATTCTAGCTTGGGCGCCTTGGTATTGGGGTTGTTTCCTGCCTGTGACTGGAGAGTAAAAAGGGATAAATTATTCTCTACATGCATTTATTGCTGCTACAGCCGCCATTAAAGAGAAATCAGGTTTTTTCCAATAAATTTATTGTATCTCATTTATATCTCCATATTTATTATTGTAAACGCTCTGAAATCAACAATAAATGATGCGCCTATTGTTATTGAGCAAGATCTTAGCGTATTTGAAGTTCTAGAATTTTATTTGAATTTTCCAAGCATTTTTTAGTTAAATCGCAGCCTTCTATATTTTGTCAAAAAACCACAAATTCACAAAAAAACAGAAAATTGCAAAAAAACACAAAAATTTCAGTTAGGGTTTGAATCGAGAACCACCAGGGTTCTGACAGTTTCAAACTTTCAAATGTATAACAGCATCATAAGTTTATAAATGTTTACATATAATCATATGTCAAAAATAGGAAAACATTAGCAACCAAATATAATCTATATCTTCCTCTTTCCCCTCCTAATGGTACTCAATTTTGAAGGCCTGGAACTAGTAGGTGCTATAGTATCCAAATGAGGAGATTGAGGAGTGGTTTCTTGATCTTCAAAAGTGTATTTGTCGTCTGCCATGGCATCCAATCCTACTACTTCTTCTTCTGCTACAGCTCTCTCCAATTCAGCAAGATCCTCATTAGTAAGGAAGACATCAACATCATCATTTTGTTCATCAACAGTCCATTCACCATATGGATCAATATCATCCAAGTCGATGAACTCAAGTGAAACACTCTCCACCTTTCTAGTTCGAAGGCGAAGGTTACAAAAACTAGATCATTTAGGCACTGCTGGGTCAACCTGTTTCTCTTCTTTGTGTGAATGTTCTCAAATAAACTCCAATTACATTCACACCCAGAAGCACTACATGGCTGTGACATGACATGGATGGCTAGCTTTTGAAGATTTGGCGTGCTAGCACCATAGTTCTCCCACCATAAATCTACAAAAACACATTTAAAAAATATAAGTATTAAGAAATAAGAATAAAGTAAAAAATGTAAGAATCAAGTTTCTAACTTCATCTTGTAGTATACTATTGAAAATTTGAACAATTTTTTTTACTTGGTTGTTGTTTTCCTCTTCTTTCAATTGCTTGTTGTGAGGAAAAGAGTCTCCCCTCTGCACCCTTGTAGACCTTGAATAGATAAAAGAAAAAGTAAATCAAATATAGAAAATTCATAGATAGTCAACATTGCAAATTCATAAATAAGATGTAACAAATCTCACCTCCAGCTCATCAAGCACCCTATGTAATGTCCCCATTTTGCGAGCATCAGAGTTTGGTGGATTTAGCCTATTCCCGACCCTTGTAGGCTAATATGTCTGGATAGAGGGTCCCGTGTGGCAGTTACCCGGTGATTTGGGACATTACTCCTCAGCTTGATTCAGGTTTGGGCCTTTGCAAATGCTTACAGAGTGTTATTCAGGCACTTACTATTTATAGTAAGTTAGGTCATCAGGGTTACTATTTCCAACAGGGGGCACCTAGCTCAGTTGGATATCTCAGTTTCGACCCAGTTCGGCAGTTTGTTGAGCAAATGGTGAATAATGGAGCATTTAATAATAATTAAATAATTATTATTATGACTTTATACTATGAAGTCAATTAAAAGAAATATTAATTAATTAAATGGCTTATTATAAAGTATTTTATAACTTTATAATATAAGGGAGATATTATTATTAAATGAGTATTTATTACTCATTTAAAAAAGGGACGCCATTTATTAATTAATGAGCCTAAGTTGAAAAGGGCGAATTAAATAATATTAAATGCATTTTAAGTTGCTTTTTTGGAGGGTCGAACTTGTGAAGAGAGTATTTATTTTACAAAGGACAAATAGAACTCATTATGTTATGATTATTCAATTTGTCTTTTTCTTGCTCTGAGCATTGAAGTTTGCGAACCTAGGGTTTCAGCAGACAGTTGATTTTGGAGAACGTTCCCTCTTCAAGATTTGGCATACTAAGACTGTGGAATACCAGTTAAAGATTGTCAAACTTGGTGACTTCGTACAGAGGTTGCAGTTGAGCTTATTGATTTGATCCAGGAAGGATTTGCAGAGATTACTCTTTAGTTATTGGTGGTGACTTATTTGAGATTTTCACATAGAGATCTGGCATTTTCTTATTGAAGCCGTACCATATTTATTACTGCTGGTTGGCCATACTTTTCTGTACCAGCTAGGGCCGTACTTATTCATCTGGAAGATTCACCATCCTTTCTCAGCTTCCGTTTATGGGATCTTGTGCGCCTAGGGTATTTGGAAGCTTCAGCACTGATTTCAGGATCTAAGGATTGATTCTTCCATTCAGCCGTACCATTCTTTATCTATTCAGGCGACTGCAAGCGTCAAGTTCTTTTTCAAATAAAATATTGTTTTTACCCTTCTGTGATCGATTTGATTTATTGTATGAATTCTGGAAGCCAATAAATGTATGCGCCTTCATCTTCTGAGCAATATTGATGCACATTTATTGTTATTTAATTTATTATGAATTTTTAGAGCATTTCCTTGCAAAATCGTAATTTCTTATTTATTGCAAAAAATCATCAAAAACACAAAAAAATACAAAACGAATAAAAATCATCATTTTCAGTCAAGGGTTTGGGTTGAGAGACACCTGGTCTCTTACAGTGGTATCAGAGCACAGTTTTCCTGCCATCCTGTTGGGTGAGTCATTGAAATTTAGAACGAAGAAATTATGGCTTTTGACAGATCCACGTATGAATTGATGCAACAATTGTATGGTTTGATGAGTGATCCTGAATTTAAAAAAGGATATTTAATGAGGTTTGAAAAATATAAACGAAAGGAAAAGGAAAGACAAGAGGTCTCTACAAGTGAGGTATCTAGAAACCTCTACAATGAGTTTTCATCAGTTGGTGACCAGCACATAGCTAATCCTATGGAGAACAAAAATCAGACCTTAGAAAACAAAACAGAAAATTCATCTATTGGTAGTGAATCCCAGGATCGTGCTATGGATGGACTTGCAGTGACTTTGGCAACAGAAGTGTGTGAAGATATTGTCATAACAACAACTTCTACCTTGCCAATCGAGCCTTCTTATGAGGTACATAGCAGCAGTACCTTTGATGATATTGTGTGCGAAGTTGATAGCACACATGATGTTGCTTATCAGTTTGTTGAGCCAATTCAGGAGTACGAGCCAATTTATTGTTCCAGGGATTCTGAGATGGGTGATTCAGATTAGCATGGAGTGATTGTGCAGTTTGTGAATAATCCATTATTCGAGTTTGATGGTGGATTAGTCTATGGTAATCCACTCTTCGAGTTGGAAATTGATCACACTCCTGATAGTAGTTCAGTTTTGGGCAATGATCATAGTGTTTGGAATCTTTCCAATGCTTTGGGGTTTCAAACAGGGCTCACGGAGGAGTTTTACAATGTGTACACGGTGAGGAGTGCTTACAGTTTTGCCTTTGATCCACCTGTACATGATTCGTATTTGATGCACAATTCTTGTGTGCATGATGATTCTCTTTGCGCAGTCAAGAGAAGCAAATCATTTTTGTGCTCAAAGTTACTAGCTTCAAAAGGTGAGACTAGAGGTTGCAAGTTCCCTACTGAGTTGTTTGGAGGGAATCACTTGCAGGATCAGAGGTTGGATTTCCATCATGCTGGTGTGTACTTGACAGAGTTTGCTACTTCTGGGTTTCATGGAGGTGGTAGTGGCAGTGGACATGATGGTTTGGTTAGTAATCACATCCCTGGGAATTTCAGAGGGATTGTTGAGAGATGTTGTGTTGCGGATGCTTCCCGATATCCTTACTTCATTTTGATGGATGGATGCGAGTACCGTTTATATTGGGATCCAGGTGGTGACAGGATTGGTACTGTGTTTTGGATGGGTTCCAATGGATTGCTTCACCACTTCCGATTGCTTCACCACTTTCGACACGATAAAGTTGAGATCAGAGTAGCGTAGAGGAAGTCGGAGGGTATTAGGCATGGCAAACTTCCATTCCGAGTTTGGGATGCAGGGATATTTTGTGCAACTATGTTTATGCTGGTGCTACAGGAGTTAGTTAGAAATGTGTGGGACATTTTACAGTTCTTTTGGGTCTTCCGAAGACTAGAGTTTCTGTGCAGTAAAGATTGCTTGGGGACAAGCAATTTTAGGGAGGGCAGATTGTAATGTTCCCATTTTCCGAGTATCAGAGTTTGGTGGATTTAGCCTATTCCCGACCCTTGTAGGCTAATATGTCTAGATAGAGGGTCCCGTGTGGCAGTTACCCGGTGATTTGGGACATTACTCCTCAGCTTGATTTAGGTTTGGGCCTTTGCAGATGCTTATAGAGTGTTATTTAGGCACTTACTATTTATAGTAAGCTAGGTCATCAGGGTTACTATTTCCGACAGGGGGCACCTAGCTCAGTTGGATATCTCAATTTCGACCTAGTTCGGCAGTTTGTTGAGCAAATGGTGAATAATGGAGCATTTAATAATAATTAAATAATTATTATTATGACTTTATACTATGAAGTCAATTAAAAGAAATATTAATTAATTAAATGGCTTATTATAAAGTATTTTATAACTTTATAATATAAGGGAGATATTATTATTAAATGAGTATTTATTACTCATTTAAAAAAGGGACGCCATTTATTAATTAATGAGCCTAAGTTGAAAAGGGCGAATTAAATAATATTAAATGCATTTTAAGTTGCTTTTTTGGAGGGTCGAACTTGTGAAGAGAGTATTTATTTTACAAAGGACAAATAGAACTCATTATGTTATGATTTTTCAATTTGTCTTTTTCTTGCTTTGAGCATTGAAGTTTGCGAACGTAGGGTTTCAGTAGACAGTTGATTTTGGAGAACGTTCCCTCTTCAAGATTTGGCATACTGAGAGTGTGGAATACCAGTTAAAGAATGTCAAACTTGGTGACTTCGTACAGAGGTTGCAGTTGAGCTTATTGATTCGATCCAGGAATGATTTGCAGAGATTACTCTTCAGTTATTGGTGGCGACTTATTTGAGATTTTCACATAGAGATCTGGCATTTTCTTATTGAAGCCGTACCATATTTATTACTGCTGGTTGGCCGTACTTTTCTGTACCAGCTAGGGCCGTACTTATTCATCTGGAAGATTTGCCATCCTTTCTCAGCTTCTGTTTATGGGATCTTGTGCGCCTAGGGTATTTGGAAGCTTCAACACTGATTTCAGGATCTGAGGATTGATTCTTCCATTCAGCCGTACCATTCTTTATCTATTCAGGCGGCTGCAAGCATCAGGTTCTTTTTCAAATAAAATATTGTTTTTACCCTTCTGTGATCGATTTGATTTATTGTATGAATTCTGGAAGCCAATAAATGTATGCGCCTTCATCTTCTGAGCAGTATTGATGCAAATTTATTGTTATTTAATTTATTATGAATTTTTAGAGCATTTCCTTTCAAAATCGCAATTTCTTATTTATTGCAAAAAATCATCAAAAACACAAAAAAATACAAAACGAACAAAAATCATCATTTTCAGTCAGGGGTTTGGGTTGAGAGACACCTGGTCTCTTACACCCTATCTCTCTTCTCATGATCAGGCACCATCCTATCAATGCATGTGACAAGACCTGCCATGACCTCCTCATTCGCCTTAAATGTGTCCAAGAAGTAGAACTTCGGGTTCAAGAAGTAGGCAAAGGCATGTGTCGGTTGGTGGAGTTGGTTTGCCCATCTCCAATCAATGATGCGCTAAATGATTTCATATTTCCTTTTGTTGCGACCATACTAACGTAAAATGGCCTCTTTGGTCCTATCGATGGCCTCATGGATGAAACCTATTGGCATGCCCTCTCCATCCACCATACGAAGAACCCTCACCAAAGGTTCTGTCACCTAAAAAAATGAAAACAAATGTTAAATTATTACAAAATTAACCCCTCAAAAAAGAAAGGAAAACAAAAAATACATTATCATGTATAAAGTTTAATTTTGTGTTTTTTACTTACCCTGATTAACTCCTCTCCATTTTTGATGAACGTCTCATCAAACACTATGCTTACAATCCTCTCCCCTTCAGGTTTAGTGGAAAATGGGGACTCCCTCCAAGCATTGGACACAAACATTTGCTTGAGATGACCAATGGCACCAAGAATGCTTTGCAATGTGAGGAAGTGGCTAGCAAATCGTGTCATTCAAGGTTGCGCAAAGTCCTTGCCATTTGCAAATTTCCTCATCATGGAAAGCACCCGAGTATGGTTGTAGATAAATTTTGTAACACTTTTTGCATCTTCAACCACACTTTTGCCCCATCCAATCTTCCCAATGTCCTCTAGCAACAAGTCGAAGCAATGTGCATCACAAGGAGACCATGCAATTGTGGGATACCTCTCCATAAGTAGTCTACTTGCAGCTACATATGCAGCTACATTGTCCATGATAATTTGGACAACATTATCAACACCAACCTCCTGGACGCCCCATCTAATAAATTGCATAAAGTATCAACATTTTTTACTTCATTGGAGGCATCTATTGACTTTAGGAAGACTAGTGCACCCTTAGAGGCCACTAAAATGTTTAGGAGAGTCCTATTTCGTCCGTCTGTCACCCATCAGATAAAATGCTGCAACCTTTTCTTCGCCAAAATTTCTTTTGCTCATCAACCACAAGCTGTGTATTCTTCATGGCTTCCTCTAGCAATGGCCCACTCAAATCTTTAGTTGTTGGGGTCTTAAACCCCTTTCCTGCAACTGTAAGGGCATTCACCAAACCTTCCCAATATGGGCTGCTCGCCGCATTGAAAGGTAAATTCTTGTAGTACCGAAAGTTTGCTGCTGCCATCCTAGCTTCATGATGCTTTTCCTTATTCTAACCCATACCTTCAAGTGAAAGTTGCGCTCTTGGAACGTTGCGTGGAATAAAATAATTTTGTCTTGATGAAGGACTCCAGCCAGCATTAGCAGTAGAGAAGGAACTCTCAAGACTCTCACTAAAAGATGAAAGTGGATGGCGGATGCTTGGAATTGGAGTACCATGGGACATAGATGGTGTAGAAGTGGATCCACTCATCGTTGTGGTTAGTGCATCCTTTGTCTTTTGTCTTTTGTCTTTCATCTTTTTTCATCTCATGATCATCAAGAAGGGCCTTCATCTCTCTAATAATCTCAGGAGTCGATTTAGGGCATCATCCACATTTTGCCTAGGTATTCTTGCAAGGTGGTATTTTAATCTGTTTATTCCTCCTGTCATCCATTTTTGGAATTCGGTACATGTCACCTCATCCTTTTATTTCCTGGTATCCCATACTTCCATGCAGAGTCTTTTCTCATTCCCCTTGGGTTTGAAGATGACATTGCTGTTTGAAGTTCAACATGAAAAAAAATCAGCAAGGGTTTGGTAAAAAATCAGCAAATAAATGAGATTTAAACATTTGCAAAAGAATAGAATGCAAAACCAAGCTAGAAACAGTAGGAATTAGGGTATTAAGGGAAATTAAAAAACTTGGCAGCATTTCTCCTTATTTTTCTTGATTTTTCTTATTTTGAATTCAAGAAAACAAAAACAAAGAGTGGCTAAATTACTTACCTGGCTCTATTGTGATCTCCTTAGCTCATCTTCTCGACTTCTTTCAACCTCTCTTCAAGTTGCAGACCTGTATTTGGTAGAGTAGCAGAGAAAAATGAAGGAAAAAAGTGGAAAAATGATGGATTTTTGGCTAGTTTAATGTCTAGCCGTACAGGAGAGTCCCTGGTCGAGACTCTTGAGTCCAACCTTAGGACTCGCGCAAGTTTTGAGATCGGACTCGAGAGTCCTGACTAGGGACTCTCCTGGACTTGACTCCCGAGACTACAACAAGTGGACTCGGCTCTCTAGTAGGCTCCCGAGTCTGCGGCGAGTGCTGTAGAGTCTTCCATCTTTTGTAGTGTCCTCGATTTCGTGAACATCAATTTCTAAGGGTTTAGCCTATTCTTGACTCTCATAGGCTAAGGAGCTCGGTTAGAGGGTCTTCTTCATGGCAGTTACCTAGGTTGTGGTTGGCTCACTTCATGGATTTAGGAGTTAATTTAATGATTCTTATGTTATCTTGGATGTTGGATAACACATTGTTTGATAACATGCTGTTTGATAACACATTTGATAGCATACTGTTTGATAACACATCGTGTTAGAAAACATATCGTTGGATAACATATTGTGTTGGATATCATATTTGCACTTTATGAGTTATATTTTATATTATTATAATAAAGTGTAAATATAATATAATATTATATTATTTCTGGAAGCTTCTAGATTGTGGGCCAACCTCTTGGTGAAAAAGGATAAATAGGTGAGGCCAGCCATTGTCTCATCATCGAGGAATTGTTATTTGATTTGAAGAACTTGTTTGGTGAAGGAGCCAACTAGGGTTTCTGCCATTTCCAGCCATTGGGAACGAAAACTCTCATTGGTTATGCAATTTTGAGGGTGTGAAATATCATCTGAATTATTGCAGCAGATTGGAGGAGTTCCTTTAGACTTCTCATTGGTGCTCAAAGTGTGGCCAAGGGCCAATTCTTGTGAAGAGTTCGATTTGGAGTTAGAGTTCTCATATCAGCTTATTGAAGCAATTTGTGATTTGGGTTTTGGAAATAGGTTTGCAATTCAGTTGTAGATGCTTGTTGGAGATTCATACTTATAGATTGGAGAATTTACAAGGGTTTGTCATTGAATTACAGTCATATTGTGAAGCCATTTAAGACCACGTTTGCATTGTAAAAGGGCCAATCTTCATCGATTCTTCAAGGTAGATGGTTCACACTATTGCTGGAGATAAGGTGAGAACATTATAGGCAAAGAATCCACAGAAATTCGAAGAGGATAATCACTGGTTATCACAGCAGCAAGTAAACAGGGGCGGCGTCTTGCAGGGGTGCGATCTTGAGGAGAAGGACTTAAAAAAAACCAGAAAAATATTCATGAACAATCGTTTTCCAGCTAAGAGTTATAGCGCTGCCATATAGATGTCAAAGAATGTCACTTCAAGGAGAATTGATACAACTTCTGGGCTGCGATCATCATAACCAGGTTCTCTCATGCATATAGTTGCATTCTTAGTGTTTGATTTGCTGTAGACATAAGATTGCATTAAATATAATAACTGTTCCTCGTCTCCTACACAAGGGCAGATTTAAGTTAGGTTTCCATTGTAAATTTTATGTAGTTGCATGATGATATTCATCATTGTATTGTTGCTGCTGTAGATGATTATGTTATATCAGAATTGACATTAAATTGGTATCACCATTGTAAGCCCAAGAGTCTTGGCAAAATTCATGTTGTATTGTACTTGAAGTTTGCATTTCAATATGGAGTAATAAGTTGAGAGTCACAAATAGAATGTAATGGTCATTTTGATAGCATTTTAGCATGCATGCCATCTGTTTGATAAAATACCAGTTGGCTGTAGGTGATCATTTCTCATGCTTAGATCATATATATGCATTGAAAATTACCAAAATAGTTGCACATTCATTCTAGGACATTGTTTAGACAATCTAGAGTCATTTTTGCAAACATTCTTATTGGTAATAAGTGAAGGAAAGAGCCATTAAAGCAAACTAAAATGTTATATCAGTCACATATCCCTTGTATGCAAAGTGTTTGACAAAATTACCAGGGTCAAAATCAGAAGTTTTTCAATCAGAATTTGCAAGGGATATTACATCTTTGGTTCTAATAATGGAAAATGTTGCTAAATCAATCTTCTTGTTGGGTGTAATGTCCCTATTCTCGGAGTGATATCTTGGAGATGAGAGCTAGCTCATCCACCATTCCCGTGAGCTAGTCATTCTAGTGAGGGAATGTTATTGGGCCATGAGAATTATAATTTTGGTGAGTTGCTTTTGGAAGGGGAATTATCCTTAATGGAAAATAAAATATAATGTTGATTATATTTTATTATTATTCCATGTTCCACTTGCAAAGTCAAAGCAATCAAGGAGGGGAGTTTCAAAATAGATAAAATATTATTTTCTTCCTTAAGGGGCCAAAAAGATTCAAATCTGATCATGAGTTGGTCGACCCATATGAGATCAAATCTGATTTGCTTCAAAAGTCAATTCTCTCTCCTAAGTCGGTTTAGAGACTTAATGAAGAAGGCATCTAATATTTGATATTTTAAGATCAAATCTGATTCTTTTCTAAGTCAGTTTGGTCAAGGGCAGTCTAGTGCCTTAATGGAGAAGGCATTGAATATTTTAATATTTTAAGACCAAATCAGATCCTCCCTATGGCGGTTTGGATAAGGGCGGTTTAGATGCCTTAGTGAAGAAGGCATTGAATATTTTAATAAGATAAAATCAGATCCTCTGGATAAGGGTGGTTTAGATGCCTTAGTGAAGAAGTCCTTGAATATGTTAATAAGATAAAATCAGATCCTCTGGATAAGGGCGGTTTAGATGCCTTAGTGAAGAAGGCATTGAATATTTTAATAAGATAAAATCAGATCCTCCCCTATGGTGGTTTGGACTAGGGTTGGTTTAGAGCATTATTTGAGAAGGCATCGATGGCTTGAGAGGCATTAGGTTGAAATTTTGGCAAACTGTGTATGAGAGTTTTCTCTTGGCTGGAAGTGAATTCCAGTTGATTCAAGGTGGTATTCCCTTGAAATATGAGTGATTTGGTGATGACCCCATTCCACCATGAGAGGTGAATTCACATGGAGTTCATCATAGAGCTTAATTGACAAGTTTTTGAGGAGTTAGGACTTTAAAAGCTAGGATTTGAAGACTTGTTTATTGCAGATCCAAGGAGGAATAAGGCAGATTGGTTAGCTTGGACGTCTTAGAACAAGTCACTCCATTTTTGGCATATTGGCGTTTCATTTTTGAAGAGTTTTGCATTGTCGGTTGGCTGGAAACCCATATCAGGCTTCACAAGTTGTTGGTAATCAAGTTTCAGACTTGATATCAGTTATATTTCCTTCCTTTTCAAGCATAGGAGGCAAGTTGGGCTAAATCACCATCTATCTGAGCTAGGCGATTTCATGATTTGAGCTATTTTTGCAATATTTGATGAGCTTCAGCATTTCTGGGTCATCTTTAGTCAAGTACAGATTGCATACCAGCTGTTACAGAGTTATCATCAGTCATACTAGACCTTCAACGTGTTGCTACAGATTGAAGAGTATTCCATCAAGACTACCTAGGGTTTCATTCTTCAATCATTTGGCTAGGGTTTGGTCTACATTTTGACCATTTTTGCATGCTGTATGTGATCTGATTTTCTAAATGAGATTACTTGATTGTAAGCTACAAACAATTTTCTATTGTAATGAGATTGTTCAATCAATGTGAAGCTATCAACATTTTCTGGGTATGCCATTCTCATGTTTTGATTGATTTAACTTTATCATTTGATATTTGTTTCATGTTATATTTGAAACTTTTCATCTACATGGTATAATAAGCACAAGGAGGAAATTTTTTGGTTGAGATAAGGCAGGCTTCTTACATTGGGAGAGTGTCTTGGGAACATACTTTGTCTAGATAAAATAATCATGGTAACTTTTGGGCAATTATCATCCCTACAGACCAAGATTAGCCTTAAGAATGTTGTAATCAATATATTATACATATCATAACTGTGCATTGATTGATGTTTGGCAGTCGCTATCTTGGTAACAAACCTAAACATGTCTAGTACATGCATTCCTCAACACCAAGAACCATGAATGTCTATGGTTCTTCCATTTAAATCCATTAACCTCTAATTTTACAATATTATTTTAGTAGAAATCAAGAGGCTACAAGCACAGGTATCGAAGATGGAAACATATTTTATTGTTTTTTCTATGTATAAAATTCATACTTTCGTTTGTACTTACACTAAGTGCATACTTTTATGTGGAATTTGATGATGCATATATACATATGTTAAATTCACATGATTGGTTATGAATATGTCTGTGCATATAACATGGTCATCCTATAGACTCATACAAACGTATCTAAGCTTGTTAGTGATGATTTTTCCTATAAGATTATGGTTTGATAAATCAATAATTAAACCATTCACATGGTGAAATAGAAAAGAAAAGAGAAACAAATTCTATTAATGTCCACATATGACCAAAAGTAGGTCAATGGGACACAAGTCTATAGTAGTTTACAATAGAAAGTTGCAGGAAGTGAAACATAGAAAGCCCCACAAAGGGGAAGAACAAAAGCAAAGAAATATAAAACAATGAGGGACCGTCGACACAAGTGGTCAAGAAACTAGTACATATAGCCAAGAAGGGGGAAACAAGAACCCCAAAGAGTAAACATTGAGGAAAACTAGAAATAATTGAGTACCATTGTTTGGACTAGAAATGGTGAAGTCACTAGTGCCATAATCAATCATTGTGAAGGGATAAATACAAGATTTAATAATGCTCATTGATGAGTGCTGAGGGCCAAGAGGGTTAAGCAATATACTCTTGCTAGGATCACATTTAACATCTAAGGCGATCCCTGCACTAGTGAAAAATCTTGTAATATGCATCTACTACTATGGTTGGGGGAGTGGATAGAGAGGACTAGATCTATGCCAATGAGAACAAGAAGTTGAACTCTCTTGTTAGGAAAAAATAGGATCACGATGTTGAGGGGAATAGGTTTAGGTAGAAGCTATGAGAGATGCCATCTCATGGGTATATTTTCATCTATATGAGAAGTGGTGGTATTGAAAGATTGTTTAGAGTTGTCGAGCTCTTGAATGTGTTGGAAGAAGGAAGTGATCAACATGGTGGCTCTAGAATCCCAAGGGACCTTATGCAAGGATCTACACTGAGGGGTGATGGCCTCTTGAAGATAAAGGGTCAAACATCACTGATTTGGATATCTAAAGAAAGTAGAGAGATTGTTTCCTAATTCCTTGTAGAGGTAGTAGTATCTCCTTCATATCTCATAGTAAATGGGCCATTTGAAGATGAAATGATCCTTGGTCTCCACCTCCTAGAGGAATATGATGGTCTATCTTGACCTATAGCTAGTGATAGTACACCCTTTATTTGGATAAAGGAAAAGCCCAAGCCTTGTGACTAGTGATGCTAGAGATAGTGAGGATGGCTTAGTATACCTTCTTCCACTTGTAGGAAATGGTCAATGTAAAAAACAAGCTTTGGGCTAAGTGGAATAAGAGGAGAGGTCCATGTGAATTGGATGTATCGTTTGTAGATGTCCCTTCTAGGAGCTCTAGTGATGGTCTCCTTTGAAGAAGGAGCCAAGGGGCATCCGAGGAATACATGAAGGAGGTAGCCTATCAATAGAGAATGCTAATAGAATGAAGGAGTAAACTACTCTTAGAGTACCAACAATGATGGCTTTGGATTGGGCCCAATGAAGCAATCCTCTTAGAACAATGAAGAGCTAAGTATTGATATCTTTCATGAATAAAAATCAAATCACCCACAAATTTGAGTCTGTGTATGTAGAAAGTAAGCTAGAAGATTGTCTTGAGATGTAGTCATTGGGCAACAAACTCAACATGAACAACGCTTCGAGGAACAATTCGCTTGCATGTGATAATGCATTGCATCATGAGAGTTTTAACCCTCTCAATACAAGCCCTATTAACGGATTATAGGTTAGGTACCCAAACTTCAGAGCCATACAAAAATGTAGGCTTGATAATTATATAAAAAAGATGTATCCTTGAAGGGATATCTTGGAAGTGGATCTAGACCCCCAAGTATGTGTAAGTAGATGCGATCTTCAAGGCTACCTCCCTATAAGAGAACTCGAATATTAAAAGATGTTTGGAGATGTTGAAAATCATGACCTAAGTTTTATTAAGGTTGACCACAAGCTAGTGAAGTTTACAAAAGTGAGCAAGGGGATTTAGTTGTCATTGTAACCCTTCATCAAAATGAAAGAGGAGAACAACACCATCAACAAAAAGTAAAATGGCATTAGCCACCTCATGTAAAATGCAACCATCATTTGTATAAGTATGTTATCCAAGAAACTCCTCCAACTCATCAATAAAGATGTTAAAGAGGGTCAAAGAGAGAGCACACACTTGTTTGATCCCAAAGTAATTCACAAAATTATATAGATCGTGAGAGGTGCGAAAATATCCAATAATAGTCTCATAAAGCCTCCAAGCAGTGGCAATGAGAAATTGGAAACGCCGACATTGCACATCCACTAGAATTTTTGGTATCTTAGAATTGAGTCAAGGCCTTGTTGAAACATGTAAAATAATTGAAACATATGGAGAAGTAAATAGAGCAAACCAAATATGGAAACACAAGGTTAATCGTGGGAAATATCTCAAAGAGGAGAAGAAATTCACTTGGAAAAATCTATTAATAATGTTGTTGTGATACAATGATAGACTTTAGACCCAAGAAATCTCTCACTCCAAAGCTCTCTCTTTCTCTCTTCCTCTCTCTCACACACTCAGACTCATACTAGAGATACAATAAATTAGTATGAAAGTTGTATGGGTATGGTGTCTAATAGAATGCTTCTTACGGTGTGCTTCATGTGTAGCATTATATTTAACCATTGGTTCTTGGTTTCGTTTCTTTTAATCCTAACCCTTGATTAAGTGGGTTCCAAGAATAATTACATTTTAATTTCATTGTTAACCTTTGTTGTAGATCTTCTGAATTAATCCTATACACTATAAATGTTATTTGTACAACACTCTTTTAAAATGTTATCTAGAGGTTTTATGATTGTGTACAACAAGTGGTAACTAAATGAGTCTCATAGGGACTACAATTGATTAATTGGCTATATTGGGGCTATCTCTAAAACTACCTTCATTGTAGCCTTCTTTTTCAATCTATGCACATTGGTTAGGAAGATATATTGAAGAGAATACATAACAAGATAACTTGATATAAGTTGATACCAAAAGACCAAACTGGGTGCATTAGTGAGAATCAAAGGACTAGTAGGATCGAAGAAGATAATCTGAAATGATTAGAAGATAAAGGGGCTACAACTGTATGGATTAAGTAGTTATTACGAGGTTGTGAGCTAAGGAAGATATTCTCAATCTACATGAATGGGGGCCTAACCTCTAAAAAAACTCAAGTTGGGTCTTTTCTTTCTTCACCATGAAAGCCTATCATAATCCAATTCAAAGACACTAAGCATTTCATTTTTGAACATCTCTAACAATCAGTTTGGTATCCCAAATTGTTTGCTTAAAATACTTCCTCATCATGCTGGTCCAGTTAGAGTCGTCAAAAGATCAGTTTTGTCGTAGTGGGTCTATTCTGCTTTTTCAGAAGTTGTTTCAAGAGCTCCAAGGCCATTAATGGAGGTTGCTCAACTGCCAAGTGTTAGATTCAGAGTCTCAGGCACTACACAAATCAAGAAGTGACAAAAGATGATCAAGGAACGAAGAACGAAGAATGAAGGTTGGAAAATCTTGAAAGCTGCAAAATTTTGGCTAACATTGGAGAGTCCAGGCGCCCCAGTCTATTCAAGGTGCCTGGAATTCTTCGCCTTAGCAATTTTTCATGTCTTTGGCAGTCAAAACAACAGTGAGCACGAGGAACGAGGAGAAAGGTGCAAAAGATGAAATAAAAACTAACACTGTCATGCATGGGCGCCCTAGCAACCAAGGGTGCCCAATCTTTCAAGGCCTCAAATAATAGAATTAGGGTTTGTGCTTCCCAGCCAATGTTGCTCAAAATCTAACAGGTTCCGTAGTGAATTCATTAGCAAGATCATTTGATCAGTCAATCAACCAGAATCTCAAATCAAACGGAGAAGTCTTGACAAATGACAAACTGGAAATCATGAAATTATTAGAAAATATTTTAACTCAAAGGTATAGAAACTAGTAAGCCAAAGGGTGCCTAGAATTAAATATAAATCAACAATTGGGTTTTGCCAAATCGGTCATTGTTTTTGATTATACTAGTTTTCCATTGAATATCTTAGCTACAGATCGCCAGGCTTGTGATTTACTTGACCAATTTAGATCAAATAGATGAGAACATGGAGGTGCTGGTTTGAAGAAGGTTGAAAAGGGGTCAAAAAAAAAATATGTGGCAGTGGGCACCCCAACTAGCTAAGGCACCCAGCATTTTGAAGGATCGGGATATTTTTTTATCAAAGTTGCCTCGGGATAATAATCTTCTCCGGACTAGGTCACAGAACTTCACGATGGATCATTGATCAAGTCATGAGGATTCATAATGACACGGAAATCAAGATTGAACTAGGAGGGTCAAAATCTTAAACAAAGTTGAAATTGTTAAGTGTGGCCAGAAGTCTGTGGGGAAAAATACTTGAGCAAGAAGAAGGGTGCCCAAGGCTCAATGCCTTAGAAATTTTTTATTTTTCATCATACATCATTCAAATAACATCCACATTCGATGAATTTGACTAGGATTGGCTTCAAAGGATTTAAAGCTAGAGAATAAAATATTTTTTCTTCCTCAAAATCTATTTAAGGAGGCTTTGAAATTCATTATTCAATTTTTTTTTGCAGGTGGCATCCAAGAGCAAGAGAGGAGGAAAATTAAAATTTTATTCATTTCAAGATTCGAAGGCCAAAACCCAATGCTTTTTCAGAGTTCATATTTTTTGGATTAGCTGCTGAGGCACACTTTTCATGATTCAAATTTCAAGGCATCAATTTTTAGAAGGGGGTCATCTTTTTCAATTTTCAACAATTTGGGTAAGCTTGGTTTTCGATTCTCTACAACTTTTGAAAAATTTTCAACTTTCAAGAATGTGCTTTTTTCATGCATGTCCAAGAAATCTTCAATATTTTCAAAATTTGATCAACTGGGTTCATACAAAATGTGTTTTTGCACAAAACCCAGCTCTCAGCCCCTTTTTTTTTAGAAAAAATTCAAAAATTAGGGTTTTAATTTTCCAACCAGCCATCGACAATTTTCAAAAGCAAGCAATTTGGGTCTTCTTGCAACGAGATTCTCTACAAAACCCATATCTCAAATTTCTTTTGAAAAATCTGCTCGTTTGAAGAAGAAAAATCAACAAGCTAAATTTAGGGTTTGTGTAGAACTTGTCCAAACATAGTCAAGTTTACAATCAATCTTCAAGATTTTCAGTATGGAGTACTCTCTCATCGAATTCAAGACCAAATCAGTGTTGTATCATGATTTCATCAAAACTGCTGAAATTGACTTGCATCATGTCAAACCAACGTTCAATTTGCGTGCTTTGGAAGACGCATGAAATGTTGCAGTTAGACATCTTGGTCATTTTGGGTTGATTGCAGCCTCTGGATGGACAATGTTGAGAAGTGCTTTGAGCAAAAGGACAAGTATTGGAAAAGAGTTGTACAATTCCATTGAAAAATCAGAAGTGTCAGAAACATAAAAGCTGTGAAAGATATGTTGAAGCAAGAGGATATATTTATAAAAGGTCATCACTTCCGTTGCAGAGTTGCCGAAATTGGAAAGATTTGATAAAGCAATTGAATATGTCAAAGATTTTCTGAGATCAATTGTAGAAGGCGAGGAAACCCTGGAAAAGCGGAATTTTGCTATAGATAGTATTGATGCCCCTGATAGAGATGTAGTTTCCAGCATTTTGGCCGATGTGTGTCTTGTCCCCGATTTAAAGGTACATTAATTAAATTAAATTAATTAATTAAGTTGTCCAAATATTGATATTTCATAAGGATGACTAATGGATTATGTTAATTAAAATATTAAATTAATTATTTATAAAGTTATCTCAAAAATACAATATCATAAGGTGACTTTATATTTAATTAATTTAATAATAAAGTGGCTAAAACTAAAATAATAGCAAAAAGTCACTTAAGTGAATAAAATAATATTTTGTTCTGGAAGCTTCCTGGAGATGCTTGTGAATTCTTTATAAGGAGCTTTTGGAGGGCATTTGGGATAGCTGGAGTTGAATACATTTTCTGAATACTGGAGAGCTTGAATGCTTGACATAGCTCAAGGGTTTGATTACTCTAATGTGTCGGTTTTGATTGTGAAACACGAATCCTAGCTGGGAGTTTGGGAGAGATATTTCAATCTCTTCATTGTGCCAAATTTAGTGGCCAAGGGCCAAATTTGAGGAATTTGATTTAAGGGAGCATTTGCAGATTTTGTGAAGGCAATTCTCAGTATGAAATTCGATTTTTGGCAGCCTTGGAGATTTTGATTTTGCAGCTAGAAGGTCACTATTCAATCTTTCAAGATAATTCGATTTTTGGTATTTAATCTGTAGAAAATTTGTGGCTCTTCTACCAAGTTTGGTGCAGCTCATTATGCTTTGATTTTGATCATTGGCTATGTCAAAAGAATCGTGGCTTATTGATATCATGGTGTGGTACCTAGACATGATTACAAACTTAGTTCATTAGCAATCTGGGCGCTATAGAACTGGTACGATTTCAGTTAAGAGGCATAAAATAAATTTGGCATTGGCTGGGTTGGTGATTGCTGGCATTCCTATTATCTAGACGTCACGTCTCAGCTTCAAGGAAGACAGAAACAAGGGGAAGTGATTGGTATTTTGCTGTCCAGGCATCTCCAATCTGTGGCGACTAAATTAGGTTCATTTACCATTGTAGAGATTAGAATAATTTGCATTCTCATTGTCAAATTTGATAGGTCTGATTGCTGATACCAACAGTGGTATATCATTGTAAATGTTGTCATTGAATTCAAAGATAGGTGCATCAATCAGTTGCTGTTATAACAGTCATTTCACTTGCATTTTGTATTGTATGAAGACTCTCCAAACTTCCATTGTAATCACACCTTTTTGAAGGGCAAACATTTGATGATATTTCGGCCATTTGTACTCAGTCACAATCATATGAATTCAATCATGGAGTTAGGGGTTGGCTGCAAACTGTTTGAAGACATGTCTCATTGCTGTAGGTGAATATTTGCATATGTAGTTGTCATTTATATGCATTGAAAATAGAAAAATATCTTGCATATCATTCTCATTTCATTTATAGACAACTTGCATTGTTGAATAAGCATTCTAAACATCATTGGCATCCATCAAAGACCATACAAAACAAACTAAAAACAATAACTGGCAGTTTCAAGGTTGTAAGCAATGTTTTTGTCAAAATTCCTAAGGCATAAAATCAGAGTTTTTGGGTCAGATTTGGCAAGGCACTTTACAGTGGTATTAGAGCATGTATTCCTACCAGCCTGTTTGGGTTATGAGCGAAGAGATTCCAGATATCAGTCCACTTGATATACATTACAGGAGACTTAGAAGGGAATTGGGACCACTTGACTTCATGGAAGGAGAAAGAGACATCCCAAAACGTAGCACTCAGCATATCTTGAATGACCTAGCAAGAGGTCAATGAGAATTAACACAACAGATAGCACAACTTGTACAACAACCTTCTGGAATAGAGACAATCGCAATAATAATGGCAATAATGGATGGAATGGACAAAGCCAAGGACAGGACAATAATGCAAAAGTCAGTAACTCAGCTCAGAGTAATGCTAGGGCAGCTAGTAGGGTGACATCGAGACCTCTTATGCCTCAATTCTTGGGAGCACAAAATGCTGCAAACCAAGAGAAGCAAGGTGAAGACTGGGGAGACTATCTTAGGGAATACCAATCCTTGGGGAATGAATTTCATGCTGCAATATCACTAGGGGACTTTTGCACCATCAAATACAAGAACAGACCAAGAAATAATAATAGAGGGCAGCAGAACCAAGATCTACAATAGAAGGTTGGGAAATTATCAATCCCTTCCTTTGATGGGTCTGGGAAATGCACGGCTAGAGCTTGGGTACAAAAGCTAGACACTTACTTTCAGCTTAACCCTATGTTGGAGAATGAGGCCTTCAAATACGCTACTCTACATTTGGATGGTGAAGTGCATGTATGGTGGTATCACAGACTTGTCACATTGGGACATGCTTATATCACTTCCTACCTGGAGTTCACACAAAAAATCATTGATAGATTTGATCAAAAGGATCCAAAACTCCATTTCAGAGAGTTAGCACAACTCCAACAGAGTGGATCGGTAGACTCATATATTTCAGCATTCTAACGTTCGGAAGTTATGGTGACTGATATTTTAGAGCAGCGGTTGGTGATGCTTTTCATTGAGGGATTATCCGAACCCTTTTGTGGTTGGATTAAAGCCTTCAAATCAGATTCCCTACAGGATGTGATCACTCGAGCTAGAGACATGGAGTCTAGCAATCAAAAGAGCAAAATCTCAAGCAATCAGAAAAACAATTTTTCCTCCTACAATGCGTCTCCTTTAGAAGATACAGGGGAAAAGCCTTTCCCTAAGAAAGGAAATAAGAAAAACAGAACGGATGAAGATTTCTGTAGAGAGTGTAGAGAGAAAGGAATTTGCTATCATTGTAAGGAGAAATGGGAGGCGGGACATCGCTGCTTGGGAAAGGGGAAGGCTCATCTTATTGAGGTAGTATCAGATAGTGAGGATGAAGATGCGCATGGACTTGGAGTTGTGGACAACAACAGCGCAGATGGGGAGCAGCCTCAAGTGGTGGACAATGGGGGCTCCCTCGGTACTCTAACAAGTTCACCTAGGTTCAACTCCTTTAGGATTAGAGGAATTCTACAAGGCCAACACATCACGGTTTTGGTTGATAGTGGGGCTACACATAACTTCATTGATTCAACCTTAGTAGTAAAGCAGGGATTAACAATACAGGACTTTGAGGGGTTTAATGTCATGGTGGCTGGTCGACATAATTTGACTTGCAAAAAGAAGGTTCCTCAAGTGAGTATCACACTAGGCAACTATACAGTCACGAATGACTTCTATGTGGTGGCTTTGGGAGATACAAATGCCATCTTGGGTATTCAGTGGCTCTATTCATTGGGCGAGTACTCACAGAACTTCAAGACTATGGAACTCAAGTTTAGGACAGTGAATGGTCAGAGAGTGGTGCTTAGGGGAAGGAAAAGAGAGCACCCACGGTTGTGTCAGCCAAACGAATGGAGAGCACTTTCCGTCATCAGGATGTATCATGGGCAATAGTGGATTGGTATGAGAGTGACACAGACACGTCAGGAGTAGATTGCATTCATGATGGTGATGTTGATGATATTGCTTTTTCTGTATTGAGTGATGAGTCATCTCTTGATGTTGGTAGTATGGAGACGAATACACATGACTACTCAGGTTTTCCATTGGTGTAGGCAAGAGAATTCTATCTTGATTGCATTATGAGGTGTGTTCATTAGTTTCCTTTCAACCCACATGTATGGGATTTGACGATGTCATTGTTTACACAACAAGTTGGATATTTCCGACAGCAAGAGTTCGAGACTTGGACTCTAGGGGGTATTAGAGTGGCATAGTGGAAGTCCATTGGTGATGAGATGGACGGACTTCCCGTTATTCAGGTGATCCAGGGCGAGATTTCTATAGTATCTGGAATCAACATGGTGAGGCAGATATACAGGTTTGGGATCCAAAAGTTCTCTTGATAGATTGTTGGCTTCACAAATTGATGGGTTTGGACAGTGTCAAAGGCCTCAACCCTATTTAGAGGTTGCTGGTTTGACTTCTTTTCAGGATCATTTGGGATCCGGGTGGTTGGAGTACAGGTGTAGTTGGTTTTCATTTCTGGCTTCAGTTGCTATGGTAGTTGGATGTTTGGCAAATGCAGATTGCTTGAGGGAAAGCAATCTTTGGGAAGGGAGGACTGTCATGTCCCCGATTTGAAGGTAGATTAATTTAATTAAATTAATTGAATAAGTTGTCCAAATATTGGTATTTTAGAAGGATGACTAATTGATTATTTTAATTAAAATATTAAATTAATTATTTATAAAGTTATTTGAAAAATACAATATCATAAGGTGACTTTATATTTAATAAATTTAATAATAAAGTGACTATAAATAAAATAATATCAAAAAGTCACTTAAGTGAATGAAATAATATTTTGTTTTAGAAGCTTCTTAGAGATGCTTGTGAATTCTTTATAAGGAGCTTTTGGAGGGCATTTGGGATAGCTGGAGTCGAATACATTTTTTGAATATTAGAGAGCTTGAATGCTTGACATAGCTCGAAGGTTTGATTACTCTAGAGTGCCAGTTTCGATTGTGAAACACCAATCCTAGTTGGGAGTTTGGGAGAGATATTTTAATCTCTTCATTGTGCCAAATTTAGTGGCCAAGGGCCAAATTTGAGGAATTAGATTTAAGGGAGCATTTGCAGATTTTGTGAAGGCAATTCTTAGTTTGAAATTCAATTTTTGGCAGCCTTGGAGATTTTGATTTTGCAGCTAGAAGGTCACTTTTCAATCTTTCAAGATAATTCGATTTTTGGTATTTAATCTGCAGAAAATTCGTGGCTCTTCTACCAAGTCTTGCGGAGCTCATTATGCTTCGATTTTGATCATTGGCTATCTCAAAAGAATCATAGCTTATTGATATTATGGCGTGGTACCTGGACATGATTACAAACTTAGTTCATTAGCAATTTGTGCTATAGAACTGGTGCGATTTCAGTTAAGGGGCATAAAATAAATTTGGCATTGGCTGGGTTGGTGATCGCTGTCCTTCCTATTATCTGGATGTCACTTCTCAGCTTCAAGGAAGACAGAAACAAGGGGAAGCGATTGGTATTTTGCTGTCCAGGCGTCTCCAATCTGTGGCGACTAAATCAAGTTCATTTACCATTGTAGAGATTAGAATAATTTGCATTCTCATTGTCAAATTTGATAGGTCTGATCGCTAATACCAACAGTGGTATATCATTGTAAATGTTGTCATCGAATTCAAAGATAGTTGCATCAATCAGTTGCTGTTAACAGTCATTTCACTTGCATTTTGTATTGTATGAAGACTCTCCAAACTTCTATTGTAATCGCACCTTTTTGAAGGGAAAACATTTGATGAGATTTCAGCCATTTGTACTCAGTCACAATCATATGAATTCAATCATGGAGTTAGGGGTTGGCTGCAAACTGTTTCAAGAAATGTCTCACTGCTGTAGGTGAATATTTGCATATGTAGTTGTCATTTATATGCATTGAAAATACAAAAATATCTTGCATATCATTCTCATTTCATTTATAGACAGCTTGCATTGTTGAATAAGCATTCTAAACATCATTGGCATTCATCAAAGACCATACAAAACAAACTGAAAACAATAACCAGCAGTTTCAAATTTGCAAGCAAAGTGTTTGTCCAAATTCCTAAGGCAGAAAATCAGAGTTTTTGGGTCGAATTTGGCAAGGCACTTTGCAATGTGGTTGAGATTTAAAGCTGCAGTGAACTAGAAGCTTTCTTCGAGCTTTCTTTCTATTCTTCATTATTACAAGCTGAGCAACTATGAGCGAGAAATTCTTGGCGAGATTCAAGCTTGCCGAAGATAGTCATTTGTTGTTTGCCCAACTTGCAAATTCAAAGATGGAGTACAATGAGCCCATGAGGGAGTTTGTAGCAAGATTTAATCGTCTCGTTACACGACTTTCTTCTACACTTAATCCATCACCGAAGATTCTGATGAGTTGTTTCATAAATGCTCTTCCATCAAAGATAGCCTTCTTCTTGAAGACGACAGAAGAAACAGAATTGACGGATGCGCAAGAACACACCATCGAGTTGGAGGATAATATGATTACTTCTAGCTAGATGAAGAAGGATTCAATCAGACCTCTAGTTTAGAGTTCTGCAGATCCACGGCTACAGAAGGTAGCCAATGAGATGCTTACACTACCACCACCACAATATCAACCTCCACCAGAGTATCAACCTCAACAACCGTACCAGCCAAAGAGAAATAACTTTCAGCCTTTCAATAATTATAGGCCACGGTTGCTAGCACCTCCACCGAGACCAACAGTTGAAGCTGCACCAAATACAATATTTTGTTCTTTCCATGATACCGACGCACATACCCAAATTACAATTTGATGAATGGTTCTACCATAGAACCATACATATTTTTCTATATTGTGTTGTCTCTCAATAGATAAATTAAAACACTAATAATTATTAATTTGAAGTCACGGAACACCCGTCATAGTAATTGGGGTGTTCTAAAGATCCTTCAACACATTTAAATATGTGCTAAACTATTCGGGACAATGTTTAGGTGGTACTTAAATAGCTTGATGGGATGGTTGAATTATATGAGGCTTTACCAATGCCTTTATAACCTTGTGAGTCCATCGATTTAGTTTGGGGCTTAGTGTTGACACTCGGTGAATACTAGAGAGTGCTTACAAAGTCACAAATTGAAGCAGCCTTGACAAGATTTTATAGCAGAGTCTGCTAAAAAGATAGAAAATAACAAAAAGCAATTTAAAGAAGCAAAAATAAGACTATTTAAAATAATTGTTACATATTATATTTGAAAAGACATTCTGAGCTCGGGCCATGTTTTTTCACGAGGGTCGAATCTGAGTGAAAAATTACTTTGCTGACTCTGAGTGTTAACATTATGATTTGAGGCTCACCAGTGATACATTTCTCACATAAGTTCATAATTGTTATCTTGTGCCAATTTGTTGAAGTGACACCCTTAATGATGTGCATTGAAAGTGATGATTGCCCTCATGTTGAATAACTTTTCAAACATATTTAAAACACTATTGACTAATTTTGCGGACAGGAATTTCTAATTCCTTAATAGGTTTTTGAATCATTTGAGTAGTAGGTAATGTGAGTTTTGTTAGTTTTTTTCGCATTGTTCAATCCTGAAAATGTTGACCTATGAAGTAAGATAGTCACCCATGTGCTTTGCATCCATTGCCATCCTGATTTGTATTGAAATAAATTTTAATAAATAAAACAGCATAGAGCAATGGGTCACCAGTGTTGTACAGGTTCTTCACCTATTGAGATTTTTTATGGATTTCAGTTCCTTTGAACTTCCTATTGCGCTTTCATTTTGAGCCACATCTATGAGTAGAATAAGTGATGAGAAAACTGCTTCCTTTTCAGGGAGCATAGGGCGATTTGTTTTCTGTATTGTGCATTGCTCACCACTTTGCATTGAAATTTAGATCCACAATTTACCACATGATTTATCCCCTGCAATAACAATAACGTTTCTATACACTGACTGTGATATTTCAATCATAAAAGTTAATATTTCTCTATTTTGGCATCAGGAGTTGGGCCATGCTTTAAAGCTCATTATTGGACAAAGTATAAATGGACATTAATATCAGCTATTAGTACCTAGATCAAAGTGAGTTCATTTCCTTTTGGATAACAATTGGAGCAATATGATTCATTTCTGTTGCAAGGATTACGAAGTCAAATGAGGGAATAGAAAAGATATTTTTATAATCACTTGCATTGCTTTTCAACTTACTTATACATACTTTATATTGAGAACTCTAGGTTGTGCAGATTGGATGGCCAATATAAAGAGTATTTAGGATAAAAACTGAAATGGTTTATCACCTTTTATCTGCCTGAGGCTTGGCTTTTAATTTGTTTCTACTATAATATATTTTGGGTCTTCATTCTGTACATTGGCATCAAGTATTTCATTAGAGCATCCATGATCAAACGATTGGATGCATGATAAAAACATAAATATAATATCAACAGAGTACATACAGTTGGAATGAATGCACAATCAAAAAGTTCAGGTCTATAAAAATCTGTTATCCTTGGTGACCAGTATTTTAGCTTTGATAGTATTCTGTTTTATTACCTGCTGATGTAGATGAGTTGTTTCAGGTATACGTGATGAAAATGGTCAAGTTCATAATCCAAGTATTGTACGCGTTGGTTTGCAAGCTCATGATTCTGTGAATGCAGTGACTTTGGATACTCTTGTAAGCCTATATATATGTGAAAGAATATGTGGCATATGTAATGAATTAATAAATATACGCATACATATATATTATATGTATATGATATATGTATGTGTAGGCGTATATATGCATCTATGCACACATTTATGCTATATATGTATATATATGTATATATACATAATATACATAATATACATATATACATATATGTGTATACACATATATATTTATATACATGTGTGTGTGTGCGCGCGCGTGCACATATATACATATATGATATATGTATATGTATGTATGCATGCTTGTCTACTCAAAATAAGTGCATGTGAAACTGATTGCATAATATGATTATGTCTTACTAGTTTAAACAACGAAAGAGTGGTACGGATCCATCAACTGCTAAATCTGGTTCCGGTGGGGGTACTGCGGCAGTAACAAGTGACGACACTATTCGAGCTGCAATTCTAGATGAAGCTGCAATTGTAAGTTATTTCTATTTTGAAAGTTGAGATTTTTTGGGCTTCTTTCATAATATTCTAGCTCATTGAGTTTTCTGTCAGGTATGCTCGACACTCAGCTTCAGTGGATCAAGTATTTTCAGCCGTGTTACCCGTGGATTTGATGTTGTTATAATTGATGAAGCCGCTCAAGCAGTACGTAAAGCTATTGACTTTTCAAAATTGTTTGTGTTCTATGTATATTAATGAAGACTAAAACTATCAAAAAGGCATGGAAATCAACTTGCTATAACAATTTGCTGATTTGGACTTTCCTTTAAGTTTATGACCAACGATTTTCATTTCTTATAAATATTTTAATTCAAATTTATTTCTGATATCAGGTGATAAGCACCTTAATTTTAAAATTCTCATCAAATTGTGTTTTATGTTGTACTTTCTGTTTACGTAACATACACCAAAATAGTACTTATCAAACAGTCAATGTTTAGTCATATTGTAAGTGCTTCTCAGTATTTGATTGCATGAAGCTATGAATTGTGGGAAATGAATTAGAGAGGACATTACTCTATACAATGATTTTAAACTTGGAGAAGTAAATGAAGCTCCTCAGTTGTATATCTATATAGTGGTACTTATTACACGTATTAAATACATCATGAGAATATATTAGGCTAAGGTGTGGTGGGCACAACTGCTATGTTCATCCATGTATCCCTGTTTAGGAATCCTTTGTATATTTTGTGTTAGTTCAGTACACAAAATTTATTTGGCTTGCCTTTCTTCTATACTTGGTAAATATTTATATCTTGTTCATAATTTGTCGTTTCTGCAATGTATACAAGAAGTGGGAGAATGTTGGGAAAAATTTGTACACCTTGCATAATAAGAATAATAATGCTAGTACTGTAAAAATAAATTAATACTTAATTGTGGTACATCTTAGAGATTTGAACATCACAATTGGTTAGGCATTCTTTGGGACACTTGTATGTTGTATGTGACATTGGTATACATATTTAATGTGGGTATCACATTGGAAAAATATTTATTATTAGAAAAACTTAGTATTGGATGTTTAATTTGCGGTCATGGTTTAGTGAGCTCATGGTTTATGTAATACCACTTAGTGGTTTTGTGCAAAGATTGTTCTATAAAAGCAAGTTCATGAGTAGTTATTGATGTTGGTTTGTGTAGTCTTTGGCTTGTTGGCCAAGTTTGGACTAAACATCTATTGTGGGCTCCATATATGAGTAGAGAAGGAATGGATTGAGATGTGTGGCTATATGGTTCTCATTTATTTGTTCACATGGAGGAATGCAACTAGGGTGCTTGATGCTTTAGAAGCCTTGCATGGAGACTCTACAGATGTATTGTAATCTTGTTCTTGAGATAATATTTTGTGTTGGGTGGGTGCTTTTGGAGGTTGGGGTTTTCCCTTTAGAGAGTTTTTCAAGGTACATCTAGTGTTATCTTGTGTTATGTTTGTTATTCTTTTGCATTGTGGATTTTGAATACTTGTTTTGCATATATTTTTTCCACATAAGGGCTATGTGGAGATAATATATTTTTCTGCAAATTTTCATTCTCTCTTGTCAGCCCCTAGATCAAATTATTGAAGGTTTTCAGGTAATGTTCAACATCTTCAAGGTGAGCTTGATGGCGATCCTATGACCTACAAGAATTCTAATCGAAGAGAGAATACTATAGCACAAAGATTTTAATTAAATAATATATTGAGCTTCCAATTATTCAATAATGCATATTACATATTTTAGGAGCTTGGAAACCTCCTATAACAACTCCCCTATGTAGATGAGTTGTTTTAACAAATGAAACAAACATTCACAATTAATAATTATTAAACTAAAGACTATGGGAATGGTGTGATATTCCCAACAGCCCCCTATATTACATCATTCTCAAAATGGGGATAGGTGGACTAACAATACTTGATGACCACTTTCAGTAGTTCTTCATAAGTTAAGAGCAAGGACATACACATCTACTCATGACAAGCATTAGTGGAATTTTCCTCACTATGCATCTAAACTTTATCCAAGGATAGGGAGAAACACATCTACCCATGGAACTAAGGAAAGGGACTAAGACATCCATCCAAGGTCATACAACAAGTTTGGGTAAGGACAAACACATCTATCCAACATCAAAGTTATGAACAGGTACGCACATCTTCTGACAACAATTATGACTGGGGGCAAACACATCCAATCATAATTGTCCAACAAATGTGATTGGGGACAAATACTTCCAATCACATACACCATTTCAAGAATGGGGACAAATGCATCCATTCACAAACAACCAAGAGTTGTGATTGGGGACACACACATCCAATCACAAATGCAAATTTGAGAAGTCCTCATTGTTGTGTATGCAGCCACCATTACAGATCTTTGTCACTTTGATCACAAAGGATTTGATACAATTGCCATCGCCACTTGGAAATTGATCTTAGCTTTAGTCATTTTGGCACAAGTTATTTTGTCACTAAAACAATTTTGTGACCCCATCGCTAATGACTGATGAGAAGTCACAGAATGTCCTCCAACCTCTTGTGCCTCCATCCTCCAATGGGCTTGCTACTTGGAAAATTTCGGTTTGAGGCTCACTTTTATATTGCACCCCCTTAATATGGACGTTGTGTACAAGCAATAATGTGTCCATTTACAAATGAGACAATTTTATTTTATTTTATTTTATTTTCAACACTTGTAGATTTTGTCAAAATATTTAATGACTCATGAAATGAACCCTATTCTAAGAAAAATGATACAACTTGAATTTGACAACATTCGATATTTTTAATAGACACTTTAGACTATGCCACAATATCTATAATAACAATTTGACTTTAATTGAAAAACTATCATTAAACACTAAATCTAGAGATTTAGACTTTAGAAATAAAATAAAATAAAATTACTTAGTTAAATGTCTCGACTTGATACTAATCAACTTAATTTTAATTTCAAATATAATTAGAATCTATAATTAGAAATAAATTAATTAAAACAGAATATGACACCTATGTGTTGAATATGGAGAAACATGGTTTTGACAGCATGCAACAGTTCTTGTAATTGTTGAGCTAATACTTGGAGAGATATTGGCATTAGAATTCGATAAGGATGCACGTAGATCAGTAGCTGTACGCAACATTGAAGCAGGTTGAAGGCTAGGATAATTGATAGATCTCAGATATTTCATATGCCGGCATGCATGAAGGACAGTGTGACAGATTTTCATGCACACATCCATGCTAATGCCTTTGCCTGCCCCATGAGGGATGAAAGAATTCCATCCCTCTATTCCCACATTCACCATAATATCCTTTGGATACTGACTAGTAAGATACAAGATAAATCACAAATTATAAATCACAAATCTATCACAATTTCATAACTTTGTTTATATAAATCATAAGGGCATTTTGTCAAACAGTTTGCAGCCAAAAGAGTTTCAATTGATATTCACAAATAATTACCACAAAACAAATTCTCACAACTCCAATTATGCAAAACGACTTTTCTTTACCAAAGTTACTGAATGATGAATATTGCAGCTTCAAAAGACATTTCCATATGCTGCTGTTGTAAACTAAGATATTCAGAAATACCAAGCAGATTTTGCTTACATTCATGATATTACAAATAATCGTATTTCTTTACTTTTTCTGACTGCATATAAGCTGATTACCAATCCGCATCAGCTTTGACCATCCTTGAATTTGTTTAGCACCTCAAACCATGGTACAGTAGGCTTTGTATATGCTAATATTTCCTTTCTCAAGGGCTGCGTTGACCGTGTTGATTTCTTAATGTGCTGGGTTGAGCTTGGTGAAGGTTACGTTGGAAAGAAATAAGGCTTATATGCCTTCTCAATGTATCACCCCTCCTTTTTCTATTCAATATATGGTACGACACTCTTTTTGGGGAGTCAATACATGGTGCAGCTGGAAATACTCAGCAATAATAAAGTATATATAATTTTTAATTCATTTCTTCACTTGCATACACATCATTATAATTTTCTTATCTTTTCACTTGCACACACAACACAACATTTTTTGTCTAATATTTCACTCTTGCACACATTGCACACAAATTTATTATTTGCTTGTAAGTTTAATATTTGTGTACCTGCACACTTGGAAAACCTATAAATCTGTATCCTATAAAAAGATAATTGGTTTCAACAATTTCTCAGACAATCTTCTTCAAATTTGCACACATGTGAATTCTAGATGAATCCTCCAAGGTTGGCTGAAATGGGTTTTCGTCCAATCAACCAAGAAAGAACCCAAGGACTTTCATCCTAGGTTTGTTGAATCAAAATGAGCTCTCAAAGAAATTTTCCAAGAAATAACAAGTCGAGAATGTTTTACTTTTTGGCTCTCCACTCCTTTACATCCAATGAGAGAATTATTTTATTTTCTTTTATTTAATTTCATTTTCCCGCTCATAAGTGACCCACTTCATAATTTTCCATTGATAAAAAATATAGTCAATTAAAATAACCAAGGTTCAACTTTTTATTAATTAAATATAAATAATCTTGAGAAGCTTAGGACTATTTAAAATTTAATTAATTAATTATTACCTTAAAATACTCAACTTAGTCTATAGGAATAAAATAGGCTAATGGTCTTCGATAAATGACTCATTCGAAAATTGGGGACATTACAATCCTCCCTTCCCAAAGATTGCTTGTCCCCAAGCAATTTGAACCTATATGCCAATACCATGATCCCAAATGAATGTGAAGAATGCTCCACCAAATCCTTGCTTCACCATTACGATACAACTAAGCTTGACAACTCTGTCAATTTCTATTACACTATGAAGCAATCCACCCATCATAAAAATTCTTGGATCCCAAAGCCAAATTGGGAGTTTGCCATTCCCAATGCTTGATGGCTTCTATTGTGCCACTGTGATTAAAACTGGAATACCAATGTGCCAAATCTCTGTTTGCTTATCCTATCAACATAATTCCATCTTGTAGAAACAAACTAAGAGACCTACACGATTTGGATTCTTCTTTTCTAGAAGGAAGCACCTCATACTAGAGTGGTCTATGCATTTCTTTATCTAACCCACTCTTATGTGTCATTAGAAACGTGATCAAATCATTTGTATGTGGATTGAAAGAAAAATGATGAGCATACCTTATAATTCCATCAATGAGAAATTCACTTGCTTGCTCCATTGGTAATCCCAAACAATCACTTGGACTCCATATATTTGTATTCTCATCACATGAATTAGGAGGTGTCTCACAAATCCGATTATTAAAAGATACTTTCACATAGAAAATGGAAGATGTATCATCATACAAAATGTACTTATCAAGCCCAACGGAATTGCACTCATGATGCTCTTCCCAAGTGCTATCATCATGTTGAATCTCCGTGATAGTAGAGCTGATGTAGTCACTGAGCAATTCTTCATCACTTTCTAGCTCATGAATTCCTTCAATCATTTGTTTGACCTCCATAGTCCCTGTATCTGTAATGTCCCTTCCTTAGGCAGTTCAGACTATAGCGGAGGTTGGCCTACTATTAGGTTTCCGTAGGTCAGTAGAATGGTTAGGGGACCCAATCGAGGGTTGTGGAGCTTAGCTGGGAGCTTTACGAGCCTTTTAGTTTGGAGTTCAGTTGATGAATCCAGGGATAAATTGGAAATATTAAAGTTTGCTTTAATGGAATAGTAAAAAGTGAATAGTAACAGAAAATCATAAAAGGAATAGTGAAAAGTGCTCCCCATCCTAGTAACTCAAAGTTATTTTTGGAGGTGGCCCTTTCTTTTGATGAGGAAAGACCCTTTATGATTTTATTGACTTTTATAAAAAAGCTCATGGGAGGTTATAAAGCAATATGTTGGGCTCATTCTCGGGCATTCTATTCTCATTTTGACAAAATCAAATTGCAAGTTTGAGCTCTGGAAGAGGGTTTCAGCAACTTATAGGTCTTGTGAGGACGAAATCCCTTGGAGGATAATGAATTGGACGAAAACCCAGTTCGCAAAACAGGGAAATCTACCTAGGGTTTCCATTTGGGCATCGTTGGTCTTCATCATAGGTTAATTTGCATTTAGAATTGATTGCAACAGTGAGTTATCAGAATATAATTGCAAATTGGGGCTTCGTATCAGCAAATATCATCATTTCAACGCATTCACTAGTTGGCCGTACTATTTGGGTGTCATTTTCAGTCAAACCCTAGCTGGAAATTATGGTTTTCAGACCACTAAGGAGCAGATCAGACTTTATATCAGATCTTTATTGTATATGCTTTGGTTCCAGCAATTAAATATTCAATAAATTGAGTGTTGGCTTCCGAGTATGCAAATTCTATGTAATCGGTGGTTCAATTTCATTAATTCTGAAAATTACATTTATTGTCATAAAAATCAGAATTCATAATTTTATTTCAGTCATTTATGTTCCTTTGTTATCTATTTCTTTTTCACAATTATCAAGCACAAAACCTCAAAAAAAAAAAAAACCACCAAAAATTACAAAAAAACTCATAAAACAACAAAAACAAACAGAAAAACAAATTCCCTATTCGCTGGTGAAAGTCAAATCAGAAATCAAACTTAGAAAAATTGGATCATATTTGGGTTGGCAAATTTTCAGTGGTATCAGAGCCATGATCTTGCCAGCCTGAGGGCACTCTGATTAGTTCTATGCATCCTAGAGTGTTTGGGCCACACAGATATTATACCCGTAGGAGAGCACACAGACAGTTTGGGGTTGACACTAGTATTCCGGGTGCAGCTATGGGAGATAGCCATGATGGTAGTAGAAGTCCCCATTAGAGGGAGAGACAAAATCTGCAAGAAGATCCTGATCATGAGTTAGTCAGAACTCTCGTTAATACACAACCACTGATTGTACAAGCATTAGACAGACTTCAAAATACCCTTGACAGGATGGATTTGGGTCAGCCTAGGGATAGGCGTGGCAGACATGATAGACTTGATAGGTCTGTTCCAGTTATAGGCAACCGTGGGAGTAGTAGGGCTCCCTCATCGATGGACCTTGCTCTTGGTTCTCCTAGGCGTGATAGGACTCATTCACGTACAACAGATAGGCCCATGCAGCCCCCATTTTCCTCCTAGAGATGAGCCACCACCAGTTGACCCGCTTGAGGGTGTGGAGTTTCAGGATGTTGTTATGGCAGCAAGTGATGAGTGGGCCTGTCTTCTAGAGCATGTTAGAGATGCTTTCCTTCTACCTTAGTATTCTTCATAGCGTAGTGTTAGCATGAGGAACCGTGGTGATAGGTGACCTAGACAACAGCATAATGGTGACCTCCATCGAGCTACTATCAAGCTCACTATATCTTCCTTTGATGTTAGCGAGAAAATCACTGCTTGAGCTTGGGTGCACAAGCTTGACATCTACTTTTCACTTAAGCCGATGCCTGAGGACGAGGGCATTGAATTTGCGACACTACACTTGGAGGGCGTGGCTTATGATTGGTGGCATCATGGTTTGTTTACCCAAAACCATAGACTTATTCATTCTTACAGGGAGTTCACTGAGCGGTTGATTGCCAGATTTGACCGTAAGCATGTTGAGTTGTACTATAGGGATTTAGCACTATTGTGACAGACTGGACATGTTGAAACTTACATTAAGGAGTTTCAACACATTTTTGTTATGGTTCTTGAGATGCCAAATAGACGTCTGGTGATGCTTTTCATAGAGAGTTTACATGGCAGGTTACAAGGTTTGGTCAAGGCTCTTAAGCCTAAGACTTTACATGAGGCTATTCAGATTACCCTAGACCTTGATACTTCACCACCTTCTACTTCTTATCAGTAGAATAAGAAGTTTTCTAGGGGCTCCAAGCCTTTTCAGAGATCTTCGACACAGCACAGGGGTGCACCACCTCCTAGGATGGATCAGGAGACACATAACGAGTTGAGGAGGAAGAAGCTATGCTTCATATATAAGGAGTCCCTGGAGCCTGGACATCGATGCCTTGGGAAAGGCAAGGCACATCTCATTGAGGTTGTGTCTGATGTGGATTATGAGCATGTACAGGATATAGATTTAGAGGGCAGCGATGGTGAGGATGAACGGGAGGCCCCACAGGTGGAGCTTGGAGTGGGTGACGCATTGGATGCACCCAATCCTGTCATTGCCACCCTTTTAGGAGTCCCTAGATACCATCCCTTTCGCTTGAAGGGAGTGATTAAGGGACAATGTGCGACTTGCCTTGTTGACAGTGGTGCCACGCACAATTTTATTGACGAGGGACTGGTTGCTAAGCGAGGATTGTAGGTGGAGGATTTTCCTGGTTTCAGTGTGACAGTAGCAGATGGATTTTCTATGAGGTACACTAGGGTAGTTCCATAGCTTAGTGTATAGTTGGGAGATTACACCTTGACCAATGATTTTTATGTTGTGGGTTCGGGTGACATTGATGTAGTGTTAGGCGTCCAATGGTTACAGTCACTTGGCAAGTATATACAGGATTTTAAGAGGATGGAGCTAGAGTTTATAGTTGGAGGTAAGAAGGTTGTGCTGAAGGCTCTTTTTGATAGTGGGCCCATGGTGGTTTCAGCACGTAGGATGGAATCCATAGTTAGACATGGAGATGTGGCGTGGGCGGTACAGTGTTTCATTTCATTCAAGTCACCTTCTTCACAAGATGACCAGCCATTCCACATTGATGTCCAGATAGTATTGGACAAACGTGGAGAAGTATTACCATTCGGTGATATTCTTCCTGGCAGATCCCCTGACTGTGGATTTGAGCATGTGATAGAGTTAGAGGGTACCAAGCCCGTGATTACTACTCCTTATCATCATCCTAAGAAATTTAAGGATGAAATAGAGAAGTCTATCCGTGAGCTACTGGATATGGGGCACATCAGACCTTGTTCTAGCCCCTTTGCTTCTTCTATGGTGTTGGTGAAGAAGAAGGATGGCACTATGCGCATGTGCATTACTGTGCATTGAACAAGAAAAAAATCAAGAACATGTATCCTATTTTGCGCATAGATGAGTTATTAGATGACCTTCATGGTGCAGTGCACTTCTCGAAGATTGACCTTCGATCAGGGCACCATCAGATTCGTGTGCATGAGGACATACATAAGACAACATTCAGATTTCATTATGGGCACTATGAGTTCTTGGTGATGCCTTTTGGCCTTACTAATGCACCTGCTACTTTCCAGTCATGCATGAACCATATATTTAATAAGCAGTTGCGTAAGTATGTACTTGTGTTCTTCGATGATATATTGATTTACAACATGACTTGGGAGGAGCACATGAGGCATCTAGATGAGGTACTTGGCATTATAGAGGCACATACTCTATTTGCCAAGATGTCCAAATGTGAATTTGGACTTACAGAGATCTTGTACTTGGGGAATCTGATTGGTAGTGATGGGGTCAAGGTATATTAGGAGAAAATTCAGTCCATCCTTGATTGGCCGTCACCTAGGAACATTTTAGAGTTGCGGGGTTTCCTAGGTTTATGTGGTTACTATAGGAGATTCATGCAGGGGTACTCACAACTTGCAGCCCCTTTGACAAATTTCATGCGGAAGGGCGCATTCATATGGACAGATGAGGTGTAGCTTGCATTTGATAGGGTCAAGTAGGTCATGAGCACTTGTCCAGTTTTGGCGCTTCCAAATTTCTCTCAGCCCTTTGTTTGAGAGTGTGATGCATTCGAAGAGGGTATTGGAGCGGTTCTTATGCAGAATCGCCATCCCATTTGTAATTTCCCCTCCTTAGTCAGCATCAGGTGACCAAGGGGTTAGCTCATCACTTGACCCTCGTGAGCTAGCAGTGTATTTAGAGGGTCCATCTGGTTTGTTTCCCCGGTTTTTGGGACATTACACTTGGCAAAGGTTTCCGTGGGTTCAGGTTCTAGCATCTGCATCTGTTTATTGGCTCAGTTTTGGACACTTACTATTTATAGTAAGTGATATTTATGGACGTGCTATTATTGGCAGGGCACCTGGACTCCTGACTTTGGCATCATTTGGGTGGCACGATTATTTATGGCTTATTTGATGAATTATTAATGAAGGGGAAGCATTAATGATAATTTAATTAATAAGAGCTTATATTATAAAGTTATTAATTAACTTTATAAAAGGGGGGCCATTTAAGTCCATGAGACAATTACCCTTCTTTAAGTGATTTTAATTTATTTAATTGAAGCCAAAGTCAAACTATAACATGTAAGTGGAGTTTAATATCATTTTAAATGATTAAAATGCAAAATGGAAGAAATTGGACTTCTAAGGGGGAGTATATAAGCAGTCAAGGCAAAGTCGACTTCACTTGTGAATATTTGACATTTGCCATTGCTGGAGTTTCAACACCTGAGATTGGGGTTTCAGATTTTAGACACCATTGGGGAACGTAAAATCTTCATTGGAGAGATGATTTGAAGTGGTGCAAGATCCACCGAATTTTAGCATGAGAGAGGCTTCATTCAGGAGTCTCATTTGAGCATCTTTGGAGGATATTTCATGTGATTTTCCGGAGTTTATTATCTCAGATTTATAGTCTGATCATAAACAGAAAACGGCAGACCTTTTTCTTCATCTAGTGGTGAAATAGAGATGAATAATGATGAGCATTTATTGCTAGGTGAGCCGTACAGCAAAGGGAGAAGGAAAATTTTCTTCTTGAGGAAATCGCCTAGCTTTTGAAGCTGATTTCTCTTGCATTTGGTGCGGCTGGGTTAGGAGACTATTTTCCATCAAAAATCTGTGGGACAAATGCATGATCAGCTGCAACAAATCTGATCAAGGGTTTGCATAAGGCGTCTATCAGGTTCTTCTAATAATTTTGTTTATATAATTCTATTAATGATCATGTGTAAATAAAAGTGTGTTAGTGCTGTTAGAAGAAATAAGAATCATTATTTTGCATTTGCATGCAAATATCTATTTGTTGTTCAAGTTTCTTAGCTATATCAGCATTTACCTTTCAAAGCATTGCATTCCAAAAACACAAAAAAAATCAAAAACCATCAAAACAAAACAAAAAAACTTCAGAACAGAAAATTATTATCAGCATTAGTGAGATCAAATTGGGCTTAAGCCATCCGGGCTTACTACACCATTGCCTACGAGAGTAGGAAGTTGAGGGATAATGAGACTGTATTCCAGCTATGACAAGGAGATGCTCGCCATTATGCATGCTTTGGCGAAGTTTCAACAATACTTGGTAGGTGGGAAGTTTGTGGTGAGGACCGACCACAACAACTTGAAATATTTCTTGGAGTAGAAAAAGCTTAATGAGCGCCAACAGAAATGGGTCAACAAGAGACAGGCATATGATTTTGACATTGAGAATGTCAAGGGGAAAAATAATATTGTTGCTGAAGCACTTTCTAGGAGGCCTATAGTTGCTACACTTTGCTCTTTGAGTGAGATTTCAGCAGATTGGAAGTCTCAACTATTAGTTGATGTAGTGTGCCTTGCCAAAATTGATGTAAAAGACCTGATTTTCTGCCTTAGGAATTTTGACAAGCACTTTGCTTGCAACCTCCAACTTGCTGATAATAGGTTTCAGTTTGTTTTGCTTTAGTTTGGTTTGATGCCAATGATGTTTAGGTGCTTGAAAATGCTTGCAAATATGGCTAATCAAGTAACTAAGATAAAATGCAACTCTTTTTGTACTTTTCAAATGCATATACATGAAATTCTAATGCAAAATGCACACCTACAACCAAGAGACATTTTTACAAACACTTGACATGAAAACTAGTTTAATGAGATGCAATTGCATATGAGAGACATTTTGACAAATAGATTGCAAACAAACCCCTTATTCCTCCAATATCAAATTGCAATAACTTGAAGAGTTTACAAACTGATTGTAGAGTGCTAACATGAATGTTTCAATTATTCTTCATGACTGAAATTTAAAATGCAATCTAGCTGTAAGTACAACAGCATTACAATAAATTCCCTTTGACATGAAAGGTCTGTAATACAATACTTAAATGCTGATTACAACAATAAATGACTTCTATATGTGATTACAAATCTAAATACAACCAAAGACTGAAATCCAAGAACCTGGACAAAAATAGCAGCAGCCAACGTTTAGTTCTATTCTCTTAGAATAAGATGCTTTTGACCTTCAAATTGCTGCACCAACCTTTCTTCATGCAGGACGTCCCTCCTTGAATATTTTGAGGATTTTATCAGCTCCCTTTCATGAAATCACACCAAGTCATGAAGCACCCAGCTTGAGGTAAGAACTGAGATTTTATAATCTACCATCATAAAAAATCGAAGTCACTGACAATGGCATTTTCTTCAAGCAATTTTGTCCTTCCAAACTGAAAACTTCACACAAGATCTGCAACTTTCTCCTTGGATCGATTTTCTCTTGATCTTCAAAATTTGGCCAAAGGGCACAAAATTTTGGCACAAGTGGAAAGACTGAAATATCTTCCCCAAACTCCCAGCTAGGATTGGTGTTGCACAATCGAAATTGGAACCCTAGAGTCTTCAGCACTCTAGCAAGCTAAGCATTTAGCTTCAGCTATTTACCATGTAGATAATAAGAAATGTAAAACCAAGTCAATTGTGTCCAAATGCTTAGCCAACAACTTCTTAAATAGATTTCTCAAGAAGTCTCCAAGAAGCTTCTAGAATAAAATATTATTTTATTTCATTAAGTGACTTTTTGATATTATTTTATTTTTAGTCACTTTATTATTAAATTAATTAAATATAAAGTCACCTTATGATATTGCATTTTTGGGATAACTTTATAAATGATTAATTTAATATTTAATTTAATTAAAATAATCAATTAGTCATCCTCATGAAATAACAATATTTGGACAATTTAATTAATTAAATTAATTAAATAATTCTGCTTCCAAATTGGGGACATGACAGTCCTCCCTTCCCAAAGATTGCTTGCCCTCAAGCAATCCACAATTGCTTGCCCTCAAGCAATCCACAATTGCCAAACCATCCAATGCCACAGTACTGGGAGTCCGAAATGGAGAATCAACTACACCTGTCCACCAACCACCTTGATCCCAAGTGATCCTGCAACATGCGCAAACCCAAAAACTCTTAATGTAGTTGGAACCCACGAAGCTGTCAAACTCTATCAACCAATTAAACCGTCCAACCAGCAGAGAAAATCCTAGATTCCAACTCTGTAAATCAATCTCATCATGCTAACTCCAAGTACTGTGCTGGTATACCTCAAGTGTCATACCTGGATCCCATGGATAACTTGGAAGTCCTCCAAACTCAACTCCAACTGACTTCTGTTGTGTCACTCTGATACCTCCCCCTAAAGTCCTATCTGATCAAATCTCGAAACCCTGCTTCTAGAAGCAACCAACTAGAAAGGGCAGAGCAAGAGACTGGGACTCATCACCTGAAGTTGGGAATGTATCGCACCAGAGTGAACTTGAACACCACATGTTCAATCCACCTCCCTGTGTTGTCGATGTCATCATCAAATCCTGTACATGTGGGCTGAAAACAAATTGATGAGCACACCTCAAGATGCAATTGAGGTGAAACTCCTTTGACTGCGCCAAAGGGAAACCTAAATAGTCATGTGTACTCCATCCTATACTCGCAGTATTTGACGAAGACTCACAACTCACAACTGGATGAGTTGGTCTTGCAGCAACATCGTCATCACCTTTCTTTGAAAACAACTGCTAGCGTCCTGTCTCACCTTCATCATGAATGCCATCTACTCCCTGGAAAGAGGTTGGATCAACACCAACATCCAATGCGTAGTCAGCTGGCAGCTCGAGCAAACTCGTCTCGAGAGTAATGCACCCATCACCAACTAACTCCTCATGCCTATTTGACACAAGACTTTGTACTTGTATCTTGAATGTGAATGCTAGGTGAACTCACGCTACTATCATCAACATGTGCTTTGGCCGCCATACATAACTGAGTCTCTGCCAAACATAATGAATCTCAAGCCAAACTCAACTCTAAGCAAAGCTCATCAACATGACTCTCTGATTCCTAAAGAGCTAGTTGAGTTCTCCTCAAGGAATCACTAGTAACCATAAGCTCGTGAGTAAGCTTATCTACTTCATCCTCCTCAACACATCCGCATAGACCTCAACAAGGTTGAGAAGGTGATCACGATTCGAAAGAAGGTGCAAATAATTTTTCTCCAATGCTCCCAATCCTTCTTTGAATTCTATCAAACTATCATGAGAAGACTTTGCTTCATTTCCTTTTTGTCTTCCCTCTAGTTGAACCGTCCATAGGTGATTTTCAACGAGCTTATGCATTCTGTCATGATGAGATAAAGCTGCTACAATCTCATCCTCATTTACCTTCAGTTGGTTCCGCAAACTATGTAGACCATGCGGTGTTTGTCTAGCTTCAACCTCCCATGAAGAAGCCTCTAATTGTGCCTGATATTCTTTTTCCGCAAAGTCCTGTATGCTCTCATTCTAGTTTGGAGTTAGGACAACATTAATCCCATTTGCAAAATCCTCATCAATGTCCTGAATAGGTGTCCAAATACAAGAGGACTCCTCATCATCACCTCACTCAGCTGAAACATTGGATGATGGCATGCTATCCTCAAGAGAAGATGCAACCTGTAATTTCTTTTTAGTGGTCTCCTGCTCAAGACTATTTCCCAAATTTTCCAATCCTTTTTCCCATTCTTTCATTCTTTCCATCATGCTATCCTGTTGTCGAATCCAAGCTCGTATCACAACTTTTATTGTCTTGCTAAAATTGGCCATGAAATTTCTTTGAATGACCCAATCAAGTTGGCAGACTCTTGGCTCTAATACCACTGTAGTGTGCCTTGCCAAAATTGATGTAAAAGACCTGATTTTCTGCCTTAGGAATTTTGACAAACACTTTGCTTGTAACCTCCAACTTGCTGATAATAGGTTTCAGTTTGTTTTGCTTTAGTTTGGTTTGATGCCAATGATGTTTAGATGCTTGAAAATGCTTGCAAATATGACTAATCAAGTAACTAAGATGAAATGCAACTCTTTTTGTACTTTTCAAATGCATATACATGAAATTCTAATGCAAAATGCACACCTAAACCCAAGAGACATTTTTACAAACACTTGACATGAAAACTAGTTTAATGAGATGCAATTACATATGAGAGACATTTTGACAAATAGATTGCAGACAAACCCCTTATTCCTCCAATATCAAATTGCAATAACTTGAAGAGTTTACAAACTTATTGTAGAGTGCTAACATGAATGTTTCAATTTTTCTTCATGACTGAAATTTAAAATGCAATCTAGCTGTAAGTACAACAGCATTACAATACAATTCCCTTTGACATGAAAGGTCTGTAATACAATACTTAGATGCTGATTACAACAATAAATGACTTCTATATGTGATTACAAATCTAAATGCAACCAAAGACTGAAATCCAAGAACCTGGACAAAAATAGCAGCAGCCAATGTTTAGTTGGATTCTCTTAGAATAAGATGCTTTTGACCTTCAAATTGCTGTGCCAACCTTTCTTCATGCAAGATGTCCCTCCTTGAATATTTTGAGGATTTTATCAGCTCCCTTTCATGAAATTGTACCAAGTCATGAAGCGCCTAGCTTGAGGTAATAACTGAGATTTTATAATCTGCCATCATCAAAAATCGAAGTCACTGACAATGGCATTTTCTTCAAGCAATTTCGTCCTTCTTCCAAATTGAAAACTTCACACAAGATCTGCAACTTTCTCCTTGGATCGATTTTCTCTTGATCTTCAAAATTTGGCCAAAGGGCACAAAATTTTGGCACAAGTGGAAAGACTGAAATATCTTCCCCAAACTCCCAGCTAGGATTGGTGTTGCACAATCGAAACTAGAACCCTAGAGTCTTCAGCACTCTAGCAAGCTAAGCATTTAGCTACAGCTATTTACCACATAGGTAATAAGAAATGTAAAACCAAGTCAAGTGTGTCCAAATGCTTAGTCAACAACTTCTTAAATAGATTTCTCAACCAGTCTCCAAGAAGCTTCTGGAATAAAGTATTATTATATTTCATTAAGTGACTTTTTGATATTATTTTATTTTTTCACTTTATTATTAAATTAATTAAATATAAAGTCACCTTATGATATTGCATTTTTGGAATAACTTTATAAATGATTAATTTAATATTTAATTTAATTAAAATAATCAATTAGTCATCCTCATGAAATAACAATATTTGGACAACTTAATTAATTAAATTAACTAAATTATTTTGCCTCCAAATCGGGGACATGACAGTTGAGTATTCCAAGAATCAGTTTGCATGTGATATTATGGATGGTAGGATTCAGGACAATAGATACACAGTGATTGATGATGTTATCTACTATAAGAACAAGATTTATTTGGTACCTGGATCAAAACTGAAGGATAAGATCTTACGCGCCATCCATGACACACCATTATTAGGACATCTTGGATATTTTAAGACATACAGGCAGGTGAGAGAGAGATTGTTATGGAAGGGTCTCAAGGATGATGTCTTGTGCTATGTACGTGAGTGTGTGACTTGTCAGTAGAACAAGGCACAACATACTTTTCCGGCAGGTCTTCTGCAACCATTGCCTATTCCAGAGCAAAAGTGGGAAAGTATATCGTTGGATTTCATTACTGGTCTTTCGAGAGTTCAGGGAAAGGATTGCATATATGTGGTTGTGGATGGGTTGACGAAGTTTGCACACTTCTTCTCTATTGCAGCCGACTTTACAGCATCACAGGTGGCAGAGTTATTCTTTCGTGAGGTGTTTAGACTCTGTGGACTCCCTATGACCATTGTTAGTAATCGAGATAGCAGGTTTATGAGCATCTTTTGGTAGGAGCTATTCCGATTAGTAGGTACAGAGTTGACACCTAGCACCAATTACCACCCTTAGACAAATGGACAGACAAAGATAGTTAATAAGTGGGTTGAGGGTTACTTGCGTAACTACGTTTCAGGACAACAGAAGGATTGGGTGTGATGGTTGTATTTGGGTGAGTATTGTTATAATACTACATATCACATGTCGATTGGTATGACTCCCTTCCGAGCATTGCATGGTTATGATACGTTATCTTTTGTGGACTTGGCGTTAGGTGATAACAGAGTGCCTAGAGCTCGGGATTGGTTACAGGACAGTTAGGATATCCTTAAGGCACTTAAGGATAATATTCAGCATGCACAGAATCAGCAGAAGATGTATGTAGATCGACATCGAGTTGAGAGGAGCTTTGAGGTTGGAGACATGGTTTTCTTGCGCCTACAACCTTACAAACAAAGTACACTTAAGAGGAGTGGGACGAAGAAGTTCAAGCCTCGGTTTTATGGTCCATACAAAGTATTGAGGAGGATTGATGAGGTAGCATATGAGCTTGAGCTACCTCCCGAGAGTAAGATACATAATGTCTTTCATGTATCTTGTTTGAAGAAGGCTTTGGGACAGCATGTTGTCTCTTCACTTGTTTTGCCCCCATTGGATGAGGAGGGCCGATTAGTTTTGATACTTGTAGAGATTCTTGACATGAGGAAGAGGAGGTTGCGTAGTCGAGTGATCAAAGAGTATTTGGTATGATAGAGGGACTTGCCATTGGAGGATGCTACATGGGAAGGAGAGATGGTACTTCAGCATCCAACTTTGTAGTTGCTTGGGGGCAAGCAATCTCGGGAAGGGATGACTGTAATGTCCCTTCCTTAGGCAGCTCAAACTATAGCAGAGGTTGGCCTACTATTAGGGTTTCCGTAGGTCAACAGAATGGTTAGGGGACCCAACCGAGGGCTGTGGAGCTTAGCTGGGAGCTTTACAAGCCTTTCAGTTTGGAGTTCAGTTGATGAATCCAGGGATAAATTGGAAATATTAAAGTTTGCTTTAATGGAATAGTAAAAAGGGAATAGTAACAGAAAATTATAAAAGGAATAGTGTAAAGTGTCCCCCATCCTAGTAACTCAAAGTTGCTTTTAAAGGTGGCCCTTTTTTTTGATGAGGAAAGACCCTCAAGATGGGTGTAGCCTCTTGAGGAGGATTATTTTATTGACTTTTATAAAGAAGCTCATGGGAGGTTATAAAGCAATATGTTGGGCTCATTCTTGGGCATTCTATTCTCATTTTGACAAAATCAAATTGAAGGTTTGAGCTCTGGAAGAGGGTTTCAGCAACATATAGGTCTTGTGAGGACGAAATCCCTTGGAGGATAATGAATTGGACAAAAACCCAGTTCACAAAATAGGGAAATCTACCTAGGGTTCCATTTGGGCATCATTGGTCTTCATCATAGGTTAATTTGCGTTTAGAATTGATTGCAACAGTGAGTTATCAGAATATAATTGCAAATTGGGGCTTTTTATCAGCAGATATCATCATTTCAGCGCATTCACTAGTTGGTCGTACTATTTGGGTGTCATTTTCAGTCAAACCCTACCTGGAAATTGTTGATGTGTTTTTCGTGACCGCACCAACGCAAAATAAAGTCGCCAATGGCTACCCTATTCTCTCTTGATCAAAGTATCTAGCACGCTAAGATTGCGAGAGAGTTTGTGCGTTCAACTCCAAGGTTCTTTCAATGCGAATAGTCTCAGTTGGCTCAATGTGATTTGCTGGTATTTCAAGGGGACTTACAGAATTGTTCAATAGCAGAGGAAGGGGTTTTCCACAATTCGACAGATTTATCAATGAAGCACGGGTTTCCTATTCTAACTAGAAAGTACTGAATTTAAAGTGGTGCAGGGTTAGGAAGGCTCTAATCTGCTCTAAGTGCGGGATATGGAGCTCAACTTCAGCAAACTTCAACCAAACTTCGCTTTGCCTCGCCTCAGACAGCTTCCACGGAGTCGGTGCAATCTTCAGGGGAGATGACTAAAGATGTTCAAACCACCACTTGACATGAAGATACCATCAAAACGACGCATACCATCATTCAAATTGTGATTGAAGTTAGGCCCACAACGTTTCCAATTGACCACACAAGGCGAACACACCATCAGTGAGCCCGCTAGTGGTATGGATAAGTGAAGCTTGCTTAGATCAAACACCACATTCCACAGCTAACATCTACTTGCATAAAAATGAAATTACGCTACTCTACGCTACTTGAAGTAGAAGGGATGAAGAAACCTCACTAGCTATCGATAACAAAGACGAATTTCACCATCAATGAAAAGATCTTTTATTATGAAAGTTTTACACAACAATTTCTTGCAAAAGTTTTCAAAGGAAAAATTTCCTTCTTCTTCAACTACACTAGTAATCTATACTAAGCTACCTCTAAACTATCACCTAGCTATCTCTCTATTCTAAACTCTACTGTCTAACTTCTACTTTTTATACAAATGAGGGGGACTCCCCCTTTTATAGTTTGCCAAGTCCAACGGACAGCTCAGATTACAATCGGCTGGATGGCCCAGATTGTGCCACCTTAGCCCTAAACAAGATTCACCCTAAAAACCGCCACTAAGAGGAGTGGGGTAATAAATGAGCCATTAATATCCATCATCCTTCTAGAAGATTCCAGCTTTGAAACGCGTTCGCACTGTTCTTGATTTTGTTCTTGACTGCAAGCCAGATGAATCTGGTCGCCACTGCTTCAAATTCTTGAACATCAAGCCTACAACTTTCTTTTTCCTGCTCGACAATGATTTTCCTCCTTGATGTTGTTCTTCAACTTTGAATTGTTTGGGTTTCCATTCTTTTCTCCATCTTGAGTTTTGAAAACATTTCTTCATTGTCACTTGAGCTGGGTACATACGAAGTCTCAACACTTAGCCATTTTCTCCAAGTATTCGCTTAATCTCCCCAAGTTACCACTGTTTAGTCTCGACGTTCCTCCTGCAAAACAAGCAAGGAGAAGAGCATCAGAACACTTCATAATATAAATTCATTTTACTTACCTGATTTTCATGCTCCGATCTTTGAGGTTTGAGCGATCTCCGGAACATTTCTCTTCTAGGAAACTCCTCTTTCTTTATAAATTTTCAACATCTGCATGCCATCTTGACGTCTTCATCCTAATATTTGAGTTTCACTTTAGCTTCACATTCTTCATGCCTTAGGCAAATTTCATCTTCCTCAAGGGCGTATCATAATTCATTTCATCAGCTGGGTCGTTGACGACTTTGATTTTATTCAACTCTGGCTCAAGAAGATTATCATCACAAAGAGTTTGAGCAAATTCACCTAGGCAGTCAACTTCAAATTCATTATCTGAAGCATTTTTCCTTTTGAAAACACATTTTATCCATTTTGCCTTAGAAATTTTTAAAAATTTTCCTTAGGAAAATTTCACAATTCAAGTGTCGGTTAAATTCTTCATCCTGAAGGCGTTGGCGAAGTGCAAAAGACTTTAAAATCAACTTCTCATCGAAGATCTTCAATACCCAGAAGAAAATTTTCTTCAGAACTTGTCGAATTCATGGGTATACAACGAACGGGTTCATTTAATTTCTTGAATTTTGAACCCTAGAAAAATAATTTTCAACAAATTTATTCCTGTTCTTCACATCTGTGAGTATTTCTTTGCTCTGACTTGAAATTTTTTTATTGACCCTGTGCAGCTGGCATCATCGGACTCCTTCACTGGCAATTTCATTCATATCTCGAGAAATTTCATCACTTCAAGTCTAGGCGCAATTTTCCTCAGGAAGGTGGAATTTTGTGCCTTAGAGAAATTTTTAAATCACTTAGCACTTTTGAATTTTGCCTTAGAAATTTTTTATTCATTCTTCAATTCATTCTTCCTATGGTGAAGAAATTCACTTAGAAGATTTAATGTCCATTGCCTTGGGCGCATTTTACACTTCATGAGGAATATACTTCTTTTTAAGTTCCAACGCCTAGCAACCTTCATCTCCCCTTGAGCGCATTTCATACTTGAAGAGGACTTATCTCCATGCCTTAGTTATTTTATCTTTATTCATATCATTTTGCACTTGGCGCATCTCATGTGTCATGAAGGATGATAAACTTCCAACGCTTTTTCCTTGACCATTTACTTCCCTTGTTTTTGTCTTTACATGCCCTTATTTGGGCGCATTTAAGCATGGGAAGACGATGAGATTTCAAACGCCACCTTTGCTTTGACTTGTCTTTGACTTCCTTGCCAATCTTGGGTGCATTTCTTATAGTGAGGTGGATTTCAAAATTTTGTCTTCTTCCTTGTCCTTGCATGGGCGCATATTGCCATAGGAGGAGGATAAGCATCTTTGACTTCCCTTTTGACTTCTCCTTGAGCTCCTTCTAAACTTGGCGCATTTGAGGGGGTGAATAGACTTATGCCTTAGAATATTTTTCTAGCATCTTGCTTGTGAGGGTGCATTTTGAATGTGATGAGGGATAAAGCTTTTTCCAACGCCCTTGACTTGTTGACCATTGACCTTCTTAACATGGGCGCATATTGCCATAGGAGGAGGATATTTTTTATACTTAGAAACTTTTCAAACACCTTGAATGCAAGCTGGGCGCATTTGGAGGTGGCAAGAGGATGAAACACAACACTTAGAAAATTTTCATGACTTCCAGCTGAGATGGGCGCATTTGACCTAGGGAGCAGGATGAACACTTAGAATATTTTTCATCAATTTCCTCAAAGTGGGCGCATTTTGCCAAGGCAGGAGGATAAACTTGACACTTAGGAATTTTCCTGACTCTCCAGCTAAGATGGGCACATTTCACATGTGTTGGAGGATGAAACATCAACACTTAAACATTTTTCTTGACTTCTAGTTGAAGATGGGCGTATTTTGAAGGTGGAGCAGGACATTCAACGCTTAGAATTTTTTTTAAAAACATCTTCATTCTTCTTAAGGGCGCATTTTACTCCTGGAGGCGGATGAAACACTTAGAATATTTTTCATGCTTGGCTTGTTCTTTAGCTGAAGTGGGCGCATTTTCAAGGTGATGAAGGACGAATTTTCAACACTTAGCCACTTTTCCTTCCTTCTGCCAGCTTCTCCATGTCCTGCTATTTATAGTAAGTACTCTGATTTCCACACTTCTGAAGCTCGGATCGATTTGAAATTTTGAACACAGGACCCTCATGACCTTATCAACCTGTTCACACTGCCATTCTGAGCTGGCCTGCTAAAAATAGCCTATTTCTGAAGGTGACTTACTATTTATAGTAACTGCCTGTTTCTGAGGTCTCCACAACTCCGTTTGACTTGAAATTCGAATGACGTGCTCCTCACCACGTGACCTGCCTGTTGACACTAGCGCCTGACACTGGATTACTATTTTGTAGCGGTTTAAAATACCTGCAAATGGTGCTTTCGGATTTACTTCAAATTTTACCCGGTGGATAACGAAGGTCCCGAGCAGCGATTAGGTCTACCGATTTTGAAATTCGACCTTTACCCCTCTTTTTTGGGTCAGTGGAAGCCTAATTGGACTTGCATCGCGTATCAGCGACCTCGTTTGTCTCGTTTATAATTTACTGCTTGTGCCTGTTTGTGGTTACGTCTCTTGACTGGGGCTGCGAGTGCATCACGCTAAAATAGCAAGTTCTTGAAAAGAAATGATTATCTGCTTTTGCATGTCACATCATCCTTGAAGCTCTCAAAAAACCATAAGGAATATCACGGAGACATGCAAAGAAAATCGACATCCCTAAAACTAGCCTCGAAGGCTGATTTCGAGAGTGGTTATCTCATTTTGCATGTTACACCATTCGCGAAGATCTCAAAAAACGAAGGAATCTCCGGACATGCACTAAAAGAGCTTTCGTGTATAAGCAAAATGCGCTGTAGGCAGGCGCTAAAATAGCAAGTTGTCCGTTTCAGCTCAAATTTTGCCAGTGAGTAGCTTGATGTGTTCTGGATGCAGTGTGATTGTTGAAACTTCAAAAATGCAGAAGGAACGCCCCGAATTGCACACTTACTAAAAATAGTAAGTAGTCAGAATTTGATGAAATTTAGCTGGGAGCATGCTGACATCAACGTTAGTCTCAAATTTCAATTTACTCACCTCACTTGATTTCAAATTGACCAGGAAAGCACAAACCCTAAAAATACGGACTTGGCCGAAATTTTACGTTTAAGCTCACAGACGGGCACATCCCCAAAAAGGCAAACAGTAGAAAAGGGACAGAAAGAGAGAGAAAGACAACAAGAAAACTAACTAAAATCAAGCCAAAAGTTCGAGACGAAGCAAAAATTAGGGGGTCCCCATTTGCAATGGGGCGATGTGTGAAAAAGGTCACAACAGAAATTAGTTTTCAGACCACTAAGGAGCAGATCAGACTTTATATCAGATCTTTATTGTATATGCTTTGGTTCCAGGCTTTCAACAATTAAATATTCAATAAATTGAGTGTTGGCTTCCGGGTATGCAAATTCTATGTAATGGGTGGTGCAATTTCATTAATTCTTAAAATTGCATTTGTTGTCCTAGGAAAATCAAAATTCATAATTTTATTTCAGTCATTTATGTTCCTTTAGCATCTATTTCTTTTTCGCATTTATCAAGCACAAAACCTCAAAAAAATCAGAAAACCACCAAAAATTACAAAAAACCTCATAAAACAGCAAAAACAAACAGAAAAACAAATTCCCTATTCGTTGGTCAAAGTCAAATCAGAAATCAAACTCAGAAAAATTGGATCACATTTGGGTTTGGAACCTTTCAGTATCATATTCTTGTCCCTCTGATGTGGTTGCAACAAGCGACTGATTTTTTGCTTTGTAGAGAGAAAATTGAGCTAAATTTAGGGTAAGCTCATCAACTTCTTTCTCCTTTTCTTTGAATCTCTATAAGTCTTCTCTACAAACTTGATGGCATGGTCTCTATTTGAAAGCGAATGCAGGTAATCTGATTTCATTACTTCTAAAATATGTGTGAAAGTCTACAAATTTGATATAGTGGGTCCAACCATTAAACCCTTTTGTCTCTCACCAAGTTGAGCTATCCAAAGTAGGTATTCAATGAACTTGTGTATGCTATCAAAACAATTTAAGGTTTGAAAAACATTTTCCTTAGTGACCAACAATTGATTCTTCAAAATTTGCAATGCAATACGCCTTTGATCAAACCCAACCAAGGGATTTGGCTCTTCTCACAATCACATCTTTGAATTGTCTTCATTAGCATAATTTTCAAAATCAGCTACCTCTCTATCATTATGTTTGCCAAATTCTTGCGTTTAGGTTAGAATAGCTCTATGCTCAATCAATGAG
>VDFB02000002.1:107136874-107306016 GCA_007258455.2 Sequoia sempervirens | reverse complement strand
AAAACAATAGTGAGCATGAGGAACGAGTAGAAAGGTGCAAAAGATGAAATAAAAACTAACACTATCATGCATGGGTGCCCTAGCAACCAAGGGTGCCCAATCTTTCAAGTCCTCAAATAATAGAATTAGGGTTTGTGCTTCCCAGCCAATGTTGCTCAGAATCTAACAGGTTCCGTAGTGAATTCATCAGCAAGATCATCTGATTAGTCAATCAACCAGAATCTCAAATCAAATGGAGAATTCTTGACAAATGACAAATTGGAAATCATGAAATTATCAGAAAATATTTAAACTCTGGGTACTCCGGGCGCCCCAAGTAGCCAAGGGTGCCTAGGGTTTTAGAGTACCAAATCCAACAATTAGGGTTTGCCAAATCAGTCATTGTTTTCAGAATTCTACTAGTTTTCCATTGAATATCTTAGCTAGATCATCAGGCTTGTCAGTTGCCAGCAATTTAGATCAAATAGATGATAGAACATGGAGGTCAAGTTTGAAGGTTGAAAAAGGGTCAAAAAATGTGGCAATGATGGGCACCCCAACTAGCTAGGGGCACCCAACATTTTGAAGGATCAGATAATGTTTTTATCAAAAGTTGCCTCCAGGATAATCTTCTCAGACTCAGTCAGGCTTCACGATGGATCATTCGGTCAAGTCATAGGATTCACTGAGCTTCTGGAAATCAAGATTAGACTAGGGTCAAAACTCAAGCAAAAGTTGAAATTGTTAGAAAATTGGCCAAGTCTGTAGAGGAAAAATGCCCCTGAGCAAGAAAGGTGCCCAAGGCTCAATGCCTTAGAAATTTTTTTCAGTTTTCATCATGCATCATTCAAATAACGTCCACATTCGATGAATCTGATTAGGATTGGCTTCAAAGGATTTAAAGCTAGAGAGTAAAATCATTTTTCTTCCTCAAAATCTATTTAAGGAGGCTTTGAAATTCATTATTCGCAAATTTTTGCAGGTGGCGTCCAAGAGCAAGAGAGGAGGAAACTTAAAATTTTATTTCAAGATTTGAAGGCCAAAACCTGGTGCTTTTTCAGAGTTCTTCATATTTTCTGGATTAGCTCGCATAGAGGCACACTTTTTCATGATTCAAATTTCAAAGGCATCAATTTTTAGAAGGGGGTCATCTTTTTCAATTTTCAACAATTTGGGTAAGCTTGGTTTTCGATTCTCTACAACTTTTGAAAAATTTTCAACTTTCAAGAATGTGCTTTTTTCATGCATGTCCAAGAAATCTTCAATATTTTCAAAATTTGATCAACTGGGTTCATACAAAATGTGTTTTTGCACAAAACCCAGCTCTCAGCCCCTTTTTTTTTAGAAAAAATTCAAAAATTAGGGTTTTAATTTTCCAACCAGCCATCGACAATTTTCAAAAGCAAGCAATTTGGGTCTTCTTGCAACGAGATTCTCTACAAAACCCATATCTCAAATTTCTTTTGAAAAATCTGCTCGTTTGAAGAAGAAAAATCAACAAGCTAAATTTAGGGTTTGTGTAGAACTTGTCCAAACATAGTCAAGTTTACAATCAATCTTCAAGATTTTCAGTATGGAGTACTCTCTCATCGAATTCAAGACCAAATCAGTGTTGTATCATGATTTCATCAAAACTGCTGAAATTGACTTGCATCATGTCAAACCAACGTTCAATTTGCGTGCTTTGGAAGACGCATGAAATGTTGCAGTTAGACATCTTGGTCATTTTGGGTTGATTGCAGCCTCTGGATGGACAATGTTGAGAAGTGCTTTGAGCAAAAGGACAAGTATTGGAAAAGAGTTGTACAATTCCATTGAAAAATCAGAAGTGTCAGAAACATAAAAGCTGTGAAAGATATGTTGAAGCAAGAGGATATATTTATAAAAGGTCATCACTTCCGTTGCAGAGTTGCCGAAATTGGAAAGATTTGATAAAGCAATTGAATATGTCAAAGATTTTCTGAGATCAATTGTAGAAGGCGAGGAAACCCTGGAAAAGCGGAATTTTGCTATAGATAGTATTGATGCCCCTGATAGAGATGTAGTTTCCAGCATTTTGGCCGATGTGTGTCTTGTCCCCGATTTAAAGGTACATTAATTAAATTAAATTAATTAATTAAGTTGTCCAAATATTGATATTTCATAAGGATGACTAATGGATTATGTTAATTAAAATATTAAATTAATTATTTATAAAGTTATCTCAAAAATACAATATCATAAGGTGACTTTATATTTAATTAATTTAATAATAAAGTGGCTAAAACTAAAATAATAGCAAAAAGTCACTTAAGTGAATAAAATAATATTTTGTTCTGGAAGCTTCCTGGAGATGCTTGTGAATTCTTTATAAGGAGCTTTTGGAGGGCATTTGGGATAGCTGGAGTTGAATACATTTTCTGAATACTGGAGAGCTTGAATGCTTGACATAGCTCAAGGGTTTGATTACTCTAATGTGTCGGTTTTGATTGTGAAACACGAATCCTAGCTGGGAGTTTGGGAGAGATATTTCAATCTCTTCATTGTGCCAAATTTAGTGGCCAAGGGCCAAATTTGAGGAATTTGATTTAAGGGAGCATTTGCAGATTTTGTGAAGGCAATTCTCAGTATGAAATTCGATTTTTGGCAGCCTTGGAGATTTTGATTTTGCAGCTAGAAGGTCACTATTCAATCTTTCAAGATAATTCGATTTTTGGTATTTAATCTGTAGAAAATTTGTGGCTCTTCTACCAAGTTTGGTGCAGCTCATTATGCTTTGATTTTGATCATTGGCTATGTCAAAAGAATCGTGGCTTATTGATATCATGGTGTGGTACCTAGACATGATTACAAACTTAGTTCATTAGCAATCTGGGCGCTATAGAACTGGTACGATTTCAGTTAAGAGGCATAAAATAAATTTGGCATTGGCTGGGTTGGTGATTGCTGGCATTCCTATTATCTAGACGTCACGTCTCAGCTTCAAGGAAGACAGAAACAAGGGGAAGTGATTGGTATTTTGCTGTCCAGGCATCTCCAATCTGTGGCGACTAAATTAGGTTCATTTACCATTGTAGAGATTAGAATAATTTGCATTCTCATTGTCAAATTTGATAGGTCTGATTGCTGATACCAACAGTGGTATATCATTGTAAATGTTGTCATTGAATTCAAAGATAGGTGCATCAATCAGTTGCTGTTATAACAGTCATTTCACTTGCATTTTGTATTGTATGAAGACTCTCCAAACTTCCATTGTAATCACACCTTTTTGAAGGGCAAACATTTGATGATATTTCGGCCATTTGTACTCAGTCACAATCATATGAATTCAATCATGGAGTTAGGGGTTGGCTGCAAACTGTTTGAAGACATGTCTCATTGCTGTAGGTGAATATTTGCATATGTAGTTGTCATTTATATGCATTGAAAATAGAAAAATATCTTGCATATCATTCTCATTTCATTTATAGACAACTTGCATTGTTGAATAAGCATTCTAAACATCATTGGCATCCATCAAAGACCATACAAAACAAACTAAAAACAATAACTGGCAGTTTCAAGGTTGTAAGCAATGTTTTTGTCAAAATTCCTAAGGCATAAAATCAGAGTTTTTGGGTCAGATTTGGCAAGGCACTTTACAGTGGTATTAGAGCATGTATTCCTACCAGCCTGTTTGGGTTATGAGCGAAGAGATTCCAGATATCAGTCCACTTGATATACATTACAGGAGACTTAGAAGGGAATTGGGACCACTTGACTTCATGGAAGGAGAAAGAGACATCCCAAAACGTAGCACTCAGCATATCTTGAATGACCTAGCAAGAGGTCAATGAGAATTAACACAACAGATAGCACAACTTGTACAACAACCTTCTGGAATAGAGACAATCGCAATAATAATGGCAATAATGGATGGAATGGACAAAGCCAAGGACAGGACAATAATGCAAAAGTCAGTAACTCAGCTCAGAGTAATGCTAGGGCAGCTAGTAGGGTGACATCGAGACCTCTTATGCCTCAATTCTTGGGAGCACAAAATGCTGCAAACCAAGAGAAGCAAGGTGAAGACTGGGGAGACTATCTTAGGGAATACCAATCCTTGGGGAATGAATTTCATGCTGCAATATCACTAGGGGACTTTTGCACCATCAAATACAAGAACAGACCAAGAAATAATAATAGAGGGCAGCAGAACCAAGATCTACAATAGAAGGTTGGGAAATTATCAATCCCTTCCTTTGATGGGTCTGGGAAATGCACGGCTAGAGCTTGGGTACAAAAGCTAGACACTTACTTTCAGCTTAACCCTATGTTGGAGAATGAGGCCTTCAAATACGCTACTCTACATTTGGATGGTGAAGTGCATGTATGGTGGTATCACAGACTTGTCACATTGGGACATGCTTATATCACTTCCTACCTGGAGTTCACACAAAAAATCATTGATAGATTTGATCAAAAGGATCCAAAACTCCATTTCAGAGAGTTAGCACAACTCCAACAGAGTGGATCGGTAGACTCATATATTTCAGCATTCTAACGTTCGGAAGTTATGGTGACTGATATTTTAGAGCAGCGGTTGGTGATGCTTTTCATTGAGGGATTATCCGAACCCTTTTGTGGTTGGATTAAAGCCTTCAAATCAGATTCCCTACAGGATGTGATCACTCGAGCTAGAGACATGGAGTCTAGCAATCAAAAGAGCAAAATCTCAAGCAATCAGAAAAACAATTTTTCCTCCTACAATGCGTCTCCTTTAGAAGATACAGGGGAAAAGCCTTTCCCTAAGAAAGGAAATAAGAAAAACAGAACGGATGAAGATTTCTGTAGAGAGTGTAGAGAGAAAGGAATTTGCTATCATTGTAAGGAGAAATGGGAGGCGGGACATCGCTGCTTGGGAAAGGGGAAGGCTCATCTTATTGAGGTAGTATCAGATAGTGAGGATGAAGATGCGCATGGACTTGGAGTTGTGGACAACAACAGCGCAGATGGGGAGCAGCCTCAAGTGGTGGACAATGGGGGCTCCCTCGGTACTCTAACAAGTTCACCTAGGTTCAACTCCTTTAGGATTAGAGGAATTCTACAAGGCCAACACATCACGGTTTTGGTTGATAGTGGGGCTACACATAACTTCATTGATTCAACCTTAGTAGTAAAGCAGGGATTAACAATACAGGACTTTGAGGGGTTTAATGTCATGGTGGCTGGTCGACATAATTTGACTTGCAAAAAGAAGGTTCCTCAAGTGAGTATCACACTAGGCAACTATACAGTCACGAATGACTTCTATGTGGTGGCTTTGGGAGATACAAATGCCATCTTGGGTATTCAGTGGCTCTATTCATTGGGCGAGTACTCACAGAACTTCAAGACTATGGAACTCAAGTTTAGGACAGTGAATGGTCAGAGAGTGGTGCTTAGGGGAAGGAAAAGAGAGCACCCACGGTTGTGTCAGCCAAACGAATGGAGAGCACTTTCCGTCATCAGGATGTATCATGGGCAATAGTGGATTGGTATGAGAGTGACACAGACACGTCAGGAGTAGATTGCATTCATGATGGTGATGTTGATGATATTGCTTTTTCTGTATTGAGTGATGAGTCATCTCTTGATGTTGGTAGTATGGAGACGAATACACATGACTACTCAGGTTTTCCATTGGTGTAGGCAAGAGAATTCTATCTTGATTGCATTATGAGGTGTGTTCATTAGTTTCCTTTCAACCCACATGTATGGGATTTGACGATGTCATTGTTTACACAACAAGTTGGATATTTCCGACAGCAAGAGTTCGAGACTTGGACTCTAGGGGGTATTAGAGTGGCATAGTGGAAGTCCATTGGTGATGAGATGGACGGACTTCCCGTTATTCAGGTGATCCAGGGCGAGATTTCTATAGTATCTGGAATCAACATGGTGAGGCAGATATACAGGTTTGGGATCCAAAAGTTCTCTTGATAGATTGTTGGCTTCACAAATTGATGGGTTTGGACAGTGTCAAAGGCCTCAACCCTATTTAGAGGTTGCTGGTTTGACTTCTTTTCAGGATCATTTGGGATCCGGGTGGTTGGAGTACAGGTGTAGTTGGTTTTCATTTCTGGCTTCAGTTGCTATGGTAGTTGGATGTTTGGCAAATGCAGATTGCTTGAGGGAAAGCAATCTTTGGGAAGGGAGGACTGTCATGTCCCCGATTTGAAGGTAGATTAATTTAATTAAATTAATTGAATAAGTTGTCCAAATATTGGTATTTTAGAAGGATGACTAATTGATTATTTTAATTAAAATATTAAATTAATTATTTATAAAGTTATTTGAAAAATACAATATCATAAGGTGACTTTATATTTAATAAATTTAATAATAAAGTGACTATAAATAAAATAATATCAAAAAGTCACTTAAGTGAATGAAATAATATTTTGTTTTAGAAGCTTCTTAGAGATGCTTGTGAATTCTTTATAAGGAGCTTTTGGAGGGCATTTGGGATAGCTGGAGTCGAATACATTTTTTGAATATTAGAGAGCTTGAATGCTTGACATAGCTCGAAGGTTTGATTACTCTAGAGTGCCAGTTTCGATTGTGAAACACCAATCCTAGTTGGGAGTTTGGGAGAGATATTTTAATCTCTTCATTGTGCCAAATTTAGTGGCCAAGGGCCAAATTTGAGGAATTAGATTTAAGGGAGCATTTGCAGATTTTGTGAAGGCAATTCTTAGTTTGAAATTCAATTTTTGGCAGCCTTGGAGATTTTGATTTTGCAGCTAGAAGGTCACTTTTCAATCTTTCAAGATAATTCGATTTTTGGTATTTAATCTGCAGAAAATTCGTGGCTCTTCTACCAAGTCTTGCGGAGCTCATTATGCTTCGATTTTGATCATTGGCTATCTCAAAAGAATCATAGCTTATTGATATTATGGCGTGGTACCTGGACATGATTACAAACTTAGTTCATTAGCAATTTGTGCTATAGAACTGGTGCGATTTCAGTTAAGGGGCATAAAATAAATTTGGCATTGGCTGGGTTGGTGATCGCTGTCCTTCCTATTATCTGGATGTCACTTCTCAGCTTCAAGGAAGACAGAAACAAGGGGAAGCGATTGGTATTTTGCTGTCCAGGCGTCTCCAATCTGTGGCGACTAAATCAAGTTCATTTACCATTGTAGAGATTAGAATAATTTGCATTCTCATTGTCAAATTTGATAGGTCTGATCGCTAATACCAACGGTGGTATATCATTGTAAATGTTGTCATCGAATTTAAAGAGAGTTGCATCAATCAGTTGCTGTTATAACAGTCATTTCACTTGCATTTTGTATTGTATGAAGACTCTCCAAACTTCTATTGTAATCGCACCTTTTTGAAGGGAAAACATTTGATGAGATTTCAGCCATTTGATGAGATTTCACCCTTGACAAGATTTTATAGCAGAGTCTGCTAAAAAGATAGAAAATAACAAAAAGTAATTTAAAGAAGCAAAAATAAGACTATTTAAAATAATTGTTACATATTATATTTGAAAAGACATTCTGAGCTCTGGCCATGTTTTTTCACGAGGGTCGAATCTGAGTGAAAAATTACCTTGCTGACTCTGAGTGTTAACATTATGATTTGAGGCTCACCAGTGATACATTTCTCACATAAGTTCATAATTGTTATCTTGTGCCAATTTGTTGAAGTGACACCCTTAATGATGTGCATTGAAAGTGATGATTGCCCTCATGTTGAATAACTTTTCAAACATATTTAAAACACTATTGACTAATTTTGCAGACAGGAATTTCTAATTCCTTAATAGGTTTTTGAATCATTTGAGTAGTAGGTAATGTGAGTTTTGTTAGTTTTTTTCACATCGTTCAATCCTGAAAATGTTGACCTATGAAGTAAGATAGTCACCCATGTGCTTTGCATCCATTGCCATCTGATTTGTATTGAAGTAAATTTTAATAAATAAAACAGCATAGAGCAATGGGTCACCAGTGTTGTACAGGTTCTTCACCTATTGAGATTTTTTATGGATTTCAGTTCCTTTGAACTTCCTATTGCACTTTCATTTTGAGCCACATCTGTGAGTACAATAAGTGAAGAGAAAACTGCTTCCTTTTCAGGGAGCGTAGGGTGATTTGTTTTCTGTATTGTGCATTGCTCACCACTTTGCATTGAAATTTAGATCCACAATTTACCACATGATTTATCCCCTACAATAACAATAACTTTTCTATACACTGACTGATATTTCAATCATAAAAGTTAATATTTCTCTATTTTGGCATCAGGAGTTGGGCCATGCTTTAAAGCTCATTATTGGACAAAGTATAAATGGACATTAATATCAGCTATTAGTACCTAGATCAAAGTGAGTTCATTTCCTTTTGGATAACAATTGGAGCAATATGATTCATTTCTGTTGCAAGGATTACGAAGTCAAATGAGGGAATAGAAAAGATATTTTTATAATCACTTGCATTGCTTTTCAACTTACTTATACATACTTTATATTGAGAACTCTAGGTTGTGCAGATTGGATGGCCAATATAAAGAGTATTTAGGATAAAAAGCTGAAATGGTTTATCACCTTTTATCTGCCTGAGGCTTGGATTTGTATTTGTTTCTACTATAATATATTTTGGGTCTTCATTCTGTACATTGGCATCAAGTATTTAATTAGAGCATCCATGATCAAACGATTGGATGCATGATAAAAACATAAATATAATATCAACAGAGTACATACAGTTGGAATGAATGCACAATCAAAAAGTTCAGGTCTATAAAAATCTGTTATCCTTGGTGACCAGTATTTTAGCTTTGATAGTATTCTGTTTTATTACCTGCTGATGTAGATAAGTTGTTTCAGGTATACGTGATGAAAATGGTCAAGTTTATAACCCAAGTATTGTACGCGTTGGTTTGCAAGCTCATGATTCTGTGAATGCAGTGACTTTGGATACTCTTGTAAGCCTATATATATGTGAAAGAATATGTGGCATATGTAATGAATTAATAAATATACACATACACATACATATATATTATATGTGTATGATATATGCATGTGTATGCGTATATATGCATCTATGCACACATATATGCTATATATGTATATATATGTATATATACATAATATACATAATATACATACATACATATATATGTATACACATATATATTTATATACATGTGTGTGTGTGCGTGCGCGTGCACATATATACATATATGATATATGTATATGTATGTATGCATGCTTGTCTACTCAAAATAAGTGCATGTGAAACTGATTGCATAATATGATTATGTCTTACTAGTTTAAACAACGAAAGAGTGGTACGGATCCATCAACTGCTAAATCTGGTTCCGGTGGGGGTACTGCGGCAGTAACAAGTGACGACACTATTCGAGCTGCAATTCTAGATGAAGCTGCAATTGTAAGTTATTTCTATTTTGAAAGTTGAGATTTTTTGGGCTTCTTTCATAATATTCTAGCTCATTGAGTTTTCTGTCAGGTATGCTCGACACTCAGCTTCAGTGGATCAAGTATTTTCAGCCGTGTTACCCGTGGATTTGATGTTGTTATAATTGATGAAGCCGCTCAAGCAGTATGTAAAGCTATTGACTTTTCAAAATTGTTTGTGTTCTATGTATATTAATGAAGACTTAAACTATCAAAAAGGCATGGAAATCAACTTGCTATAACAATTTGCTGATTTGGACTTTCCTTTAAGTTTATGACCAACAATTTTCATTTCTTATATATATTTTTATTCAAATTTATTTCTGATATCAGGTGATAAGCACCTTTATTTTAAAATTCTCATCAAATTGTGTTTTATGTTGTACTTTCTGTTTACGTAACATACACCAAAATAGTACTTATCAAACAGTCAATGTTTAGTCATATTGTAGGTTCTTCTCAGTATTTGATTGCATGAAGCTATGAATTGTGGGAAATGAATTAGAGAGGACATTACTCTATACAATGATTTTAAACTTGGAGAAGTAAATGAAGCTCCTCAGTTGTATATCTATATAGTGGTACTTATTACACGTATTAAATACATCATGAGAATATATTAGGCTAAGGTGTGGTGGGCACAACTACTATGTTCCTACATGTATCCCTGTTTAGGAATCCTTTGTATATTTTGTGTTAGTTCAGTACACAAAATTTATTTGGCTTGCCTTTCTTCTATACTTGGTAAATATTTATATCTTGTTCGTAATTTGTCATTTCTGCAATGTATACAAGAAGTGGGAGAATGTTGGGAAAAATTTGTACACCTTGCATAATAAGAATAATAATGCTAGTACTGTAAAAATAAATTAATACTTAATTGTGGTACATCTTAGAGATTTGAACATCACAATTGGTTAGGCATTCTTTGGGACACTTGTATGTTGTATGTGACATTGGTATACATATGTAATGTGGGTATCACATTGGAAAAATATTTATTATTAGAAAAACTTAGTATTGGATGTTTAATTTGCGGTCATGGTTTAGTGAGCTCATGGTTTATGTAATACCACTTAGTAGTTTTGTGCAAAGATTGTTTTATAAAAGCAAGTTCATGAGTAGTTATTGATGTTGGTTTGTGTAGTCTTTGGCTTGTTGGCCAAGTTTGGACTAAACATCTATTGTGGGCTCCATATATGAGTAGAGAAGGAATGGATTGAGATGTGTGGCTATATGGTTCTCATTTATTTGTTCACATGGAGGAATGCAACTGGGGTGCTTGATGCTTTAGAAGCCTTGCATGGAGACTCTACAGATGTATTGTAATCTTGTTCTTGAGATAATATTTTGTGTTGGGTGGGTGCTTTTGGAGGTTGGGGTTTTCCCTTTAGAGAGTTTTTCAAGGTACATCTAGTGTTATCTTGTGTTATGTTTGTTATTCTTTTGCATTGTGGATTTTGAATACTTGTTTTGCATATGTTTTTTCCACATAAGGGCTATGTGCAGATAATATATTTTTCTGCAAATTTTCATTCTCTTTTGTCAGCCCCTAGATCAAATTATCGAAGGTTTTTGGGTAATGTTCAACATCTTCAAGGTGAGCTTGATGGCGATCCTATGACCTACAAGAATTCTAATCGAAGAGAGAATACTATAGCACAAAGATTTTAATTAAATAATATATTGAGCTTCCAATTATTCAATAATGCATATTACATATTTTAGGAGCTTGGAAACCTCCTATAAGAACTCCCCTATGTAGATGAGTTGTTTTAACAAATCAAACAAACATTCACAATTAATAATTATTAAACTAAAGACTATGGGAATGGTGTGATATTCCCAACAGCCCCCCTATATTACATCGTTCTCAAAATGGGGATAGCTGGACTAACAATACTTGATGACCACTTTCAGTAGTTCCTCATAAGTTAAGAGCAAGGACATACACATCTACTCATGACAAGCATTAGTGGAATTTTCCTCACTATGCATCTAAACTTTATCCAAGGATAGGGAGAAACACATCTACCCATGGAACTAAGGAAAGGGACTAAGACATCCATCCAAGGTCATACAACAAGTTTGGGTAAGGACAAACACATCTATCCAACATTAAAGTTATGAACAGGTACACACACATCTTCTGACAACAATTATGACTGGGGGCAAACACGTCCAATCATAATTGCCCAACAAATGTGATTGGGGACAAATACTTCCAATCACATACACCATTTCAAGAATGGGGACAAATGCTGTAAGAACCTTGGTGGTTCTCAACCCAAACCCTTGACTGAATATTTTTTTGTTTTTTTGCAAGTTTGGTATTTTTTTGTGTTTTTGAGGGTTTTGCATAAAAACAAGAGAACTGCGATTTTCTAAAATAAATGCTTGAAAAATCCAAAATAAATCTAAATGCAAAGAATAGACTTTGATCTTGCTCAGAGAAGGTAGGCGCACATTTCTTATTTAATATTCAGAGCATTTACAATATTGAAATATGATATATGAATTGAATATGAATGTTATTTCAAAAAAACCTGATTCTCCTTGCAGCCGCCTGAAGAAATGAAGAAAGTGTACGGCTAGTGTGAATCTCTCAGCACAGGCACCAGAAGAGTCTTCAGAAACCCCAAGCGCACCAAGTGCAACTGTCAGAAGCCAAGAAACTAAGGCGTTGCCACTTCCAATGAAAAAGTACGGCTTTTCTGTAATGGTACGGCCTGTACCAACAGTAATAAATAATAAAATACGGCTCAATGAAAGATTGCCAGATCTCTGTAGAAATAGCTCTGTGAAGTCGCCTCAACTGCTAGATGAATGTTCTCTGTTAAACCCTGAATGAAAGAATCAATGAACTCAATCTGTAACTTCTGAATGAAGTCACCAAGATGCAAGCTTCAACTGGTATTGCATAGTCTCAGTCTGCCAATTCCTGAAGAGGTATCGTTCTCCAGAAACGCTTCGTCTGCTGAAACCCTAGGTTTTGCAAACTCCAATGCTCAGAGCAAAGATAAGACAAAAGTTGAATAACATATCATAATGGTTCGATTTTGTCTTTCCTGTGAATATATACCTCCTTTGAGAAATTCGACCCAATAGCTCATTTTAATAATCATTTAATAAAATGATTAAATGTTGCGCTTTTGACTTAGGAGAAAATAATTTAATAATTGGCGCCTTCAATAATGAATAATAAATATTCATTTTATCAAATATTTACGCTTTATTATAAAGTATAATAAATACTTTATAATATGCCAATTTAATTAAATATTTAAATAATTAATAAAGTGACTTTAATATAAAGTCAAAAATATTAATTATTTCATTAAACCATTAAATACTCCAATATTTCTCCGTCTGATCACCAAACTGAATAACTGGGTCGACTCTGAGCTGAATAGTTGAACCAGGTGCCCTGCCCAAAATAGCAGCTTCCGCCTGCCCTAACTTTCTAAAAATAGAAAGTTCCTAAAAATCCACTCTGGAAGATTCTGCGAAGGCCCAACCTGAAACAACTGCAATACTGAAGCTACAAAACACTGAGTAACTGCCTCAGATGATCCTCTGCACACATCTGTCAGCCTACGAGGATCAAAAATGATAGGCTAACCACATAGCCAACTGCGCTAACTAGGATGGGGACATCACAGTCCGCCCTCCCTGAAATTGCTTGTCCTCAAGCAATCTCAATCTGGATGCTGTAAAATCTCCTCTGACTCCCATGTAGCATCCTCAACTGGCAGATCTCTCCACTTGATCAGATATTCCCTGATCACCCGCCTCTGTAGGTGTCTCTCTCTCATCTCGAGGATGGCCTCAGGTACTAATATCAGTTTCCCTTCGTCATCAAGGGGTGGCAAAACTGGAGAGGGTATCACATGCTGACCCAATGCCTTTTTCAAGCGAGAAACGTGAAACACATTATGGACCTTGCTATCAGCTGGCAAGTCCAACTCATAAGCAACCTCGCCCACTCGTCTGACAACACGAAATGGACCGTAGTAGCGAGGCTTCAGCTTCTCAACCCCACTCTTCCGCAGAGTAGACTGACGATACGGCTACAACATGAGGTACACCATATCACCCACATCAAAAGTACGCTCAACCCTTTTCTGATCAGCATACTGCTTCTGCTGATTTTGTGCCCGCTGGATATTGTCTCGGAGAGACCTCAAAATGTCCTGCTGACTTTGCATCATATCCGCTGCACTCGGCACTCTGCTATCGCTCAATATCAAATCCAAAAGGTTGGGCGCCTCATACCCATACAAAGCCATAAAGGGTGTCATCTGTATCGTCAAATGGTGAGTCGAGTTATAACAATACTCGCATAGATAGATCCACCTCACCCAAGCTCTCTGCTGTCCAGCTATATAATTACGCAAATAACCTTCCACCCACTTATTGACAATCTCTGTCTGCCCATCTGTCTGCGGATGGTATTTTGAAATTTCGGTGTCGTTCGGTCCCACAAAGCCGAACAACTCGCCAAAAGTTGCTCTGAACCGACTGTCTCTATCGCTGACTATCGTCCGAAGCAACCCATGCAGCCGGAATACCTCTCTGAAAAATAACTCTACAGTCTGCGATGCCGTGAAAATAGTAGTAATCGGGAAGAAGTGTGCGTATTTAGTCAACCAATCAACCACCACGTAGATGCAATCTTTACCCTGGGCTTTCGGCAAGCTTGTGATAAAGTCCATCGATAAACACTCCCACTTCCTGTTAGGTATCGGAAGTGGCTGGAGCAATCCAGCAGGATATGTGTGCTCCTGCTTGTTCTGCTGGCAAACAAAACACTCTCGAACGTACTGTAAAACATTAGTTTTCAGCCCTTTCCAAGTAAACCGCTCCCGAACCATTTTATATGTCTTATAGTACCCGGGATGGCCCGCCATAGGAAGATCATGAAAGGCTCTCAAAACTGTAACCCTCACTACAGAGTCAGGAACCAAAAGAATCCGGCCCTTGTAAATGATCAAGTCATCTACAATAGTATACCTGTCATCCTGCTCTGTCCTGTCAACGATGCTAGAAGCCCATGAGTTCTTAGCATACTCAACAATAATTTGATGCCTCCAATCCTCTGTGATCTGTGCCATGGCATTCAACTGAGGTCTGCGAGACAAGGCGTCAGCTACAATATTCTGCGTCCCCTTAATGAAGGTGATATCAAAATCATACGACTGCAGTTTACTGACCCATTTTTGCTGCCTCTCATTCAAGTCTCGTTGTCCAAGGAAGTGTTTCAGGCTGTTATGATCTGTGCGAACACTGAATTTTCTGCCTACCAGGTACTGCCTAAACTTAGCTAATGCATGCATAATGGCTAACATCTCCTTGTCGTATATGCTGTAGAACCTCTCAGGACCCCTAAGCTTCCTGCTCTCGAAAGCAATAGGATGTCGCTCCTGCATCAAAACGGCACCAATGCCCTCCCCTGAAGCATCACAGAATAAATCAAATGACTTCGTAAAGTCAGGCAATGCTAGCACCGGACATGAAGTCATGATCACCTTGAACCTATCAAAGCACTCCTGCGCCTGTGGTGACCAAGTAAAAGCCCCCTTTGTCAAATCAGTAAGGGGTGCGGCGTGACGTGAGAAGCCACTAACAAATCTCCTGTAGAAAGCACACAACCCAATGAAACCTCTGAGCTGCGTAAGGTTCTCAGGTACCGGCCAATCGACGATAGATCGGACCTTTTCAGGGTCCATACTCACTCCCTTGGCATTGATGATGTGCCCCAAATATAACAACTCCTCCATACCGAGCTCACACTTGGATTCCTTAGCATAGAAAGACTCATCTGCCAAGATACCCAAGACTACATCTAAGTGAGCCAGATGCTCCTCCCATGACCGGCTATAAACCAGAATGTCGTCGAAGAAGACCAACACAAATCTCCTCAACTGTGAACTAAAAACCCTGTTCATAGTCGCCTGAAAGGTGGCAGGTGCATTGGTTAGACCGAAAGGCATAACCAAGAACTCGAAGTGACCGCAATGGCATCTGAAGGCGATTTTCTCAATATCCTGCTCCCTCATCTGAATTTGGTGGTACCTGGATCTCAAATCAATCTTCGTGAAGAAGACAGCACCGTGTAATTCATCTATTAGCTCATCGATGCGTGGAATAGGGTACCTGTTCTTAATTGTTCTTTTGTTGAGCTGTCGGTAGTCAATACACATCCGAAGTGATCCATCCTTCTTCTTCACCAATACAACCGATGAAGCAAAAGGTGACTTGCTAGGTCTGATATGTCCCATAGCTAACAACTCGTTGATGGTCTTCTCTATCTCATCCTTGAGTCATTTCGGATGTCTGTAGGGAGTGATCATAATGGGCTTTGCCCTCCTCCAACTCAATGATATGCTCGATGCCTCTATCTGGTGGTCTACTAGGTGGAATGTCGCTAAACACTTTGGAGTGTTTAGTCTTCAATATCTGGATGTTAGGGTGGTACTCACCCTTCTGCTGCTCCTGCTGAGCTGGCATCAACATGCACTCTGCCGCCCAGTCAACCATGTCGTGACGAATGAGCCTCTCCATCCGTCTGAATGAAACCATCCTCGGATTACTGTCTCTGATAGCCTTGATGACATGAGGTCTCCCGTCAACCTTGAACTTCATCTCCATGTCACGCAAATTGAGTGTGAACTCACCCAAATCATGCAACCATGCCATCCCCAACACCACATCAGTATCTCCCATGTTAACAACATAGAATTAAGTCTTGAATTCATAGTTGTTCAGTCGCATCGGAAGATCAATAATCTTTCTATCACATCTGAGAGTGTACCCATCAGCCACCTTGACTCGAATGCCCTCAAATGCCTCTGTCTGGATGCCACGTCTCTCCACCAAACATGCATCAATGAAATTGTGTGTAGCACCAGTATCCAGTAATGTGATCACTTTCTGACCTGCTAGGAGCCCACGAAGTCTAAACGAACCATCTCTCTGAAGGCTAGTCAAATGGGCTTCTTGTAGCTTCCTTCCACCTTCGTGTTCACCCTCATTTTCGGACCTGTCATCATCTGAAGGCTCGGAATCAGCTTGCTGGTCTGACAGATCAGATTGCTCTTCGCCCTCATAAAACCATTCCATCTGATTATTTTTGACCTTAGGACGAAGTGGGCATACATGTTTTTCATCGTAGGGTGCCTTGCACCAAAAACATAACTTTTTCTTTCGCAAATCATTCAGTGTTTCCCTGTCAAAGGGTGGTGCATTCTGTCTCCTAGGATCCGGTTGATCCTTCCTTCTATCAAAGGGTTTATTTCTGTCAAAAGACCTATTAGGCCTTGTGTAGGGTGTGGAACCTGAATTGAACTTGCTGCGAGGTGCTGCAAGTTCCATGTTTCACGCCTTTCTCATGGCCTCCTGAAGGGTAGGAGGGTCAAAAGCCTTTACCCAACCTCTCATAGGTTCTGTCAAACCCTCAACGAAGAGTATAATGAGTCTCCGTTCTGAAATACCAGTCACCATGATTGCTACTCTCTGAAACTCACCAACATAAGAATCCAAACTACTAGTCTGCCTGAGCTGAGCTAGCTCTTTGAAATAAAGTTCAGGATCCTTCTTATCAAAGCGCTCTATGAGCCTGCTGGTGAACTCCTGGTAAGTATTGACCGCATGATGGCCAAGTGTATACATGCCGTGATGCCACCAATCATGCGCTATTCCATCAAGATGCAAAGTAGCAAACTTAATGGCCTCGTCCTCCTGCATAGGCCTCAGTGATAAGTAGTTGTCCAATTTCTGGACCCAAGACCTCGCTGATGTCTTATCAGACCCATCAAAATATGGCAAGGTAATCTTGCTAACAGCATACTGCAAGTCCCTGTTCACCTGTGGCTGTGGCTGCTGATGTTGAGGGGGTCTACAATCAAATCTGCCTCCTCCTCTGGGTTTATGAACATCCATAAACTCATGAAATGATAATGCCTGCCTGATCTAAGGTGCTAGTGATAGGTACTCACCATGAAACCTCGTCACATCTACCACTGACATGCCATTATGTGGCTGAAACTCCTGATGCTGACCCTGCTGCTTTGCCCCCGGAGTCGGTGGTGGAGTCTCTCTAGGTAAGAATGTAGGCTGTCCAGGCCTACGCTCCTGATAGATCGGTGACGGTTGTCGTGGTACTGATGCCAAAGGCTGATCTACTGGTGTAGTCCCGCTCGTCTGTCCAATCTGTATATAATGAGGCTGTGATGGAGTATACTGCCTAATAGTTCCCATCAACTGGGACATCATATCCATCATGTTATCATGCCTGTGTCTAAACTCCTCATCTGTAATGTCACCCTCTGCGTGTGCCTTCCCTGGATCTCTACGTGTCTCTGCAGGAATCTCACGATCTGCCATTAGGGTTGCAACACTGTTTTCACTGCTGTTAGAGCTGGATCTGTGAATGCCTAATACACCTGACACTGTCTCACCTTCAGGAATCGGTGGACCTGTCCAATCCTCAACTCTGCCTATCCCTACACCTTTAGTATAGTGAATAATATTTCGGTTCATGAAAAAGCAACCAAAAAGCACACTGTATTCTGAAAAAGCAACTGAAAAAGCACAGGATGGCAGGAGATCTATGCTCTGATACCACTGTAAGAACCCTGGTGGTTCTCAACCCAAACCCTTGACTGAATATTTTTTTGTTTTTTTGCAAGTTTTGTATTTTTTTGTGTTTTTGAGGGTTTTGCATAAAAACAAGAGAATTGCGTTTTTCTAAAATAAATGCTTGAAAAATCCAAAATAAATCTAAATGCAAAGAATAGACTTTGATCTTGCTCAGAGAAGGTAGGCGCACATTTCTTATTTAATATTCAGAGCATTTACAATATTGAAATATGATATATGAATTGAATATGAATGTTATTTCAAAAAAACTTGATTCTCCTTGCAGCCGCCTGAAGAAATGAAGAAAGTGTACGGCTAGTGTGAATCTCTCAGCACAGGCACCAAAAGAGTCTTCAGAAACCCCAAGCGCACCAAGTGCAACTGTCAGAAGCCAAGAAACTAAGGCGTTGCCACTTCCAATGAAAAGTACAGCTTTTCTGTAATGGTACGGCATGTACCAGCAGTAATAAATAATAAAGTACGACTCAATGAAAGATTGCCAGATCTCTGTAGAAATAGCTCTGTGAAGTCGCCTCAACTGCTAGATGAATGTTCTCTGTTAAACCCTGAATGAAAGAATCAATGAACTCAATCTGTAACTTCTAAATGAAGTCACCAAGATGCAAGCTTCAACTGGTATTGCACAGTCTCAGTCTGCCAATTCCTGAAGAGGTATCGTTCTCCAGAAACGCTTCGTCTGCTGAAACCCTAGGTTTTGCAAACTCCAATGCTTAGAGCAAAGATAAGACAAAAGTTGAATAACATATCATAATGGTTCGATTTTGTCTTTCCTGTGAATATATACCTCCTTTGAGAAATTCGACCCAATAGCTCATTTTAATAATCATTTAATAAAATGATTAAATGTTGCGCTTTTGACTTAGGAGAAAATAATTTAATAATTGGCGCCTTCAATAATGAATAATAAATATTCATTTTATCAAATATTTACGCTTTATTATAAAGTATAATAAATACTTTATAATATGCCAATTTAATTAAATATTTAAATAATTAATAAAGTGACTTTAATATAAAGTCAAAAATATTAATTATTTCATTAAACCATTAAATACTCCAATATTTCTCCGTCTGATCACCAAACTGAATAACTGGGTCGACTCTGAGCTGAATAGTTGAACCAGGTGCCCTGCCCAAAATAGCAGCTTCCGCCTGCCCTAACTTTCTAAAAATAGAAAGTTCCTAAAAATCCACTCTGGAAGATTCTGCGAAGGCCCAACCTGAAACAACTGCAATACTGAAGCTACAAAACACTGAGTAACTGCCTCAGATGATCCTCTGCACACATCTGTCAGCCTACGAGGATCAAAAATGATAGGCTAACCACATAGCCAGCTGCGCTGACTAGGATGGGGACATCACAAATGCATCCATTCACAAACAACCAAGAGTTGTGATTGGGGACACACACATCCAATCACAAATACAAATTTGAGAAGTCCTTATTGTTGTGTATGCAGTCACCATTATAGATCTTTGTCACTTTGATCACAAAGGATTTGATACAATTGCCATCGCCACTTGGAAATTGATCTTAGCTTTATTCATTTTGGCACAAGTTATTTTATCACTAAAACAATTTCGTGACCCCATAGCTAATGACTGATGAGAAGTCGCAGAATGTCCTCCAACCTCTTGTGCCTCCATCCTCCAATGGGCTTGCTACTTGGAAAATTTTGGTTTGAGGCTCAATTTTATATTGCACCCCCTTAATATGGACGTTGTGTACAAGCGATAATGTGTCCATTTACAAATGAGACAATTTTATTTTATTTTCAACACTTTTAGATTTTGTCAAAATATTTAATGAACCCTATTCTAAGAAAAATGATACAACTTGAATTTGACAACATTCGATATTTTTAATAGACACTTTAGACTATGCCACAATATCTATAATAACAATTTGACTTTAATTGAAAAACTATCATTAAACAGTAAATCTAGAGATTTAGACTTTAGAAATAAAATAAAATAAAATTACTTAGTTAAATGTCTTGACTTGATACTAATCAACTTAATTTTAATTTCAAATATAATTAGAATCTATAATTAGAAATAAATTAATTAAAACAGAATATGACACCTATGTGTTGAATATGGAGAAACATGGTTTTGACAGCATGCAACAGTTCTTGTAAGTGTTGAGCTAATAGTTGGAGAGATATTGGCATTAGAATTCGATAAGGATGCACATAGATCAGTAGCTGTACGCAACATTGAAGCAGGTTGAAGGCTAGGATAATTGATAGATCTCAGATATTTCATATGCCGGCATGCACGAAGGACAGTGTGACAGATTTTCATGCACACATCCATGCTAATGCCTTTGCCTGCCCCATGAGGGATGAAAGAATTCCATCCCTCTATTCCCACATTCACCATAATATCCTTTGGATACTGACTAGTAAGATACGAGATAAATCACAAATTATAAATCACAAATCTATCACAAATTCATAACTTTGTTTATATAAATCATATGGGCATTTTGTCAAACAGTTTGCAGCCAAAAGAGTTTCAATTGATATTCACAAATAATTACCACAAAACAAATTCTCACAGCTCCAATTATGCAAAACGACTTTTCTTTACCAAAGTTACTGAATGATGAATATTGCAGCTTCAAAAGACATTTCCATATGCTGCTGTTGTAAACTAAGATATTTAGAAATACCAAGCAGATTTTGCTTACATTCATGATATTACAAATAATCGTATTTCTTAATTTTTTCTGACTGCATATAAGCTGATTACCAATCCGCATCAGCTTTGACCATCCTTGAATTTGTTTAGCACCTCAAACCATGGTACAGTAGGCTTTGTATATGCTAATATTTCCTTTCTCCAGGGCTGTGTTGACCGTGTTGATTTCTTAATGTGCTGGGTTGAACTTGGTGAAGGTTACGTTGGAAAGAAATAAGGCTTATATGCCTTCTCAATGTATCACCCCTCCTTTTTCTATTCAATATATGGTACGACACTCTTTTTGGGGAGTCAATACATGGTGCAGCTGGAAATACTCAGCAATAGTAAAATATATATAATTTTTAATTCATTTCTTCACTTGCATACACATCATTATAATTTTCTTATCTTTTCACTTGCACACACAACACAACATTTTTTGTCTAATATTTCACTCTTGCACACATTGCACACAAATTTATTATTTCCTTGTAAGTTTAATATTTGTGTACCTGCACACTTGGAAAACCTATAAATCTGTATCCTATAAAAAGATAATTGGTTTCAACAATTTCTCACACAATCTTCTTCAAATTTGCACACTTGTGAATTCTAGATGAATCCTCCAAGGTTGGCTGAAATGGGTTTTCGTCCAATCAACCAAGAAAGAACCCAAGGACTTTCATCCTAGGTTTGTTGAATCAAAAGGAGCTCTCAAAGAAATTTTCCAAGAAATAACAAGTTGAGAATGTTTTACTTTTTGGTTCTCCACTCCTTTACATCCAATGAGAGAATTATTTTATTTTCTTTTATTTAATTTCATTTTCCCGCTCATAAAGTGACCCGCTTCATAATTTTCCATTGATAAAAAATATACTCAATTAAAATAACCAAGGTTCAACTTTTTATTAATTAAATATAAATAATCTTGAGAAGCTTACGACTATTTAAAATTTAATTAATTAATTATTACCTTAAAATACTCAACTTAGTCTATAGGAATAAAATAGGCTAATGGTCTTCGATAAATGACTAATTCGAAAATTGGGGACATTACAATCCTCCCTTCCCAAAGATTGCTTGTCCCCAAGCAATCTGAACCTATATGCCAATACCATGATCCCAAATGAATGTGAAGAATGCTCCACCAAATCCTTGCTTCACCATTACAATACAACTAAGCTTGACAACTCTGTCAATTTCTATTACACTATGAAGCAATCCACCCATCATAAAAATTCTTGGATCCCAAAGCCAAATTGGGAGTTTTCCATTCCCAATGCTTGATGGCTTCTATTGTGCCACTATGATTAAAACTGGAATACCAATGTGCCAAATCTTTGTTTGCTTATCCTATCAACATAATTCCATCATGTAGAAATAAACTACGAGACCTACACGATTTGGATTCTTCTTTTGTAGAAGGAAGTACCTCATACTAGAGTGGTCTATGTAATTCTTTATCTAACCCACTCTTATGTGTCGTTAGAAACATGATCAAATCATTTGTATGTGAGTTGAAAGAAAAATGATGAGCATACCTTATAATTCCATCAATGAGAAATTCACCTACTTGCTCCATTGGGAATCCCAAACAATCACTTGGACTCCACATGAATTAGGAGGTGTCTCACAAATCCAATTATTAAAAGATACTTTCACATAGAAAATGGAAGATGTATCATCATACAAAATGTACTTATCAAGCCCAACGGAATTGCACTCATGATGCTCTTCCCAAGTGCTATCATCATGTTGAATCTCCGTGATAGTAGAGCTAGTGTAGTCACTAAGCAATTCTTCATCACTTTCTAGCTCATGAATTCCTTCAATCATTTGTTTGACCTCCATAGTCACTGTATCTGTAATGCCCCTTCCTTAGGCAGCTCAGACTATAGCGGAGGTTGGCCTACTATTAGGTTTCCGTAGGTCAGTAGAATGGTTAGGGGACCCAATCGAGGGTTGTGGAGGTTAGCTGGGAGCTTTACGAGCCTTTCAGTTTGGAGTTCAGTTGATGAATCCAGGGATAAATTGGAAATATTAAAGTTTGCTTAAATGGAATAGTAAAAAGTGAATAGTAACAGAAAATCATAAAAGCAATAGTGAAAAGTGCTCCCCATCCTAGTAACTCAAAGTTGTTTTTGGAGGTGGCCCTTTCTTTTGATGAGGAAAGACCCTCAAGATGGGCGTAGCTTCTTGAAGAGGATTATTTTATTGACTTTTATAAAAAAACTCATGAGAGGTTATAAAGCAATATGCTGGGCTCATTCTTGGGCATTCTATTCTCATTTTGACAAAAAACAAATTGTAGGTTTGAGCTTTGGAAGAGGGTTTCAGTAGCATACAGGTCTTTTGAGGACGAAATCCCTTGGAGGGTAATGAATTGGACGAAAACCCAATTCACAAAATAGGGAAATCTACCTAGGGTTTCGATTTGGGCATCATTGGTCATCACAGGTTAATTTGCATTTAGAATTGATTGCAGCAGTGAGTTATCAGAATATAATTGCACATTGGGGCTTCTTATCAGCAAATATCATCATTTTAGTGCATTAACCAGTTAACCGTACTATTTGGGTGTCATTTTCAGTCAAACCTAGGGTTTTCAGACCACTAAGGAACAGATCAAACTTTATATCAGATCTTTATTGTATATGCTTTGGTTCCAGCAATTAAATATTCAATAAATTGAGTGTTGGCTTCCGGGTATGCAAATTCTATGTAATCGGTGGTTCAATTTCATTAATTTTGAAAATTACATTTGTTGTTGTAGGAAAATCAAAATTCATAATTTTATTTCAGTCATTTATGTTCCTTTATTATCTATTTCTTTTTCGCAATTATCAAGCACAAAACCTCAAAAAAATAAAAAAACCACCAAAAATCACAAAAAAACTCATAAAACAACAAAAACAAATAGAAAAAAAAATTCCCTATTCGCTAGTGAAAGTCAAATCAGAAATCAAACTTAGAAAAATTGGATCATATTTAGGTTGGCAACTTTTCAGTGGTATCAAAGCCATGATATTGCCAGCCTGAGGGCACTCTGATCAGTTCTATGCACCCTAGAGTGTTTGGGCCACAGATATTATACCCATAGGAGAGCACACAGACAGTTTGGGGTTGACACTAGTATTCCGGGTGCAGCTATGGGAGATAGCCATGATGGCAGTAGAAGTCCCCATCAAAGGGAGAGACAAAATCTGCAAGATCCTGATCGTGAGTTATTCAGAACTCTTGTTAATACACAACCACTGATTGTACAAGCATTAGACCAGTGTTCCACGGGCCTGGGGGACGGGGAAATGGGGGGACGGGGAAACGCGTTTCGGAGACGGGGGGACAAAGGGCCTTAGTCTGGGGACGGCGGGGAGACGGCGAGGGGACGGCGGCGGGGGGGTGGCGGGGGGGTGGCGCTGATATAGTTATACATATACTTATAGTACTTGAAAAACTAGTTTTGAAAAGATGTATAATAGTATAGTAGTATAAGAATTACATTTCAAATGAAACTATAGGAAATTAGTAAATTTATAACATGGCAAAATTTGAAATACTAAATCTAAATACGAAGATATTTGAATGCTAATTGCTAAATAAAATTTACCAAATGGAATTGTCAAATTGGAGATTTCTATTATATCGCCAAAGGCCCAAATATGAATAACGTTGATGATATGACAAAGTCTATAAAGATGATTAATTGATTACATGATTCATCATTAGTTCATTACAATAAGTAGCATTACAAAATGAAAACTGAAAAGACAAAATGCCAAAATGTCGAAACTCAAAATGTAGTGAATGGAGGCCTCTAATCATCTCCAAACTCCCCATCACTGGAACTGCTGGACTCCACATGGTCAAGATCCCTCAAGCTCACACCAACCAGCCCTGCATCTGAAGTGGTAGGATCATCCTCATCAATCTGTGAAGGCTCCTCTGGCTCCACATCCCATCGTGCCGCTGGACTCTCCTTGTACACAATTGTCTTGCGGTCCATGAGACGCAAAGCACTGTGTACAGCCACAAGCTTCTCTGCTCTCTTAGAGGTAAGTCTGTTCCTCTTAAGAGAGTGGATGAAGCTATATGTAGACCAGTTCCTCTCAGCAGCTGAAGAACTGGAAACCTGGGATAGCAGACGAATAGCTAGAGTGGTGGTCAAAGATTTCGAACCATGACAATTCCACCACAAAAGTGGGTCCTCCTGTGCCATAGAAACTATATCCACCTTTGCTGCATCTGAATAGCCTCTAAGAGTGGCAAATCTGGTCCACTCAGTGCGAATTGTGCTGGCATCTGTAGAATCATACATCTTCTCTATGCACCTAAAGAAACCTGCCTTCACCTCATCATCCTGAATCGGTGTCACTCTACCTGGTCTAGCCATGTACCACTTAGGATTCAAGGCAAAGGCAGCCATATGCAAAGGAGTGTTCAACTTGTCCCATCTGCGCTGAATGATTGGCCGGATGTGCTCATTGTAGAATGCTAGAGAGGGGTCCTTCACTTGCACAGCAGCCCTCATCTGGTCAAGCATAGAGTCAATGCACTCATACACCTCTCCAAGGTTAGGTGCATCCCCATCCCCATATCTGATAACCTGGAATACTGGAGAAATGATGGAGACAATGTATTTCGCATCAGTCCAAAACACATCACTCTTCACTATCTCCTTCACCCTTCTCCCCTGTGCTGTCTTGGCCTCGGCCCACCTATTCCACTCATTAGTCATAACCATGACTTGCAATGCCTCTTGCAACTCAATCATTCTCTCCAAGAGAATGAAATATGATGCATATCGGGTCTCCACCGGTTTCAAGAACTCCTTCTTCGCGAAGGTCCTGAAGAGTGCATGGGAAGTGTGGTGGTTGCAGATAAACATCTGCACATCTCTCGCATCAGTGACCACTCCTCTAATCCAATCAATCTTCCCCATGTCCTTGAGTGCATTGTTCATGGCATGCACACAACATGGGGTCCACCAAATATGTCTATAGGCTGCCTCAATGAGTTTCCCTGCTGCTTTACACACATGGGCTGCATCTGTGATTACTTGGACCACATTTTGTGGCCCAACCTCCTCAATAGCCTCCCTGAGGAGATGAAACTGAAAATCAGCATCTTTGCGATGCCCTGTACAATCAACTGCTCTAAGGAAGTATGGGCCCTCTGCACATGTGACCATGATGTTGATGAGTGGACGATGGCTAATGTCCGTCCACCCATCCATAACTATACTGCACCCAGATGCCACCCAACATGCCTTCATCTTCTCCATCAAAATATTGATCTTGGAATAGCACTTATCCAAGATCGAGGTCCTCATTTTTGTCTCACCTGGTGGCACATATGATGTTCCTCCCTTAGCCACCATAGCCATCATCTCCCTATAATAAGGAGACTGTGTAACATGAAATGGAATTCCATTGGCAAAAAAGAACTTGCGAATGGATTCATCTATCTCATCTCTCAACTGCACATTAAACATATTAGCTATGGGGTTACTTTGTGATGTCTGCAACTTGCGTTTCCCTGTGGCTGTCCCCCTAGCGACACTAGAAGTGGAAGTGGATGAAGTTCCAAACATCATTCCTCCCGTCTGAAAAGTATGTGGCACTGATGCATGCTGGATTTGCTGAAGGGCTGCCCTACCAGTCAAAGTAGTAGGGACTGAAATATTTGTGTCCTCTGGAATGCCCCAAAGCTTGTTAAACTCCATTCTATATTTTATATTTTTAGCCTCCTTCAAAAACTTACAAGGCTCCACACCTTTTCCTGTCCAAAAAAGAAAGTGTGCATTCACTCGAGTGATGCTACCAAACCATTCCATATGACAAATGTTGCACTTCCACTTCCTTGTTCCCCCACCTGAACTTGATGTGCTTTGTATTCTTGTAGCAAACTGTTTGAGAGGAGACTTCGGATCAAAATGACCCCTAGCAAACTCTGCCAAAGTTTCTGAAGGGCAACCTGTACTAGCTGCTGCACTCGCCATGGAACTAGATTGGGCTGCAGGATCAGCCCCATGGTCATCCCCCTCATTCTCAGGTTCAAAATCTGAATCATGTTCACTATGAGAGTGAATTTCCATGTCATCCCCACTCATGTCTTCGGTGCTCATCGTGAAAGTGACACTGCATTTCACAAAATTAAAATAAAATCAGCCTACTTTAACAAATTGAAACAATGAACATTGAAAATTGAAATAAGTTAACAAATTTGAAATTTTACTTTGCAGTTTGCAAATAGAAATTAGAAAATAAAAAGGATTTGAGAAATAGAAAGGATATGAGGAAAAAAAAGCAAGCTCTATAAGCAATATAAATAAGTAATAACTAATAACTAATAGTATTTGAGAAATAGAAAGGATCTGAGGAAAAAAAATTAAAAAAGCAAGCTGTTTACACTTTAACAGTTTAACTTTAAACTTTAATATTAAAATTTTAAAATAAAAAAATTGATGTTGAATCTTGAGGGCAAAATGATGAATGATTCAATCATCTTCATCATTTTGCTCTCAAGATTCAACATCAAATCTGATTTTGAGTCTTTGAGATGAATAAGAAAAAAAGAAAACAAGTTTAAACTAAGAAAATAAATTTTAAAACAAAAACTTGAAAAACAACAAGAAATTTGAAAAAAACTTCAAAAACCCTACCTTGTGCTTGAAAAATCTCTCCAAAATGAAGTAGAATCCTCTTCCTCCTCTTCTTTTTGCTCCTTCTCACTCCTATCACACTTGCAATCTTTATTTTCACCCCTTCAATCAGACTTTTTCACTGTTTTTCTTCTTCTTCAGCTCGCTGCAAAAAAAAATCAGTCTTTGAATGTGATTGAAATGATCAAATCTTAATGTTTTCATTGTTTTGTGTTGTTTTAGAGGAAGGGGTGGGGCCCACGCCAACTTAGGGCAACAAGAAAATAAATATAAACTAAAAATTTAAGTTAAAATTTGATTTATGCGTCCATTGACGCGTCTCAAGACGGGAGACGGCTAGGCGTTTCCCAGCCTCCCGAGAAACGCCTAGACGTCTCCCCAAGAGACTTGGAGACGTCTACATGTCTCCAAGTTTCCTTGGAGAAATCTCCAAGTTTCCAAGGAAACTTGGAGACGTGGAGACGTCTCCTCGTCTCCGGCGGCGCTCTGGTGGCGGTGGCGGGACGGCGGGGGACGCCAAGTACCCGTCCCCCCGTCCCCTGGACGTCCCCGTTTCTGAAACGGGTCATATTTTGGGGGAAACGCGTCCCCGTGGTACACTGCATTAGACAGACTTCAGAATACCCTTGACAGGATGGATTTGGGTCAGCCTAGGGATAGGCGTGGTAGACATGATAGACTTGATAGGGTTGATAGGTCTGTTCCAGTTACAGGCAACAGTGGGAGTAGTAGGGCTCCCTCGTCGATGGACCTTGCTCTTGGTTCTCCTAGGCGTGACAGGACTCATTCACGTACAACAGATAGGCCCATGCAGCCCCATTTTCTTCCTAGAGATGAGCCACCACCAGTTGACCTGCTTGAGGGTGTGGAGTTTCAGGATGTTGTTATGGCAGCAAGTGATGAGTGGGCCTGTCTTTTAGAGCATGTTAGAGATGCTTTCCTTCTACCTCAGTATTCTTCATAGCGTAGAGATAGCATGAGGAACCGTGGTGATAGGTGGCCTAGACAACAGCATAATGGTGACCTCCATCGAGCTACTATCAAGCTCACTATATCTTCCTTTGATGTTAGCGAGAAAATCACTGCCCAAGCTGGGTGCACAAGCTTGACATCTACCTTTCACTTAAGCCCATGCCTGAGGACGAGGGCATTGAATTTGCGGCACTACACTTGGAGTTCATGGCTTATGATTGGTGGCATCATGGTTTGGTTACCCAAAACCATAGACTTATTCATTCTTACAGGGAGTTCACTGACAGATTTGATAGTAAACATGTTGAGTTGTACTATAGGGATTTAGCACTACTGCGACAGACTGGACATGTTGAAACTTACATTAAGGAGTTTCAACGCATTGTTGTTATGGTTCTTGAGATGCCAAATAGATGTGTGGTGATGCTTTTCATAGAGAGTTTACATGACAGGTTACAAGGTTTGGTCAAGGCTCTTAAGCCTAAGACTTTATATGAGGCTATTCAGATTACCCTAGACCTTGATACTTCACCACCTTCTACTTCTTATCAGTAGAATAAGAATTTTTCTAGGGGCTCCAAGCCTTTTCAAAGATCTTCGACATAGCACAGGAGTGCACCGCCTCCTAGGATGGATCAGGAGACACATAATGAGTTGAGGAGGAAGAAGCTATGCTTTATATATAAGGAGTCCCTGGAGCCTGGACACTGATGCCTTGGGAAAGGCAAGGCACATCTCATTGAGGTTGTGTCTGATTTGGATGGTGAGCATATACAGGATACAAATTTAGAGGGCAGTGATGGTGAGGATGAATAGGAGGCCCCACAAGTGGAGCTTTGTAAGAGACCAGGTGTCTCTGAACCCAAAACACTGTCCGGAAATGCTGAGTTTTGTTTGTTTTCTGAGTTTGTGATTTTTTGTGTTTTTGTAGTAAAATGAAAAAATGCGATTTTGCAAGAAATTGACTGGAAAATTTATATAAAATACTAGATGCTCAAATACTTCAGAATAAAGATTAGATCTCATCACCAAATAGTTCATTCATCATTCTGGATAGTTACAACTGTAAAAAATCAACACCAGAATGCAAATCTCCAGGCTCAGAACAATGAGAAAGCTCCAGGAACCCTAGGTGCCAACTTTGCAAAAGACAGAAGATTCAAAATCCAAGCGATTTCCTTTGGAGAAAGAGTACAGCCCTTGCTGGTACAGAACAGTACGACCCAGCAACAGCATTAAATGTGGTACGACTTCTTGAAGAATGTGCTGAAACTCTGAGAAATGATCCCTGTCAAGTCGTCTTCAATAACTGATCAATGATCTCTGTATACTCTTCCTGAATCAATCCATTAAGCTCAACTGCAACCTCTGTATGAAGTTACCAAGTACGACAATCTTCAACTAGTATTTCACAGTCTCAGTATGTCAAATCTCAAGGAGGGAACGTTCCTCAAAATCTGTTGATCCGCAGAAACCCTGGTTTCTCAAACCCCAATGCTCACAGAGAGAAAAGTTAACAAATTTGAATAATTAATCACATAAGTTCGATTTGCTCTTTGAAAGAATATATAGCTTCCTTCAAAATTCAACTTTTCTCATTAAATCATTAAATTACATTTAATAATAAATATTCGCCCCTTTTCAATTCTTTGGCTAATATTTATTAAATGGCGTCCTTTTGATTTAATGAATATTAAATTCATTAAATATTAATTTCCCCTCTTTTCTTATAAAGTATTAAAATACTTTATAATTCGCCATTTAAATATTACTTTAATATTTCATTAAAATGACTTTATATTATAAAGTCAAATTAATTATTCCATAATTTATTATTAAACGCTTCTGATAACCCCCGTTTGCTTAACCAAACATCAAACCGGGTCGATACTGAGCTGACCAGTTAAACCAGGTGCCCTGCCCAAAATAGCAGCTTTCGCCTGCTGACTTACTATAAATAGTAAGTATCTGAAAAACCTCTCTGAAAGAGTCTGCGAAGGCCCAACCTGAATCAACTGAAGGAGTAACGTCCTGAAACTCTGGATAACTGCCAAGGAAGACCCTCTTATCACATTTGTCAGCCTACGAGGGTCAAAATGATAGGTTCACTCCTCAACAAACAATGTCAGCTAAAACGGGGACATTACAAGCTGCCCTCCCTGAAATTGCTTGTCCTCAAGCAATCTCTGCAAATACGAACGCACCACACCACCTGGATCCCAAGGATAGTGCCGAACAATGTTTGTGCTAGCCACCACTAACTCCTGTAACTCCCACAACTGATCAACAGGAATAGAATACCATTCCCTATCAACCTCAGTGTTGTCTATCATAGGATCAAGAAACTCAGGAGGAAGCAAGTCAAACTGCAAGCAACACTTACTCCCTAAAACTGCACGAGATATACTGTCATCCAACATATCAAGCACGTGCATACCAGAACTGCGCACCTGAAACCAATCGTGTACGTGCGGATCAAACATGAGACCATATACACTCTGCACCATGTACTCACTATGAAACTCCTCTGAAATTTGAGTCTGAAATCCCAGTGCACAAGTAGGATCCCAAACACTATCATCACTCTTCCCACTAACAAGAGAGATAGAACGTAGGCTCCCGTCTGTAATCCCTCTCAACACATATTTCTTTCCCTGTACCTCAAACCTCATCTCCATTTTAGGCAAGTTGAGGGTGAACACACTAATGTCCTGAAGCCATCTCATACCCAACACTAAATCCATCCCACCCAAGTTGACCACATAAAAGTCTGCCTGCAACTCATAATCATTCAGCATGAGGGTGAGGTTACAAATTCGTCGAGTGCAAGTGAGGGTATATCCATCTGCCACCCGAACTCTGAATCCAGCGAAGTCCTCTGTCTGGAGTCTACATCTGTTGACGAAGCTCTCATCAATGAAATTGTGTGTGGCTCCAATGTCGAGCATAGCAATACATCACTGTCCATCCACTAATCCCTTGAACCTGAAAGAATCATCTCGTACACTAGCAGATAATACCAATGGGGATAAGTTGGCATCGGGCCCAAACTCCATAGAGGCATTCCCGGCCTCCGCATGTTCTGAAACAACCTGCTGGTCTGAATCCTCAAACTCAACATCTTCATAGTAAACCCACATGGCGCGGTTGGCTCTACCCTTTGGTCTCAAAGGACAATCATGCTCCTTGCTATAAGGTTCTCTGCACCAATAACAAAGTTGTTTCCTCCTCAATTCATCACGAGTTGCATCATCAATTCTTGCTGTTGTTTTCTTCTTTGGTTCTGCAACTGGTGTATGACTCTCCTCAATAGGCAAGGTGTTTGTTTTAGGCTGAAATTGTTTCTTTGGAGCAGAAAGCTCCATACTTCTTGCCTTCTGCATAGCCTCCTAAAGAGTAGGAGGATCAAATGCCTTGACCCAACCTCTCATAGGCTCCATCAAAACCTCGACGAAGAGAATAATAAGTCTCCTCTCAGAGATGCCTGTCACCATAACTGCAACCCTCTGAAATTCACCGATGTAGGAATCCAAACTACCTGTTTGTCTGAGCTGAGCTAGCTCTCTGAAGTAGAGTTCCGAATCCTTCTTGTCAAAACGCTCTATGAGCCTGCTGGTGAATTCCTGGTAAGTAGTGACTGCATGATGGCCAAGTGTGTACATGCCATGATGCCACCAATCATGCACCAACCCATCAAGATGCAAAGTAGCAAAATTAATGGCCTCGTCCTCCTGCATAGGTCTCAGTGATAGATAATTGTCCAATTTCTAGACCCAAGACCTCGCTGACGTCTTATCAGAACCATCAAAGTATGGCAAGGTGATTTTGCTAACTGCATACTGTAAATCCCTGTTCACCTGTGGCTGTGGCTGCTGGTGCTGAGGAGCTCGGCAGTCAAATCTACCTCCCCCTCTAGGTTTATGAGCATCCATAAACTCGTGAAAAGATAATGCCTGTCTGATCTCAGGTGCTAATGATAGATACTCACCATGAAATCTAGTCACATCCGCTACTGACATGCCATTGTGTGGCTGAAACTCCTGATGGTGACCCTGTTGCTCTGCCTCCGGAGTCGGAGGTGGGGTTTCTCTAGATATGAATGTAGGTTGTCCAGGCCTACGCTCATGATAGATTGGTGATAGCTATCTTGGTGCTGATGCCAAAGGCTGGTCCATGCCTACAGTCCTGCTCGACTGTCCAATCTAGATATAGTGCGGCTGGGATGGAGTATACTGTCTAATAGTGCCCATCAACTGGGACATCATGTCCATCATGTTATCATGCCTGCGTCTAAACTCCTCTTCAGTAATATCACCCTCTGCATGCGCTTTCCTTGAATCCCTAAGTGTCTCTGCAGGGATCTCACGGTCTGCCATCAGTGTTGTGACACTGTTCTCACTACTGTTGGAGCTAGATCTATGAATACCCAATACTCCTGACACGGTCTCACCTTCAGGAATAGATGGACCTGTCCAATCCTCGACTCTGCCTGTTCCTACACCCTTAGTATAATGAATGATGTCTTTGCTCATGAAAAAGCAACCAAAAAACACTCTGTATACTGAAAAAGCATAGTATGGCAGGAAAACTGTGCTCTGATACCACTGTAAGAGACCAGGTGTCTCTCAACCCAAAACACTGTCCGGAAATGCCGAGTTTTGTTTTTTTTCCGAGTTTGTGATTTTTTGTGTTTTTGCAGTAAAATGAAAAAATGCGATTTTGCAAGAAATTGACTGGAAAATTTATATAAAATACTAGATGATCAAATACTTCAGAATAAAGATCAGATCTCATCACCAAATAGTTCATTCATCATTCTGGATAGTTACAACTGTAAAAAATCAACATGCAAACAAAAAGGCAACAACTTTATTGAAGAAACCTGGTTATTGCAGCCCCCTTGAAAAGAAGAAGAAAATGTACGGCCAGCTCCAGAATGCAAATCTCCAGGCTCAAAACAATGAGAAAGCTCTAGGAACCCTAGGCGCCAACTTTGCAAAAGATAGAAGATTCAAAATCCAAGCGATTTCCTTTGGAGAAAGAGTACGGCCCAGCAACAGCAGCATTAAATGTGGTATGGCTTCTTGAAGAATGTGCCTGAACTCTGAGAAATGATCCCTATCAAGTCGCCTTCAATAACTAATCAATGATCTTTGTATACTCTTCGTGAATCGATCCATTAAGCTCAACTGCAACCTCTGTATGAAGTTACCAAGTACGACAATCTTCAACTGGTATTTCACAGTCTCAGTATGTCAGATCTCAAGGAGGGAACGTTCCTCAAAATTTGTTGATCTGCAGAAACCCTGGTTTCTTAAACCCCAATGCTCACAGAGAGAAAAGTTAACAAATTCGAATAATTAATCACATAAGTTCGATTTGCTCTTTGAAAGAATATATAGCTTCCTTCAAAATTCGACTTTTCTCATTAAATCATTAAATTGCATTTAATAATAAATATTCGCCCCTTTTCAATTCTTTGGCTAATATTTATTAAATGGCGTCCTTTTGATTTAATGAATATTAAATTCATTAAATATTAATTTCCCCTCTTTTCTTATAAAGTATTAAAATACTTTATAATTCGCCATTTAAATATTACTTTAATATTTCATTAAAATGACTTTATATTATAAAGTCAAATTAATTATTCCATCAATTATTATTAAACGCTTCTGATAACCCCCATTTGCTCAACCAAACATCAAACCGGGTCGATACTGAGCTGACCAGCTAAACCAGGTGCCTTGCCCAAAATAGCAGCTTCCGCCTGCTGACTTACTATAAATAGTAAGTATCTGAAAAACCTCTCTGAAAGAGTCTGCGAAGGCCCAACCTGAATCAACTGAAGGAGTAACGTCCTGAAACTCTGGATAACTGCCAAGGAAGACCCTCTTATCACATTTGTCAGCCTACGAGGGTCAAAATGATAGGCTCACTCCTCAACAAACAATGTCAGCTAAAACGGGGACATTACAAGCTTGGAGTGGGTGATGCATTGGATGCACCCAATCCTGTCCTTGCCATCCTTTCAAGAGTCCCTAGATACCGTCCCTTTTGGTTGAAGGGAGTGATTAAGGGACAACGTGTGACTTGCCTTGTTGACAAGGGTGCCACGTACAATTTTATTGATGAGGGACTAGTTGCTAAGCGAGGATTATAGGCGGAGGATTTTCCTGGTTTCAGTGTGACAGTAGCAGATGGATTTTCCATGAGGTACACTAGGGTAGTTCCACAACTTAGGGTACAGTTGGGAGATTACACCTTGACCAATGATTTTTATGTTGTGCGTTTGGGTGACATTGATGAAGTGTTAGGCGTCCAATGGTTACAGTCACTTGGCAAGTATATATAGGATTTTAAGCGGATGGAGTTGGAGTTTATAGTTGGAGGTAAGAAGGTTGTGCTGAAGGCTCTTTTTGATAGTGGGCCCATGGTGGTTTGAACACGTAGGATGGAATCCATAGTCAAACATGGAGATGTGGCGTGGGCGGTATAGTGTTTCATTTCATTCAAGTCACCTTCTTCACAAGATGACCAACCATTCCACATTGATGTCCAGATAGTATTGGACAAACGTGGAGAAGTATTACCATTCGGTGATATTCTTCTTGGCAGACCCCCTGACTGTGGATTTGAGCATGTGATAGAGTTAGAAGGTGCCAAGCCCGTGATTACTACTCCTTATCATCATCCTAAGAAATTTAAGGATGAAATAGAAAAGTTTATCGGTGAGCTACTGGATATGGGGCACATCAAACCTTGTTCTAGCCCCTTTGCTTCTTCTATGGTGTTGGTGAAGAAGAAGGATGGCACTATGCACATATGCATTACTGTGCATTGAACAAGAAAACAATCAAGAACATGTATCCTATTCCACGCATAGATGAGTTATTAGATGAGCTTCATGGTGCAGTGCACTTCTCAAAGATTGACCTTCAATCAGGGCACCATCAGATTTGTGTGCGTGAGGACATACATAAGACAACATTCATATGCCATTATGGGCACTGTGAGTTCTTGGTGATACCTTTTGGCCTTACTAATGCACCTGCTACTTTCCAATCATGCATGAACCATATATTTAATAAGCAGTTGCGTAAGTATGTACTTGTGTTCTTCGATGATATATTGATTTACAACAGGGCTTGGGAGGAGCACATGAGGCATCTGGATGAGGTACTTGGCATTATAGAGGCACATACTCTATTTTCCAAGATGTCCAAATGTGAATTTGGACTTACAGAGATCTTTTACTTGGGGCATCTAATTGGTAGTGATGGGGTCAAGGTACATCAGGAGAAAATTTAGTCCATCCTTGATTGGCTGTCACCTAGGAACATTTCAGAGCTGCGGGGTTTCCTAGGCTTATGTGGTTACTATAGGAGATTCATGCAGGGGTACTCATAGCTTGCAGCCCCTTTGACAAATTTCACACGGAAGGGCACATTCATATGGACAAATGAGGTGTAGCTTGCATTTGATAGGGTCAAGTAGGTCATGAGCACTTGTCTAGTTTTGGCGCTTCCAAATTTCTCTCAGCCCTTTGTTTTGGAGTGTGATGCATCCGAAGAGGGTATTGGAGCGGTTCTTATGCAAAATCGCCATCCCATTTGTAATGCCTCCTCCTTAGTTAGCATCAGGTGACCAAGGGGTTAGCTCATCACTTGACCCTCGTGAGCTAGTAGTGTGTTTAGAGGGTCCATCTGGTTTGTTTCCCTGGTTTTTGGGACATTACACTTGGCAATGGTTTCCGTGGGTTCAAGTTCTAGTATTTGCATCTATTTATTGGCTAGGTTTTGGACACTTACTATTTATAGTAAGTGATATTTATGGACGTGCTATTTTTGGCAGGGCACCTAGACTCCTGACTTTGGCATCATTTGGGTGGCACGATTATTTATGGCTTATTTGATAAATTATTAATGAAGGGGAAGCATTAATGATAATTTAATTAATAAGTGCTTATATTATAAAGTTATTAATTAACTTTATAAAAGGGGGGCCATTTAAGTCCATGAGACAATTACCCTTCTTTAAGTGATTTTAATTTATTTAATTGAAGCCAAAGTCAAACTATAACATGTAAGTGGAATTTAATATCATCTTAAATGATTAAAATGCAAAAATGAGGAAATCGAACTTCTAAGGGGGAGTATATAAGCACTCAAGGCAAAGTCGACTTCACTTGTGAATATTTGACATTTGCCATTGTTGGAGTTTCAACACCTGAGACTGGGGTTTCAAATTTTAGACACCATTGGAGAACGTAAAATCTTCATTGGAGAGATGATTTGAGGTGGTGCAAGATCCACCTAATTTTGGCATGAGAGAGGCTTCATTCAGGAGTCTCATTTGAGCATCTTTGGAGGATATTTCATGTGATTTTCAGGAGTTTATTATCTCAGATTTATAGTCTGGTCATAAACAGAAAACAACAGACCTTTTTCTTCATCTGGTAGTGAAATAGAGATGAATAATGATGAGCATTTATTCCTGGGTGAGCCGTACAGTAAAGGGAGAAGGACATTTTTCTTCTTGAGCAAATCGCCTAGCTTTTGAAGCTGATTTCTCTTGCATTTGGTGCGGCTGGGTTAGGAGACTATTTGCCATCAAAAATCTGTGGGACAAATGCATGATCAGCTGCAACAAATCTGATCAAGGGTTTCCATAAGGCGTCTATCAGGTTCTTCTAATAATTTTGTATATATAATTCTATTAATGATCATGTGTAAATAAAAGTGTGTTAGTGCTGTTAGAAGAAATAAGAATCGTTATTTTGCATTTGCATGCAAATATCTATTTGTTGTTCAAGTTTCTTAGCTATATCAGCATTTACCTTTCAAAGCATTGCATTCCAAAAGCACAAAAAAAAAAAAAAACCATCAAAACAAAACAAAAAAACTTCAGAACAGAAAATTATTATCAGCATTAGTGAGATCAAATTGGGGTTAAGCCATTTGGGCTTACTACACAATTGCCTATGAGAGTAGGAAGTTGAGGGATAATGAGAGACTGTATTCCAGCTATGACAGGAGATGCTCGCCATTATGCATGCTTTGGTGAAGTTTCAACAATACTTGGTAGGTGGGAAGTTTGTGGTGAGGACTGACCACAACAACTTGAAATACTTCTTGGAGTAGAAAAAGCTTAATGAGCGCCAACAGAAATGGGTCAACAAGATACAGGCATATGATCTTGACATTGAGTATGTCAAGGGGAAAAAGAATATTGTTGCTGAAGCACTTTCTAGGAGGTCTACAGTTGCTACATTTTGCTCTTTGAGTGAGATTTCAGCAGATTGGAAGTCTCAACTATTAGTTGACGTAGTGTGCCTTGCCAAAATTGATGTAAAAGTTCTGATTTTCTGCCTTAGGAATTTTGACAAGTACTTTGCTTGCAACCTCCAACTTGTTGATAATAGGTTTCAGTTTGTTTTGCTTTAGTTTGGTTTGATGCCAATGATGTTTAGGTGCTTGAAAATGCTTGCAAATATGACTAATCAAGTAACTAAGATGAAATGCAACTCTTTTTGTACTTTTCAAATGCATATACATGAAATTCTAATGCAAAATGCACACCTACAACCAAGAGACATTTTTACAAACACTTGACATGAAAACTAGTTTCATGAGATGCAATTGCATATGAGAGACATTTTGACAAATAGATTGCAGACAAACCCCTTATTCCTCCAATATCAAATTGCAATAACTTGAAGAGTTTACAAACTGATTGTAGAGTGCTAACATGAATGTTTCAATTATTCTTCATGACTGAAATTTAAAATGCAACTGTAAGTACAACAGCATTACAATACAATTCCCTTTGACATGAAAGGTCTGTAATACAATACTTAGATGCTGATTACAACAATAAATGACTTCTATATGTGATTACAAATCTAAATGCAACCAAAGACTGAAATCCAAGAACCTGGACAAAAATAGCAGCAGCCAATGTTTAGTTTAATTCTCTTAGAATAAGATGCTTTTGACCTTCAAATTGCTGTGCCAACCTTTCTTCATGCAAGATGTCCCTCTCTGAATATTTTGTGGATTTTATCAGCTCCCTTTCATGAAATTGTACCAAGTCATGAAGAGCCTAGCTTGAGGTAATAACTGAGATTTTATAATCTGCCATCATCAAAAATTGAAGTCACTGTCAATGGCATTTTCTTCAAGCAATTTCGTCCTTCTTCCAAATTGAAAACTTCACACAAGATCTGCAACTTTCTCCTTGGATCGATTTTCTCTTGATCTTCAAAATTTGGCTAAAGGCCACAAAATTTTGGCACAAGTGGAAAGATGAAAATATCTTCCCCAAACTCCTAGCTAGGATTGGTGTTGCACAATCGAAACTAGAACCCTAGAGTCTTCAGCACTCTAGCAAGCTAAGTATTTAGCTTCAGCTATTTACCATGTAGATAATAAGAAATGTAAAACCAAGTCAAGTGTGTCCAAATGCTTAGCCAACAAATTCTTAAATAGATTTCTCAAGAAGTCTCCAAGAAGCTTCTAGAGTAAAATATTATTTTATTTCATTAAGCGACTTTCTGATATTATTTTATTTTGTCACTTTATTATTAAATCAATTAAATATAAAGTCACTTTATGATATTGCATTTTTGGGATAACTTTATAAATGATTAATTTAATATTTAATTTAATTAAAATAATCAATTAGTCATCTTTATGAAATAACAATATTTGGACAACTTAATTAATTAAATTAATTAAATTATTCTGCCTCCAACGTGGGGACATGATAGTCCTCCCTTCCCATAGATTGCTTGCCCTCAAGCAATCCACAACTGCCAAACCATCCAATGCCACAGTACCAGGAGTCCAAAATGGAGAATCAACTACCCCTGTCCACCAACCACCCGGATCCCAAGTGATCCTGCAACATGTGCAAACCCAAAAACTCTGAATGTAGTTGGAACCCACGAAGCTGTCAAACTCTATTAACCAATAAAACCGTCCAACCAGCAGAGAAATTTCTGGATTCCAACTCTGTAAATCAATCTCATCATGCTAACTCCAAGTACTGTGCTGGTATACCTTAAGTGTCATACCTGGATCCCATGGATAACTTGGAAGTCCTCCAAAATCAACTCCAACTGACTTCCACTGTGTCACTGTGATACCTCCCCCTAAAGTCCTATCTGACCAAATCTCGAAACCCTACTTCTAGAAGCAACCAACTGGAAAGGGTGGAGCAAGAGACTGGGACTCATCACCTGAAGTTGGGAATGTATTGCACCAGAGTGAACTTGAACACATGTTCAATCCACCTCCCTGTGTTGTCAATGCCATCATCAAATCCTGTACATGTGGGCTGAAAACAAATTGATGAGCACACCTCAAGATGCAATTGAGGTGAAACTCCCCTGAATGCGCCAAAGGGAAACCTAAATAGTCATGTGTACTCCATCCTATACTAGCAGTATCCAATGAAAACTCACAACTCACAACTGGATGAGTTGGTCTTGCAGCAGCATCGTCATCACCTTTCTCAGAAAACAACTACTAGCGTCCTATCTCACCTTCATCATGAATGCCACCTACTCCCTGGAAAGAGGCTAGATCAACACCAACATCCAACGCACAGTCAACTGGCAGCTCGAGCAAACTCCTCTCGAGAGTAATGCACCCATCACCAACTAACTCCTCATGCCTATCTGTCACACAAGACTCTGTACCTATATGTTCAATGTGAATGCTAGGTGAACTCACGCTACTATCATCAACATGTGCTCTGGCTGCCATAGATAACTGAGTCTCTGCTAAACATAAAGAATCTCGAGCCAAACTCAACTCTAAGAAAAGCTCATCAACATGACTCTCTGATTCCTAAAGAGCTAGTTGAGTACTCCTCAAGGAATCACTAGTAACCGTACGCTCGTGAGTAAGCTTATCTACTTCATCCTCCTTCTCAACACATCCACATAGACCTCAACAGGGTTGAGAAGGTGATCACGATTTGAAAGAAGGTGCAAATAATTTGTCTCCAATGCTCCCAATCCTTCTTTGAATTCTATCAAACTATCATGAGAAGACTTTGCTTCATTTCCTTTTTGTCTTCCCTCTAGTTGAACCGCCCATAGGTGATTTTCAACGAGCTTATGCATTCTGTCATGATGAGATAAAGCTGCTACAATTTCATCCTCATTTTTACCTTCAGGTGGTTCTGGAAACTATGTAGACCATGTGGTGTTTGTCTAGCTTCACCCTCCCATGAAGAAGCCTCTAATTGTGCCTGATATTCTTTTTCCGCAAAGTCCCGTATGCTCTCATTCTGATTTGGAGTTAGGACAACATTAATCCCATTTGCAAAATTCTCATCAATGTCCTGAATAGGTGTCCAAATACAAGTGGACTCCTCATCATCACCTCACTCAGCTGAAACATCGGATGATGGCATGCTCTCGTCCTCAAGAGAAGATGCAATCTGTAATTTCTTTTTAGTGGTCTCCTGCTCAAGACTATTTCCCAAATTTTCCACTCCTTTTTCCCATTCTTTCCATCATGCTATCCTATTGTTGAATCCAAGCTCCTATCGCAACTTCTATTGTCTTGCTAAAATTAGCCATGAAATTTCTTTGAATGACCCAATCAGGTTGGCAGAATCTTGGCTCTAATACCACTGTAGTGTGCCTTGCCAAAATTGATGTAAAAGACCTGATTTTCTGCCTTAGGAATTTTGACAAACACTTTGCTTGTAACCTCCAACTTGCTGATAATAGGTTTCAGTTTGTTTTGCTTTAGTTTGGTTTGATGCCAATGATGTTTAGATGCTTGAAAATACTTGCAAATATGACTAATCAAGTAACTAAGATGAAATGCAACTCTTTTTGTACTTTTCAAATGCATATACATGAAATTCTAATGCAAAATGCACACCTACAGCCAAGAGACATTTTTACAAACACTTAACATGAAAACTAGTTTAATGAGATGCAATTACATATGAGAGACATTTTGACAAATAGATTGCAGACAAACCCCTTATTCCTCCAATATCAAATTGCAATAACTTGAAGAGTTTAAAAACTGATTGTAGAGTGCTAACATGAATGTTTCAATTTTTCTTTATGACTGAAATTTAAAATGCAATCTAGCTGTAAGTACAACAACATTACAATACAATTCCCTTTGACATGAAAGGTCTGTAATACAATACTTAGATGCTGATTACAACAATAAATGACTTCTATATGTGATTACAAATCTAAATGCAACCAAAGACTGAAATCCAAGAACCTGGACAAAAATAGCAGCAGCCAATGTATAGTTCGATTCTCTTAGAATAAGATGCTTTTGACCTTCAAATTGCTGTGCCTAGCTTTCTTCATGCAAGATGTCCCTCCTTGAATATTTTGAGGATTTTATCAGCTCCCTTTCATGAAATTGTACCAAGTCATGAAGCGCCTAGCTTGAGGTAATAACTGAGATTTTATAATCTGCCATCATCAAAAATCGAAGTCACTGACAATGGCATTTTCTTCAAGCAATTTCGTCCTTCTTCCAAATTGAAAACTTCACATAAGATCTGCAACTTTCTCTTTGGATCGATTTTCTCTTGATCTTCAAAATTTGGCCAAAGGCCACGAAATTTTGGCACAAGTGGAAAGAAAAAAATATCTTCCCCAAACTCCCAGCTAGGATTGGTGTTGCACAATCGAAACTAGAAACCTAGAGTCTTCAGCACTCTAGCAAGCTAAGCATTTAGCTACAACTATTTACCACATAGGTAATAAGAAATGTAAAACCAAGTCAAGTGTGTCCAAATGCTTAGTCAACAACTTCTCAAATAGATTTCTCAACAAGTCTCTAAGAAGCTTCTAGAATAAAATATTATTTTATTTCATTAAGTGACTTTTTGATATTATTTTATTTTTTCACTTTATTATTAAATTAATTAAATATAAAGTCACCTTATGATATTGCATTTTTGGAATAACTTTATAAATGATTAATTTAATATTTAATTTAATTAAAATAATCAATTAGTCATCCTCATGAAATAACAATATTTGGACAACTAAATTAACTAAATTATTCTGCCTCCAAATTGGGGACATGACAGTTGAGTATTCCAAGAATCAGTTTGCATGTGATATCATGGATGGTAGGATTCAGGCCGATAGATACATAGTGATTGATGATGTTATCTACTATAAGAACAGGATTTATTTGGTACCTGGATCAATACTGAAGGATAAGATCTTATGCACCATCCATGACACACCATTATTAGGACATCTTGGATATTTTAAGACATACAGGCAAGTGAGAGAGAGATTCTTATGGAAGGGTCTCAAGGATGATGTCTTGCGCTATGTACGTGAGTGTGTGACTTGTCAACAGAACAAGGCAGAGCATACTTTTCCAGCAAGTCTTCTGCAACCATTGCCTATTCCAGAGCAAAAGTGGGAAAGTATAATGTTGGATTTCATTACTGGTCTTCCGAGAGTTTAGGGAAAGGATTGCATATATGTGGTTGTGGATGGGTTGACGAAGTTTGCACACTTCTTCTCTATTGCAGCCAACTTTACAGCATCACAGGTGATAGAGTTATTCTTTTGTGAGGTGTTTAGACTTTGTGGACTCCCTATGACCATTGTTAGTAATCAAGAGAGCAGGTTTATGAGCATCTATTGGTAGGAGCTATTCCGATTAGTAGGTACAAAGTTGACACCTAGCACCAGTTACCACCCTCAGACAAATGGACAGACAAAGATAGTTAATAAGTGGGTTGAGGGTTACTTGTGTAACTACGTTTCAAGACAACATAAGGCTTGGGTGTGATGGTTGTATTTTGGTGAGTATTGTTATAATACTACATATCACATGTCGATTGGTATGACTCCCTTCTGAGCGTTGCATGGTTATGATACGTTATCTTTTGTGGACTTGGTGTTAGGTGATAGCAGAGTGCCTAGAGCTTGGGATTGGTTACAGGATAGTTAGGATATCCTTAAGGCACTTAAGGATAATATTCAACATGCACAAAATCAGCAGAAGATGTATGTAGATCGACATCGAGTTGAGAGGACCTTTGAGGTTGGAGACATGGTTTTCTTGCGCCTACAACCTTACAGATAGAGTACACTTAAGAGGAGTGGGACGAAGAAGTTCAAGCCTTGGTTTTATGGTCCATACAGAGTATTGAGGAGGATTGGTGAGGTAGCATATGAGCTTGAGCTACCCCCCAAGAGTAAGATACATAATGTCTTTCATGTATCTTGTTTGAAGAAGGCTTTGGGACAGCATGTTGTCTCTTCACCTGTTTTGCCCCCATTGGATGAGGAGGGCCGATTAGTTTTGATACTTGTAGAGATTCTTGACATGAGGGAGAGGAAGTTGCATAGCCGAGCGATCAGAGAGTATCTGGTATGATGGAAGGACTTGCCATTGGAAGATGCTATGTGGGAAGGAGAGATGGTACTTCAACATCCAACTTTGCAGTTGCTTGGGGGCAAGCAATCTCGGGAAGGGAGGACTGTAATGTCCCTTCCTTAGGAAGCTCAAACTATAGCAGAGGTTGGCCTACTATTAGGGTTCCCGTAAGTCAACAGAATGGTTAGGGGACCCAACCGAGGGCTATGGAGCTTAGCTAGGAGCTTTACGAGCCTTTCAGTTTGGAGTTCAGTTGATGAATCCAGGGATAAATTGGAAATATTAAAGTTTGCTTTAATGGAATAGTAAAAAGTGAATAGTAACAAAAAATTATAAAAGGAATAGTGTAAAGTGCCCCCCATCCTAGTAACTCAAAGTTGTTTTTAAATGTGGCCCTTTCTTTTGATGAGGAAAGACCCTCAAGATGGGTGTAGCCTCTTATGGAGGATTATTTTATTGAATTTTATAAAAAAGCTCATGGGAGGTTATAAAGCAATATGTTGGGCTTAGTCTTGGGCATGCTATTCTCATTTTGACAAAATCAAATTGTAGGTTTGAGCTCTGGAAGAGGGTTTCAGCAACATATAGGTCTTCTGAGGACGAAATCCTTTGGAGGATAATGAATTGGACGAAAACCCAATTCATAAAACAAGGAAATCTACCTAGGGTTTCCATTTGACATCATTGGTCTTCATCATAGGTTAATTTGCATTTAGAATTGATTGCAACAGTGAGTTATCAGAATATAATTGCAAATTGGGGCTTCTTATCAGCAGATATCATCATTTCAGCGCATTCACCAGTTGACCGTACTATTTGGGTGTCATTTTCAGTCAAACCCTAGCTGAAAATTAGGGTTTTTCAGACCACTAAGGAGTAGATCAGACTTTATATCAGATCTTTATTGTATATGCTTTGGTTCCAGCTATTAAATATTCAATAAATTGAGTGTTGGCTTCCGGGTATGCAAATTCTATGTAATGGGTGGTGCAATTTCATTACTTCTGAAATTACATTTGTTGTCCTAGGAAAATCAAAATTCATAATTTTATTTCAGTCATTTATGTTCCTTTAGCATCTATTTCTTTTTCACATTTATCAAGCACAAAACCTCAAAAAAATCAGAAAACCACCAAAAATTACAAAAAAACTCATAGAACAGCAAAAACAAACAGAAAAACAAATTCCCTATTCGTTGGTCAAAGTCAAATCAGAAATCAAACTTAGAAAAATTGGATTACATTTGGGTTTGGAACCTTTCAGGATCATATTCTTGTCCCTTTGATGTGGCTGCAACAAGCGACTGATTTTTTGCTTTGTAGAGAGAAAATTGAGCTAAATTTAGGGTAAGCTCATCAACTTCTTTCTCCTTTTCTTTGAATCTCTATAAGTCTTCTCTACAAACTTGATGGCATGGTCTCTATTTGAAAGCAAATGCAGGTAATCTGATTTCATTACTTCTAAAATATGTGTGAAAGTCTACAAATTTGATATAGTGGGTCCAACCATTAAACCCTTTTGTCTCTCACGAAGTTGAGCTGTCCAAAGTAGGTATTCAATGAACTTGTGTATGCTATCAAAACAATTTAGGGTTTGAAAAACATTTTCCTTAGTGACCAACAATTGATTCTTGAAAATTTGCAATGCAATACGCCTTTGATCAAACCCAACCAAGGGATTTGGCTCTTCTCACAATCACTTCTTTTAATTGTCTTCATTAGCATAATTTTCAAAATCAGCTACCTCTCTATCATTATGTTTGCCAAATTCTTGCGTTTAGGTTAGAATAGCTCTATATGCTCCATCAATGAGTCATTAAAAACATCCATACCTTCATATGACTTATCATTTGTTGTTGATTTAGCAAACTCCAAATCAGCATATCCTTCGATCTCCGTGCTGTCATGAAGACCCATGCACTCCTCTTCACTTGTAGATGCACTTGAAATATTAGCTTCATCCTCATTTGTTAAAACAACATAACCTTCAAGATCAGATTCCTCTTTCTGTGTTTGCTTGCAAATTTCCTAAAGAGATTGCATGAAAGTACTATGCCCAAGCAAAGAGTCATCAACCTTTTCTTCCGTGACTTCCAAATCTTCCTCTAACAACTTCACTTTTTTATCATTGCATATGTGGCTAGGCTCCCAAGTTCCTCTGCATGAGATACAAAAATTACTTCTTCTAAATTCATTCCTATTGCTTTCATTTTCCCTTTCAATAGAAGAATTTTTTTCCTTTGTGCCTTCTTCTTTCTTTCCAACTGATAGATGAGGTTCCAAGTTTCCACATCTCAGGATGCTCTTACAATGTTGTTAGATTATTCTGATATTCTTGAAAGACCTGCAAATTTTTTGTCATGAGCTCCTGATTAGTTTTCATCTTTCTGCTAATTACTATCTTGAACTAATGAAATCTACAATAGGAGATTAAACACCACAAACTAGCAAGGTTTAAGTTGCTGAAATAACTCCTACCAAGATATCTTGCAATTTTTACAATTTATGATGCACAAGCATTCCATCAAACACTTAGCCAATAATCAAACAAGAGGTATTCTTGAGTGCGACACTATGAGTTGCTGCTACTAAAATTATAAATCATAAATCCATCACAAGTTCATAACTCTGTTCATATAAATCATATGGGCATTTTGTCAAACAATTTGCAGACAATAGAGTTTCAACTGATTTTCAAAAATAGTTACCACAAAACAAATTCTCACAAATCCAATTACACAAAACAACTTTTGTTTACCAAAGTTGAATGATGAGTATTGTAGCTTCAAAGGACATTTTCATATGCTGCTGTTGTAAACTAAGATATTCAAAAATACCAAGCAGACTCTGCTTACATTCATGAAATTACAAATAATCTTATTTCTCTATTTTCGTTGATCTCATATAATCTGATTACCAATCCACATCAGCTTTGACCATCCTTGAATTTGTTTAGCATCTCAGACCATGGTACGGTGGGCTTTGTATATGCTAATATTTCCTTTTTCAAGGGCTGTGTTGACCATGTTGATTTCTTAATGTGCTGGGTTGAACTTGGTGAAGGTTACATTAGAAAGAAATAAGGTTTATATGCCTTCTCAATGCATCACCTCTCCTTTTCTATTCGATATATGGTACAACACTCTTTTTGGGGAGCCAATATATGGTACAGTTGGAAATACTCAGCAATAGTAAAATATATATAATTTTTAATTCATTTCTTTACTTGCACACACATCACTATAATTTTCTTCTCTTTTCACTTGCACATACAATGCAACATTTTTCTTTGATATTTCACTCTTGCACCCATTGCACACAAATTTATTATTTGCTTGTAAATTTAATAAATTTGTATCTGCATACCTAGCGAACCTGTAAATTTGTGTCCTCTAGAAAGATATTTTTTTTAACAATTTCTCACAATCTTCATCAAATCTGCACACTTTTGAATTCTGGACAAATCCACCAAGGTTGGCTGAAATGGGTTTTCGTCCAATCATCCAAGAAAGAACCCAAGGGTTTTTTTTCCCTAAGGTTTGCTGTACTGAAAGAAGAGCTCTCAAAGAAATTCTCCAAGAAATAACAAGTCAAGAATGTTTTACTTTTTGGCTCTCCACTCTTTTATATCTATCTCTTAGAGAATTATTTTCTTTTGTTTTATTTAATTTCATTTTCCCACTCATAAAGTGACCCATTTTATAATTTTCCATTGACATAAAATAAAGTCACTTAATTAAATTAACCAAGGTTCAACATTTTATCAATTAAATATAAATAATCACAAGAAGCTTAGGACTATTTAAAATTTAATTAATTAATTATTCCCTTAAAACACCCGACTTTCCTATATGAATAAAATAGGCTAACAGTCTCCGATAAATGACTCATTCAGAAATTTGGAACATTACATGATACTCATCATTGTGAATACAATATTCACAAAATATTATTGGAAGACATTATTCAAATAATATTATTGATATTTAAATAATATGTTGTACCCCAAAATTAAAATTTTTGTTACACAGATATTTTGAAGAAATGAGTAAAAGTCTTGTCAAATCAGTCAAAAAGGTCAAAATTTGGGTGTGCATGTCTTGCATGAGGGGTTAAAACGCAAAATTGTCAAAATCTGACGATGTAGGTCTGCTCAGAGCAGCTTAACCTACAAAACCCAAATCTCAGTTTTTCATCCCTAAATTTTAGGAAAACTACTATTTTTAGAAATTTTCTAAAATTAGTAACTTTTTCTGGGTTTCTTTGGAAATGGATACTGGCAAAACTTTCTAAAAATAGAAAGTTGGTCCGTCAGGGTTCAAACTGATTTTGATTGGCTCAAAATACGTCCATATCAGGCTGGTGCAGTCAGAATCTCAAAATAATCAGTTTTGCCCTACTGGGTCTATTCTACTTTTTCAGAAGCATATTGGGAGCTTCGAGGTCATCAATGGGGGTCAGGCGGCTGCCAGACGTCAGATTCAACGTCCTAAACATTCAATAGAAGGTGAGTTGGTGAGCCAGCACGAAGAACGAAGAAGAAGATGAAAAATGATGAAATTTTTCTAACACTGCCAGGTTTGGGCGCCCCAAGAAGGAATAGGCGCCCATCTTTTTAGGACACCAGATGATGGAATTAGGGTTTACACCTCCAATCAAAGTTGTTCATTTCTCGGCCAGCTCCGCGACGAATCCAACATTGCAGTCATCAGATCATCCAGTTGCCCGGGGTTCAGCTCTGAACAGGAGGTATCCAAACTGATGTCAGAATGAAAAGGAAGAAAATCAAATAAAATTTGACTAAGTCTGGATAAAGTGGGCGCCCCTGGAGAAGAAGGGTGCCCACCTTTTTGAGGCACCTAACTCAGCAGTTAGGGTTGGAAAATATGCTCGATCTCTTCAATGTTCAGCCGGTTTTGACACGCCTGTCTCATTCAGATCATTCGATTGGTCATCTTCCAGCAAATTCAGACCGAAGTCAAAGTTACAGAATGAAGGTTTCAAACTCTGAAGAAAATCAAATGAAATTTGACTAAGTCTGGAAGGTTTGAGCGCCCCGGGAGAGAAGAGGCGCCCAAGTTTTCAAGGGCTTAAACAGATAAATTTGCAGATATGGCTCTAACGTGATCTCTTCGCAGTCGATCCACCTCTCCAACAAGATATCCAGCATGTCGATCTGAGGTCGTAGTCGCCAGATATGAAGCACTGAACATAGGGTCTGACAAGAGCTGAATTTCAAAGTTCAGAAGTAAACACAAAAAAAGTCAAAAATAAACTAAGTCTGGTGAAAATGGGCGCCCCCAGTCAAGATGGGCACCCAAGCTTTTGAGGGATTAAAATTCATTTTTGACAGAGTTCATCCCAGAAGACCCCTTCTAATCTCTTGTCAGCTTCGTGATGAGCATAACAGGCAATCAATCCGACGCCCGGAGCACTTGATTCGACGAGATCATCTGTAGAAGAGGAGTCAATGAAGAAATTTGAAGATCATGAAAATGGCTAACTCTGGGTAAAATGGGCACCCCTGGAAGGAAAAGGAACCTATGATTTTGAAGGTCAAGATGAATTGTTTTGCTAGAGATGCCTCCTGAATAATCTTCTCAGAATCAGTTGAGCTCCGCGATGAATCCTTCAGCTCGTCCATCAAATCAATCTGCAAGTCGGAAATCAGAGGCGAAGTAGAGGGTCAAAATGACAGAAAGTTGAAAATATCAGAAAAATGGCTAACACTGCTTGAAGTGGACACCCCTGTTGAAGAAGGGCGCCCAACTTCTCATGCCTTAGAAAATTTTTCAAGATTTTCAAAGGTTTTCAAAATTGCAAGTAAAGGAAGGCGTCCAAGTTCAATGAAGCTGAAATTTAGGGTTTTGAAAAAGAAAGCAAAAGAAAGCAAAGTAAAAACAAAACCCTAAATCTATTTAACACCTCTTTCATGTTATTTTTCATTATTTTTGTAGGTATCATTCAAAGGAGAAAGTTGGAGCAGCAAGTTTGAAGAATTTTTATGATTCAAGAATCCATGTTTGCTGGTTTTTCATCAGATTTTTCAGATCAGCAAGCTTAAACCCTTGCTTTTTCAAGCTTTTTCATCCAAAAGATCAAGTTTATCAAGAAGACCAAGGTTTTCAATTTTTTAAACATCTGGGTCTTTGCACTTCGTTCTTCTGAAGAAATTTTCAAGAACTTCATCAAGTTGCAGCAATTGCTTTTATTTTGCATGTCAGTGAAATCTTTAGTGTATTTAGTTTTCAACCATCTGGGTCCTCTCAAATCTGTAGAAACCCCTGTTCTCCCTGATTCCGAAAACTGACTATTTTGATCTTTTTTTTTTTTTGCTCGTTTTTGCGTTTTGAAAAGAAGATGCGGAATAGATTTATATAAAATAATGCAATATTGGAAATGACTAAATCTACTGAAAATGCTGATGCCAGTCTATTTATTAATCCTCTGGAATGATTACAAATGAGATCCAATAACATGCAATTAAAAAGCAACAGTATTTTGATGAAAACCTGATTATTGCAGCAAGCTGAAAGAAAACTCTGTGAACGTTCTGTGATAACTTCTGAATGAAGATATCCCTCTGAATGCAATAGATCAGCTGATATTTCACAGCCTCTGAACTGCAACACTGAAGATGGCTCGTTCTCCAATGCCTGTAGAAACTGAAACCCTTGGCTTCGTTCTCTGAAGAAGACTTGATCAAAAATCAATTTCATAACATAATGAGCTCAAATCCCAATGAAACCCTTATATCTCCTCAAGAGTTCGAATTTTCTCAATTAGGTTTTATTTAAATAAATTCGAACTTTTCTTTTTAATTTTTCAATAGTTTTCGAAAGCACTTTTAATTATAAAATATAATTAAAAGTGGCCCCTTCAATGATGGGCGACCCCTTTAGCAAAAATCACTTAAGTTATAATGAAATATTATAACTTTTATATTATAATGCTGCAGTAATTAATATTTAATTAATTTAATTAAATATTAATATCTCTCTCATTATTTATCCGATGCCCAATCCGTCTGAAGCTGTCGACTGAGGAAGTGATTCTGAACGCTGCCAAATCCCTACTGCTAAAAATAGCAGGGGTCCCACGCTGACTGCCAAGAACTGCTAAAAATAGCAACTTCTGCAAAAAGCGTCTGAATGAGCCCGAACGAAAGCCAACTGATCAAGAACTGCCAATCTGAAGCTGAGCCAACTCCAACTAGACCCTCTATACCATCCATCAGCCTACGAGGGTCGCATAATCGGCTAACTCTTACGAACTCTGATGCTCGCCAAAAATGGGGACATTACAGTCCGCCCTCCCTGAAATTGCTTGTCCCCAAGCAATCTCCACAAAGAAACTCCAATCCCCGGAAGGCCCAAAAGAAAACCTGTGAAATGTCCACACATCATGAACTGTCTCAGCATCAAGAAAAACTCAACTCGCAAGCTATCCTCGGATCCCAAACCAGTGAAATGTCGACATCATCCTCGCTGCCACCGCTCTATCGCCTCCAACTTCACCATGTTGTGAGTGGTGAAGTAACCCAATGGGACCCATCCAATACTCAGTGCCAAAACTGTCACCACCTGGATCCCAATACAATCTGAATTCACATCCATCTGTCATGCGGAGAAAAGAACTTCTAGAAGCATCTGCTACACTGAATCTCTCCCTGTCCTCTGCTAAACCCTCATGAATGTGATAACTGACCAAGCCATCATGCCAACTGACACCGTAGTCATCCTGTAACCATGTACCCATAAGAAAACCTTGTGACATAGAAGTAGCAAACCCAGTTGGATACATATCGGCATGATGTAAAACTAATAGTTGTTCCTGCAAGTGGTCCCCCGCAAACAGCTGAGTCGGACGCTTGCAGCTGCTAATCCCATCTTCTGAAGATGGTGAATACCCATCCCACAACGGATGGTATAACTTCGGGGCCGATCCACACCGATGCATCATCGAATCCTCCGTGTGTGTACCAAAGGAAAAGTGATAAACACTCCTCACGATGAAATCAAGATAAAAGGCTCCCACCTCTGTCAATGGCTGTCCATCATAGTCCTGGGGAAACAAATTAGCATAAGTACAAATCTCCATACTGGATGATGTCCCACATCCCTCCTGTGACGACGATGAAGTAGTGACGTGATCTGTCACACAACCCTTGGAAAAATCAACTATCTCATCACAAGAGCTCTCAACTAAAACATTCATCCCATCTGAATTGACTGCACCAATATCTGCGATAGGTGTAACCCCATCCTCACTACAACTCGTGGATATAAGATCCTCCTCAACTGCCTCTGTATATAACTGTACTGTATCTGCAGCTGGTGGAGACTGTGCCAAACTCAACTCCACGGTCAACTCCTCCAACCGTGACTGTGACTCTTGAAGGGCCAACTGAGCACTCTCCAACGAGTCCATAGTCACCTCAAGCTCATGAGTGAGCTCATCAACCTGCTCCTCCTTCCTCTGCAATGCATCATAACAAATGCAATCCCACTCGAGAAGAAAATCCCTGTCTGCAAGTAGTTTTAAGTAATTTTGTTTCATCATTCCAATTGCTTCTCGAAGTGCATGTATCTCTGCAAGGGAAAAACCACTATCACCGTACTCATCTGTCAAAGGAGTACTCCAACCATACGTAGCTAACATCTGACGAGCAACATCAAAATGCTCAATGGTTGTGGCAATCATATTGTCATTCACCTTTAGTTGCCCAACCAAATGATGACTCTGTAGCTTATGACCCCCATACAAGTTTTCCGGTTCACAATATGCACTATGATATGAGGCTGATTCGTCGTCACTCACTAAATGATAAGCAGCATCATGTGTGCTTTCATCCATGCACACCACAACATCTAAGGTACTGCTGCTGTGTACCTCAAAGGATGGCTCAACTGATAAAGTAGAAGCTGCTGACATAATGGTATCTTCACACACTTCCACTCCCGATGTAACTGTATCACCTTCCAACTCACAATCTTGGGATTCCATGTCAACATGTGAACATTCTAACTTATTTTCTAAATTCTGATCTGAAAAATCAGATTCACCTTGACATGAATCCTCTACATACAATGCATCATTAGTACCCAATTCCGGAGTACTTTCATGTGACCATTCAATAGGATCATTCTGCACATGTGAGAACACTGCTGTCTCATACTCATGCAAAGTTTCATCATCGCTGTCATGAAAATCAGGACTGTTAGGTGTAGCTTCCCTAGGATCAGTTGTATACTGGTCATCAACTGCTGAAAACTCATTGTAGAGGCTTCTTGACACCTCACTTGAAAAGACATCATGTTCAGATTTAGATTCTTCACGATTACTTTGCTGGTTGGTTTTTTTAGGTTCTGAATCCTCATAGGGAGCCCACATTATTCTATGCGCTTTGCCCTTAGGTCTCAAAGGGCAATCATGGTTTAAGTTGTACGGCTTTCCGCAACAGGAACACAACTTCATTTTGTTTTGCGATGTCGGACCTTTGATGATAGGAAGTGAATTGGATCCTTTAGACCGTCCCAACTTTGAGAGCGTCTGCTCTAAACGCAGTAACTCTCGATTGAACTTGTATTGTGATTGTCCAAGCTCTTTCAATGCATGTTTATTGTTGGACAATGTTTTCATGAAACCCATTTCCACTGTCCAGCTGAAAACCAAATCCAACTAATTTGTGCACAACTGATTTTTACACCTCTACCGTGCAATACATTTCATCACTATGATGTCCCTTGCTGTTTAGATAAATTTTGACTTTCAGCAACTGGACATTTCATCAAACACTTGATCTTCGATTCCCCAACTGGATGTTGACTGTTCTGATTTGCATTCAGCTTGTATTTGATGTTTCAGAATGTCTGTCAGCTGCTAGATGTTTTGGTACAGGATTTCTCTGATCAAATGCAAACTTGACATTCAATACATAGTGCAATACTTACATATAAGTCTGTTTTGTGCTGACAGAATGCACAGTAAGCTACAACAGAGACTAACTCAGACTGAAGCTTAAAGATAAATTTGCTCCAGCAAAAAGATTTCAATATTTGCCAAAGGCTTCTATTCACGTGACTATAGTAGCAACACAACTGGTGATTTTCTATGTTCAGACCACAGGCTTATACAATACTAAAGTGCCCAGCCAGCAATCACGTCCCTCCTACAGCCACGATTTTACTGTCCAGATCACTCTCTCAGGAAGCCACGTACATCATGGTAATCATATATTTCTTCAGATTTTTTTTTTTTTTTTTTTTTGGTCTTAGTATTGACTTTGTCTTTACCTGCGTCCTTTTTAAACTTTCATTGTCTTATTCCTTTCAAGTGTCCTGCTGACGGGTCTTTGATCCCACGTCACCAGCCAACCTATGATGGATGCGCTGCTTTCAGAGTATTATTACTGATCGAATTCACTCCTTGGAATATTTGGCGCTTTCTTCAGCATATGATGCGCATATCATTTCCCGTCTTAATTTGAAGTTAACCTCCAACAAGTTTATTATATCCGTCCTTCTTAAAAGGCCCGATAGTTGTTTCTTGGTATTCACCTGCTGATTGTTCTTGTGCGCCACATCAGACTTAATTTGTTTGTATCTGAAGCAGCATCCCGAAACTAGCTTCCTGGCGTCTAACTTAATAAATTCGTCTCTTTCCTTCAGAAACAATGGCTTCCTTGAAATATACACGGCTCTTCAAATTCGTAAATCCTTGGCAGCTTCTCAATACAGGTGCGACTTTGTCTTGTGCGGCACTTGGAACAAGAGGATTCGGTTGAAAATTTGCCTTGGCTTTACTTCCTCTGCCTTAACGTATCTGAAGAAACGACCACCTTCTTGCAAACCCGCGATTTCAGAATTAAAATATTCAAATCATCTTTTGCCTTATTTAATCCCTTCACACTTTAGCGACTGGGAAGGAGACAAAGCACAATAGAAGCAGCTCCCAACACCAGATTTTGACACTTTGACTTTTTTCTGATGATTGGCTTTATTGCGTCTCTTCTATTATCGGCCTTGATGATTTTTATTTAATTTATTTATTTAATTTTCCTTTTTCTACTCCACGTCTTCCTTCTATGGCAGCGATTTATCTAACTTCGATTCTTCTCACATGAGGAACTCCGTCTTATTCTGCTTGTCGTTACCTGAGCTCCCATCAACTATAAACTTCTAGCGGCTGAAATTTTTTTTTTTACGATCTATGTCTCATTTGTTATAAGTCTTGAGGCAAGATCCAATTAAAATATCTGACGGCAAATTCTCCAGCTTGGGTTCTTGTCTTATGCGATTTTCACCAATTTGTCTTTTCCCTCTGTCTCTGCATACGTGTCAGAGTTTTGTCTTATTGTTTCATGACGGCTCTGCTAATGCAGTAATCGGCTCCAATATGCCTTTCCGGAGGTGCCACAATTTCCTCTCTGATCAAGATTGCTTTGTAAAAACACAGATTATTTTATTAAATAAAATAATCTCCAAACCCCAAATTCTTAGAATAATATAATCACCAATACAAACCAAGTTCTCTGAAATTTTCAAACCCTGATTAATCTGTAATTTTTTTCTTTCCTAAACCCACACAGGATGGCAGGAGACCGCTCTGATACCACTGTAGAAACCCCTGTTCTCCCTGATTCCGAAAACTGACTATTTTGATCTTTTTTTTTTTTTGCTCGTTTTTGCGTTTTGAAAAGAAGATGCGGAATAGATTTATATAAAATAATGCAATATTGGAAATGACTAAATCTACTGAAAATGCCGATGCCGGTCTATTTATTAATCCTCTGGAATGATTACAAATGAGATCCAATAACATGCAATTAAAAAGCAAGTATTTTGATGAAAACCTGATTATTGCAGCAAGCTGAAAGAAACTCTGTGAACGTTCTGTGATAACTTCGAATGAAGATATCCCTCTGAATGCAATAGATCAGCCGATATTTCACAGCCTCTGAACTGCAACACTGAAGATGGCTCGTTCTCCAATGCCTGTAGAAACTGAAACCCTTGGCTTCGTTCTCTGAAGAAGACTTGATCAAAAATCAATTTCATAACATAATGAGCTCAAATCCCAATGAAACCCTTATATCTCCTCAAGAGTTCGAATTTTCTCAATTAGGTTTTATTTAAATAAATTCGAACTTTTCTTTTTAATTTTTCAATAGTTTTCGAAAGCACTTTTAATTATAAAATATAATTAAAAGTGGCCCCTTCAATGATGGGCGACCCCTTTAGCAAAAATCACTTAAGTTATAATGAAATATTATAACTTTATATTATAATGCTCCAGTAATTAATATTTAATTAATTTAATTAAATATTAATATCTCTCTCATTATTTATCCGATGCCCAATCCGTCTGAAGCTGTCGACTGAGGAAGTGATTCTGAACGCTGCCAAATCCCTACTGCTAAAAATAGCAGGGGTCCCACGCTGACTGCCAAGAACTGCTAAAAATAGCAACTTCTGCAAAAAGCGTCTGAATGAGCCCGAACGAAAGCCAACTGATCAAGAACTGCCAATCTGAAGCTGAGCCAACTCCAACTAGACCCTCTATACCATCCATCAGCCTACGAGGGTCGCATAATAGGCTAACTCTTACGAACTCTGATGCTCGCCAAAAATGGGGACATTACAAAATCAGTCTTCTAAAGAAAACCCATATCACGCTTTTTTAAGAAAATTTCAAATCCTAGGGTTGGCTGCTTTTTCGAGTAGCCATCAGGGTTTTGCAAATCTAATTAACTGGGTCCATTTATAATCATATTCGAACAAAACCCAGGTGCCAACTTTTTTTGCAGAAAATTGAAGAAATTAGGGTTTGCTGCTTTTTAGTAAAAAATCAAAATTTTCAAAAACAGACGATATGGGTTGTCTTGCAACGAAATTCTGAGCAAAACCCATATCTTAGAAAAATTTTCAAAAATTTTGTTCGCTGGAGTAAGAAAATCGGTTTTCTAAAAATAAAAATTGCTCAAGACTTGTCTGAACCTAAGCGAGTTTACAGTCATTCTTTAAGTTTTCCGAAATGGAGTACACTCCCAATTTTTTCAAGATTGAATCAACTCTTTATCATGATTACATCAAAACCGCTGAGACAGAGTTGCATCACATCAAGCCGATGTTCGATCTTTGATGTTCGATCTACACGCCTTTGAGAGCGTAGGCAACACCTCAATCAGGAACCTAGGACATTCTTGACTCCTCGCAGCAGCATCGATTCCTATATTAGTTCAGAGTTTGAGTTCGTAATCGCTTGCATCAAGCATTACAACCCGGCTACTAGGGAGATCCAATCAGCAGATGGCAGATTGATTTGCAATCTAAAGCCTGATATGATCAAGAAGTGTTTTTCCATTCCCCCATGGCCTAAAAGCGTAACTCTCTCAAAGGGCGAATGTGAAAGGATATGGGACATGCATAAAGACAAATATAGTAAGAAGATTGCACAGAGATGGATGAAAGAAAAGCATAAGACTCTGTTGGCGTAAAATCTAACACCTCTGGAGTGCAGGTTTGTACGGACAGCTATGTACACTACGCAATGAGTGCTCTTCAAATTAGGAGGGGAAGCTCCCTCGTTGTGCTGGAATGCATGGCAAAGAAAAGTAATCTAAGTCCTATCTTTTTGTTCTCAGCTAGAAGAGGCACAAGGTTAAGAAAACCAAGAACGTTGCAGCTAAGGATTGTCTGGTTTCGCAGATCATTAACTACAACTAAGCTAACTACTTTAAATCTATCCAGTTTCCTCAAGAAAACAGAGCATGAGGAAATGGAGCAGGGTTTGACTATCAGACGATAAACGAGTATAGATTCTCAACTTGAAGGCAAGGTGGCACATCTATCAGCTCAATCTAAACACGCTTATTGGCAACATCATACGATAAACTAAGCGCAGATTCTCTACTTGAGGGCAAGGTGGCGCAACTATCATCTCAATCTGAACAAGTTTATTAGGCACGAAACAGATTTATCTAAACTATGGGAAGAATTTACCATGACAATCGCATGAAACCCTATGTGGCATAACAATTGATCATAATAGCAAAGACTCACAAAACAGATTTATCATTACAATTGCATGAAACCCTATGTGGCATAACAATTGATCATAATGGTAAAGATGCACAAAACAGAAAGAATTCACCATTATAATTGCATGAAACCCTATGTGGCATAACAATTCATCATAATAGTAAAACACATGAATGATACAAAAGAGCAATATTGAGGGCAAGGTAGGCGCAACATATATTTCTCTCATGCAAAAGTTAATTTTGAGAAAAAGCTCTTATTTATATACATCAAGGTGTAGGTAACCCTAAAATCACCTTGAGTCATCTACAGTCTTGCAATGCATGCAAGATTTGCTGCCAAACCCTAATGAAGTAAACTATACAGCTTAACCGGAAACTACCATCAGTTAACCTGGACATTTAACCTAAATGGACAATGTGCAAGCATGCACGTCCTTATTTAAAGCAAAGTTAACTGGCCACTACCTTCAGTTAACTGGAAACCCTAACCCTAACTCCTGTGATGATAATTCCAAGAATGAGATAAGCATGTGTTAAGTCAGCAAGTAAACTCAAGACTGAAAGTCGAGTTAACTGCTGCTCATGACTCAACCCTCGAAATTAACTGCAGGTTCCAACTGGCAGATCACTCCATGTCATCTCGATCTAACACTTCGACCAAGAACTCATCAATCTCTCTATCCTCACTTTGACCGTATGCATACATTCTTTAACATCTTCAGTCGCCTTCTTGAAACTAGCTGAAATTACTGAAAATGTGATCAGAACCTCCATCAAGATATCACAAACATGCTTCTGAAACTCAGTTTGTACAACCTCGAGATCAGCGTAGGTACCATTTCACGAAGATAATGGCACAGATCCGAGTGACTTTGGCGGCTCCGTAAATGAAGTGATCTCTGTTCCTTTTGCAACTTAACGCTTCATTGTCAGCTGCTCTGATGAAAACCTAAATTAAGACCGATTTGGTCTTGAATTTAGTCTAGTTGAACCGCCTTCTGAAAAACTTGCCCGTTGACTGTGAACACAGCTATATTCTGACAACTTTCTCTGAAAAGCTAAAATGGCTCCTGGTGAGGCTAAAAATACCCTGTCGGAGGATAATTTTCACCAAAAATTCTGAGACATGGGTTTTGTCCGAAAAATGATTCTAAGACAACCCACAATGTCAGAATTGTGAAAACACGTCGTTTAGCTTAACATGCAAAGACTTTTCAGTCGAGAACTGCAGGGGTTTTTAGAGCTTCTTGGGGCAATTTTCTTGAGAAAATCTGGAACATGGGTTTTATGCACAATGGAATTCTGAACAAACCCAGATGATGAGATTTTCAAAAAGATGTGATTTTGGCCCACATACAAAGAAATCTTCAGAAAAAAACACAAAGCTTCAGAATGAAGACTACGGGGCAATTTTCTCGAAAAAATCTAAGACGTGGGTTTTACTGCAAATGCTGAAGTATGCGAACCCAGATGATCAAACTCTGAAAATACGTTGAATTTCTTTGACATGGGAAGAAAGTACCTAAGAGAGAAATAGAAGAAATAAGACAGAAGATAGAAAATTTTATTTGCTTTGCTTCTGTAGAATTCGCTAATCTCTTTTCTGGAACTTGATGAAACTTGCATGCAAAGTGAAAATAAAGCCTAGAATCGCTTTCCTCTGAACAATCTGAACTCGTTGCTATGAAGAACGCTGAATTCGGACACCTATAGCACCTTTAGCTTGCTGGTCACTCAAGAAGAATATGAACTTTGAAGCTAAAGATGATAAAATAATGGACACCATTGCTTGGTTAAATAGATTTTCATCTATGAAATTCGCATAAGGCAAGAAATCCTTGAGAAGTGCACTTGGCTTATGATTGGATCTTATTTCAGTTAACTGAAACTCAAATATGCTAAATAAATCGCCATGCATTAGGGTTTCCCTTTTCAATCTTCAGTTAACAACTTCATGTGGTTTGACTTCAGTTAGCAATCTATATTAAGTTCGCCATCCTTCACACTTGCTTTAGATTCACAAATTAGAACTAAAGCGTCCCTTTTGATAACTAAAGTTGGCAATAAGAAATTCGCCATATTTCATGCAATAAATATTCTAAAAATAGTGACCCTTTTCATGACTTCAGTTGACATAGAATGAATGCGCAAACTTCACACTTATGCTAAAAATAGCAACCCTTTTGGAACTCAAGTTGCCATTCTTTGTAGAATGCGTAGCTTCACAAAACTATGCTTCATCATTAAAATTCTAAATATGGCGACCCTTTTGATAAGTGAAGTTAACATCCAAATGTGCCATACTTCACTAATTTATGCTTCATCAATCATGCCGTCCCTTCTAGAACTCCAGTTAACACTCAATGAAGTGCCATCTTCACAAAAACTTCACAATTGCAACCAAATTCGCCATGCATGTGAACTCCAGTTGACATTCAAGAATAATCTTCAGTTAAGTCAACATGCAATCAAGTTAACTCAACATGCAAGGTAGTTAACTGAACACGGAAACTAGTTAACTCGACATGCGAACTAAAAGATCACTCAACATGCCAATATATGAATTGAAGATGACAACCCAGAAAACGTTTAGTCTAACTGCAGTCAGAACTCCAGTTAAGGCGTCCATTCAACTCTCTTTCGAAAATCCAACTTTGACCTCTTAAGGCAAATTCCAGACTTAGCCAAATTTCATGAAAATTTAGGCCAAAACCTCTACCGAGACCTCTGTTCATCCTTTGACACTGGTTGACTGACTTCTTCGATTGACTGGCTGACAGGTGCATTGCAGAGCTAAGTAAAAACTGATCAAAAGATATCCTGAGACTAGAAACCATAAAACTGACATTTGAAGGCCCAAAATCCAAGTGCCCTTTTGAAAAGCTGCGCTTTTTCTCAGACTTAGTCAAATTTTGACTTCTGTATCTCGAACGAAGGGAAAATAAATCCTTCATAACTTCTGATTTATCAACTTTCAGGACTGGATCACAGGTTCACTGCGGAGCTGACCTCATTCTGCATAATAGCTGCAAAGGAACATTTCCCAAGAGAACATCATCTGAGGAGTGAAAAACAAGGGCGTCTTTTTGAAAAGTTGCTCTTTTTCCTCCAGACTCTAGATCTGACTAAAATAATATAAAAACTCTGACTGCAAGTTGCTGAGACATCTTCTAATTTGACGGAGACAGGCAACGGAAAGCTGAAAGTAACACAAACACATTGAACATCTGATATCATCAGAAAGAAAGCATTAAAGGTTTGAAAAGCTCAAGCGCCTTTCTCAAAATGTGCTCTTTTGCTTTTTCTTCTGATATTCTAACTAAGATTTGACCCTACGTTCGACCTCAGGTTTAGGCACTTCAGCAACTCAGATTCACCCACTGATGGATGCGTCGCGAAGCTCGAACAAAAGTGAGACAAACATCTTGGGTGGCATTTAGCCAAAAACCTACATTTGGCACCTCAAAAAGATGGGCGCCTTTTTCAAAAGCTGCGCTTTTCTCTAGTGTTAGCCAATTCTTGCTTTCGCCTCATTTTGCACTATATCTTCCATAACTTGCCCGAAACAGGTCCGTTTAACAAGCTTGATAGCTCACTGCGAAGTTGACATGATGCCGGACAGATGTCTGCTAGAGGTGACAAACCCTAAAAACAGGATCTGGGCCCCTAAAAGATAGGGCGCCCATTTGAAAATATGCTCCCTTCACAGAGAGAAAATTTTGATGTTTTTCCTTCAAATTTTCATTTTTCTTAAATTCCTTTAGTAATAGACTGACATGACATTGACACCAACTCCATATTTAAAAAGCCCAAAAACGACCTTCTGAAGAAAACCGAGTTAGTGAAGGCCAACGACAAGATTAAGATTTAATTAAGCAAAATGCATTAGTGAAGCAAAAATTTTGGTTTTGGGTACAACAGGCTCTGCCAAAGAATGTCAGGCGAGGAGAGTTTAAGGATGAGATTGCCATCATTATCACCTTGCTCAACAGGGTCACTGGCTCAGAAGATGCCACCAAGTTTCAACCTTGGATGTTTTATGCCATACCCCACATCATGAAGAAAACCGAGTTCTATGACTGGCCTACCTTGATTAGTGACTGTCTACATCAGCAAATAACAGAATACTTCCAGTTTCATGTATTCCACATGGTGTCGTACCTAGTCTACCTGGTGGCCTATCAAGGCCAATTTAGAGGGTTGAACACCGAGGGATCATTGAGTGCACATCACATATATAACTACTATCCCCAGTTGGAGTTCACGAAGTCGTTGCATCACTACAAGAGAGTGAACGAAGCTTTTTTGATGTACATTGTGCGGGACCTGGACAATGAGTTACATGTCCGTATATCTTCAGTTGCCAGGGCAGTGATGGCGGAGTGGGCGGATTGGTTTATACAGTTTCCCACTTTCACCTATCTCAGGGTCTATGGCTATTCAGGTGCCCTGCTCATGTTACCAAGGTATCCGTTAGACGAGGTCGTCTTCATGGAGTTCTTGAGGTAGGCTAATGATGTTCACATAGTCTTGAGGAACAGAAGGAGACCCTCCCTCCATTTTCCATTAGGGTTGGGAATTTACACATGCAAGACTGCTGCAGAGGCCAAGACAATGGGAGACGAGTTATATAAACTCAACCTCAAGTCTTACAGCGAGAGGTGATCATTTGATCCTCATGGTATCTACGCTGGCCGACTTGAGAAGAACTATGATCATATAGCCGCCCTTGAAGATTTTTGGGCTAATTGTGCGGATGAGTTCAAGGTGCGGAGACGTAGTTACAGCAGGCTCACTCTCCACCAGATGAAGGACTGCTTAAATGAAGATATAGAAGGGTTATAAAATGATGATGAGGATGTGCTTCTCCCGATGTATACTTAGAAGCGAATTGAAGATCAGCCCCTTTCATAGGTTAACTAGGCTAATAAAGAGTCTCTCTCAGTTGAAGACAGGACAAGACAAGTCCTGGAGCACAGCAAGGTTTTCTTAATCCTTAAGAGGAAAAACTCCATTCCAGTAGTAGAGCCACCAAGGACAATTCCCTCTTCCTCCAAAGCACAGTCAAAAGGGAAGGGTAAAAGTCAATCTCAAGAAGGCATCAAAGGTAGTAGATCAAATAAAAATATAAGAAGAAGGTTGGATTTCTCAGGCATAGTCATACAGGAGCAGCCTACAGTTGATTCAGAAGCCCCTCTTGACGAGCCCATACCTTAGAAAGAAGCAGAGGAGCCACCTTCAACACATGTTTCTGTACCTTTGAAAGGCTCTTCACCGATTCACATTGACCTTGATATTGAAGATGACGAAGAAGTTACAGTTGCACCTCCTAAGGAAGTTAGTAGAGATACTACTGTGTCTTGGCTTGAGAACTCCTTAGGAAGGGTTAGAAGAAGGCCTTCATATCAGGTGAGTGTTGATGATCTCGATAACATTTATTAGGAACCTCCTAAGAAGAAAGCAAAGAAACAAGTTCACTTTGATAGGAATCCTGATAACGAGATAGTCATGGAGACTGCATTGCCCCCAGAAGACAAGAACAGGGATGAGGTGAATATGGATGACTTCGTCATGGTCAAGGCTAATCTCGGTAGAAATACCAAACATGCAGATTTGAGTCTCTTCAGAGTTGTGTCTGAAAATCTTCAGGAAAGAGTACTCAAGGATGGAGAAGACAAGGCAGCCCTCAAGGCTGAAAATCAGTAGCTCAGGCTTTTCATTTCTAACCTTGTCCTTGGTTCTTCACAGGTAACCTAGTTGCTGCCCTAGATTTTAGAGACACCAATTGATCATCATCAGTTGAGAGAGCTGGTCATTTATGGGAAAGAAACTCAAGAGTGGATTGAGAGTTTCATTGTCAGAGGAAGGGAGATCTTGGCACAGATGTTCCAGTTAAGAGAAAACGCTCATGAGCTACGTCAAGGTATCCAAGGGTTTGAACAAACACTGGCTGAAGTAAAACCAAGGCATGAGATCATCATTGCTGATTTAGACACAGCCTATGGTTCAGCAGTTTTAAAAGAACACAAGAGACAAATCCTTGCTTGGAGGGAGCGCCATGTTTTCAAAGTTAAAACCTATGAGAGGATATTCGAGGAGTTCATCGCTTACAGACAAAGGGTGATCGAAGCTCTCCTTTTCATCAGTGAGTTTATCATAGAGATTCCTTCTCAGTATAGTCTGGAAGATGTGGGGCTTGATGAAGTGCAAGATCAATTTCAGGGTGTTGTTCGTAGTTGCAATCCAGTTGGCAGAAGGATAGGCCATATCTCAATGATGTCAGCAAAGTTCGAGAAAGCAGCCAATGAGGTCAAAGATTTCCTTAGGTCTATTGCAGATGCTGAAGATATTATAGAAAAACGGTGTTTTGCTATTGAGGGCATAGATGCACCAAACTAGGACACAATTTCTAATTTTCTAGCGAATGTGATCGAGCTTTAAAGCAGCTTTCTTCTAGAAGCTTTCTTTCCCACTTTCTTTCTATTCTTGGAATAATTCTTATCCATTCTTTGAGAAGAGAAAGAAGATAAAATGTAATAGTTGGCGTTTCCCGCTTTTTCTGCTTTCTAGGGTTTTAGATGTTATCTTCTTTTTAGATTTAGTAATAAAGCTTGCTTGTTGAGCAAGCCCTAGATTGTGAAAGCAAGGAGATTTTAGGGTTCCCTACTCCTTTGCTTCTCTATAAATAAGAGCCTTTGCTCATTAGTTTCTTTAACCGTGCTAGTGAGAACAAAACACTGAGCCTATTGTGCCTTCTATTTCTTACTCAAGTATTGTTCAATTGTCTTGTGATAAGCAAATTGTTGAGCCTCTTTAGCCAACAAGGAGTTAGTGTGATTGTTGTTTCTATTGTGTGAAGAGCAAGATTGCAAGCCTCTTTAGCTGTAATTTCTTGTTCCAGGCATGTTAGAAGTAAGCTTGTTCTAGAAATTTGAATAATAAAATCATGAGCCTCCTTTGCCTTGATATAAAATCTTAGGTTTTTGTTATTTGTGTTCTACTTTTATGATCTTGATTTCAACTTGCATTGAAGTGTGTAAGTGTTTATTGAGAGATAGTTCATTGAAGTATTTTGCCAGAAAATCTACCTTGTCCATTTCTAGTTTCTCTTGCTGTGCTATTGCTTGAGAAGCCAGAAACGTCTTTAGTTTAAGTTAGTCGTAGTTGAAGTTCTTAAAATCAGAAAATCTCAGCTGCGGCGTTTGCGTTTACTAAACCTTGTCCTCTGTTGGCGTTTAAATTAGCACCTCTGGAGTGCTGATTGTAAACGTTCAGCTATTTCAAATGTTTTGCAACACTTCGTTATTTAAAGAGGAGAAGTCCCTCTCTGCTGGGAGCAATGCGTAAGGAAGGGAAATGTAAACTAAAAGTTCCTATCTTTTTATGCTTCAGCGGTAGGACACAAGGGTGCACAAACACAATGCGCCGTAGCTAAGCCTTTTCTCTGGTTTTCTGCAGATCTCAACTACGACTAATCTAGCTTCTATCTATCCAATACCTTCAAGGTAAACAGAGTATGAGTGTAAAGGAGCGGGAATGGGTTGGTTGGATCACCTAAATTCGCCGTCTCCAGGGAATATGACCGAGGCTCTAAACTCTCGGGTATATACCGGGATAAGGTTGGTACAAGCAAACACTCTTTACGGTAAACTAGATCTGAGACCTGCCAAGGAAGGGGGACTCCTATCCGAGATATGAGCTAGGAAATAGTTTACGAGAAACAACAAATTACGATGCCTTGGCCAGCGAGCTTGCTAAGGAGGAGGGACTCTATCCTGAAGTATAGCTTGGAAGTCAATACATTAAACAACAACGAACGATAACTGTCAATAACAAATATCCAAGGAGGAGGGACTCCTATCCGAGGAGGGAAATGAAACAATGAGCTATTAGATACAAGACGTGGACACAACTCAAAAAGATTGACCAAAATGCAAGCGCCTTCTGATATTCTCCTTCAAAGCTTTATCAACGAATTACAAAGGTTGGGAAAGCAAAGGCACGAAATCATGCACAATTACAACCGACCAACGAACTCTCATCAAGGAGTGAACAAATATCAGCTTTCAAAGCTGTTGGCAACAATGGCGCAGCAATTTTGCATAGCAAGTAAAAGTTAAACAAACAATGAGCCCAAGGCTCTTATTTATAGAACTCAAAGGAGTGGGCAACCCCAAAATCTCCTTGAGTTAACAATGAGTTCTTGCCAATCAATTAGCAAGATTTATTCCTAAAAAGGGGGAACAAGCAGTTAACTGGAAAACTACTTCAGTTAACTGAAAGTAAACAAAGAGTCAACTAGAAACTACTTCAGTTGACTGAAAGTAAACTAAAGGTGAACTTTAATGAAAGTATCCCTCCAAAATAGACATCCACATTTAGTGGAGATCTAAGATCCACAAATCATGGAAGCCAATTAGACATCCTTAATCAGTGGGATCTGACAATGCATTATTTAAGGAATATGGAGTTAAACTTGGAAAGAAGCATCAAGTTAACTCCAATTACATTTAATATCATCTTGAGTTGACTTGGAAAGAAGTATCAAGTCAAACTTAAGTCTCATAAATGCCACATGGACGGTGTAGGACGTCCTTCTTTGGTGCATTTATAGCTCACCACTAATCAATAGTGTCTCTATCCATTGATTGACTTCATCAGCTTCTGGGGAGTTAATGCTCTGTGGAATGATGACATGGCATCGCAGCATGACCTCACCCGTTGTGAGCTGATTTCCGAAGTCAATACACTGAGATGCTGCCTCTTCAAACTTGGTTGATAAAGCTGCTACCTTAGCCAGCTTGCAACCATCTGGATAATCAAGAAAGGTACTGCGGATGACATCCTTGAACTGGTTCTGTACAGTGACCATTTCGATGTATTCTCCTCCCTCACGCTGATATTCCATGCAAGGGAAAGATATCACCAACATTCTTGCGAAGTTGATAATAGTGGAAACCACTCGTCTGTAATCAATCAACTCTACTGAATGAGCGTCATAGGCTTTCACCTTGTACGCCAATTGTTCCTTCCAAGCAAAGAGATGTTGCTTGTTTTCCTCAGAGTATACTGATTGATATGCCAATTGCAAATCTGCAATTGTGCTTTCGTCTTCTAGCCTCCTTTCTGCAATACTTAGTTCTGATTGCTGGATCTCCGCACGAAGTCCATGTGCTCTATCCCGTAACTGGTATAGATTTGCCAGTATACATCTACCCTTGACAACAAACTCTTCCACTTGATCCCTCAAATGTTTGCCGAATGTTATCAGTTGTCGATGATTTTGTTCGGCGGGGAGATCTAATAATCCTGCTAATAGGGCTGAGACGTTGGGGGTGCCATGTATCAAGCTAGTTATGTATGACCTCAGTTTCTGATTTTCAGCCTTTAAGGCTACCTTTTCTTTACCATCCTTAGCCATTCTTTCTTGTGTGCTCACCGAAACTATTCCAAGAAGGTCTGCCTCCACCTGTCGTGTAGTCATCCCGAGGTTAAGTTGAGACAAAGTGTAGTCTTCTACTTGGACCTCGTGTATGCTTTTATCTACTGGTGGGGCGGCGGTCTCTATGATGATCTCACACTCTGCATTCCTTTCTATGTGAACTTGTTTCTTCAACCTCTTCGTCGACGTGTCTTGTGGGACGTGGTCAAATTCGGTCAAGTCAAGTACATAGGAGGGTTTTTCTCTCTTTCTTCCTAGGAAGCCTTCAAGCCAAATAGAATCTCGTCGAACTTCGCTAGGAGGGATGTGAGGCCCTTGAATGCTAGATGTGTGAGACTGTGCTGGAGCAATGTCTCTCGGTGGCGAATCCAAGTCGATGAGGACTTGTGATCGCTGTGATACTAGTGATATTGGTGGCTCTGTTTCCATAATAGGCACCGTTTCTGCTGCTGCTTCTACTGTTGTTGTTTCTGCCATTGGCTCTGCCACTGGTTCTTCAACAACTACTGCTGCTGGCTCTTCAACAACTTCTGTTGGATCAGGGGTAGCAGTCTCTCTTCTTTGTTCTGGGGCAGCAATACCCGTGATTATTTCAGGACTATGTGTGGCTTTCTGCACAGGTGTCCTCTGTGTTCTAGGCTTCGTAGGCTTTGACATCCTCTTCCCTCGAGGAGGGTTGCACCATTGCTTCTGTCTAGGCTTCCTTTTTGAAGTGGAAGGTGGTGGAGACTGAACCTGTGGCGGCTCTGTTCTGTGAGGTATCACCTTCCTTGACTTCTTGTTGTCGAGATAGAGTTGACTATTTCTAACCACTCTACTCGTTCTTTCTTCTATAGACGTGTTTTCATTAGCATACCAATCCACTCTCGGGAGCGGTTGGGAGTCAACTGAATCTGCGAAGAATGAGGGGAGAATGACTTCCCCTTCATCATCGGACAGGCCCTCAATGTTTGCTGACATAAAATCAGATATTTGTGGGAGTCTGAGCCTGTTGTAGTTCCTTCTTTGCACTTCATACTCGTCTTGGCAATTTACCCAATAATCTTCCATAGAAGACTTATGTGACGAGTGTTGCTCGAGGTGTGCTGCATAGAGTCCTCTGGGATCATAGGATCTTCTCTCAATGAGATACTTGAGGTTAAACCTCATTGTTTCCTGACTCATCATCTTAGCATCTGCCGCGAATCCACATCTATATAGTCCCATTCCAACGGGAAAGTTAACAGCTGTCTTCCTCTTCAAGTGCAAGTAGATATGAACCTCGGACAACTGTCTCAGGAATTCCATGAAGCCTACCCTATCTGAAGGGTATCTTGGTAGCATGGCGGGGTGGCCAATGTAGCCATACACGCGTATGTAGGAGAACGTAGGAAATTGGATGAACCAATCTGCCCAATCCGCCATTGCCTCTCTGGCTGTCTGTGAAATACGCACGTGCATCTCATGGTTAAGCTCACGTACTGTGTGCATAGTGAAGAGATCACTCGTTTTCTTGAAGTGTCTTTCCGCTTGAGTAAACTCAAGACGTGTGAAATGTTCGTGAACTTTCTACACACCTAAGGTTCCCACATTGTTCAATAACCTAAAATCACCTTGGAAGGCTATCAGGTATACCAGGTAAGAGCACATGTGGAACATATGAGCTTCCAGATACCCAGTGATTTGTCCGTGGAGTGTGTCACTAATCAAAGTGGCCTAGTCATAATATTCCCTTTTGCCAATGATTTTAGCAATGACATAGTACATCCATGGCTGGAATTGACGACCATCTTCTTCTCTAGTGATTCTATTGAGTAGAGTGATTAACACTGCGTACTCATCTTTACATTCTCCTCATCCCAACAACTTGGGCAAGCTTGCCTTTGTCACTTTTAGCCATTTTTCAGCCATTACCTTTTGACATTTGTCCTTAGCTGTCTCAAATGCCTTCTCACATTCCGTCACTGATATGACTTTGCTATTAGGACATGATTTAATATCAAAACACCTTTCGATATCCTGAGGCTTTAGACTACAAACAATTCTTCCATTCGCTGCTCTGATTTCTCTAGTGGTAGGATTGTAATGCTTGACACAAGTGATTACAAGCTCTACGCTTTGTAGTGTGATGGGAAATGATGCGCCCTGCAGCAACCCGGGTTCTTCAATATTCTGCAATGTGATTTGATTCATGCCTTCTAGCTGCTCTAAATCAACCACTGGATTTACTTGATGTAAATTTGTGTCAATTGTTTTGAAGTAATCATGGAGTAAGACCGTCTTGGTCTCGTATTGTACCTGGGAGTACTGCATCTTGAAAAACTTAAAGATTGACTGTAAGCTTGACCTTGTTCAGATGATTTTCAGAAACCCTTAAAAATAGCGGCCGAGAAGTATTTTTCTGGAAAAAATCTGGCACATGGGTTTTGTTCGTGCTTCAATGTTGAACAAACCTAGTTCCTCAGAATTTGGATTCTGAAACTTTTTCGGAAAAACCCCCAAAAATAGGGGCAGCAAGTTTGCTTATTTTGGAAAATTTGTCGAGATGGGTTTCTCTGGAAAATAATGTTGAATCTACCCAGTTGATTTGATATGATGTAGCCTTTTGCTTTTTCTGTAAAATGCAAGAAAACCTGAGACCAGAAGAGAGGAAGTAGACAGAAGATGGATTGGAAGTTTTTATCTGATTTCCTAAAAAAAATCTATGTTTGACTCCAACCTCAAAATAGCAATCTTCTTCTGCTTCAGATCTGCAAGAAGAATTGAAGAACGGATGAAAACCTTGTTCAGATCTATCAATGGCATCCTTGAGAGCTTGTGGCTGTTCTTGATCTTTTATCCTGCAATGAATTAATGAAATAGGACGCCTTCACGTTGAATATATATGTCAAGTCTTAGATCCACAAGTTTGGGGACCTAATTGAAGCTCAAAAGTGATTTTGGCTTGATCTGAAGTTCAAAAAGGTGATTTCCACTTATCGTGGAGTGTTTTAGCCAAGTTTAACTCAAAATATCTTGACTATAGTCAACAACTTGACCTTTGACTTCTTTTAGGCGTCCTGTTTGATTTTTGCAAGTTTTTTATTATTTTCTCTCCTGAAAGGCCTCTGTTTGATCTTGAATTTAGCGTTGTCTGTTGATCCTGAGATGTTGCTGACACATTCACTGCGGAGCTGGATCCATACTGAAAAAAAGTGTCTGGGAGACATGATGAAAAGCTGAGTTTAGGGCTTGAAAAGAATGGGTGCCTTTTCCAAGAAAGGGCTCTTTTGCTAATGCCTTGGTGAATTTTCAAACTTCGTTCTTCAGTCTTTTGAAATGACCTCTCGTGCTTTGATCTAGATTTCTCATTGATCGGAGAGTCAAATGATTTAGCTTGATATCTCATCAGGTACCCAACTCTGTTTTGCCAAAGGTGACTGACTTCAGAAAACCTGGATCTCAATTTAGGGTTCCTTTATTCAAGGGCGCCGCTCCTTGAAAAGGGCGCTTTTGCCTTTTGGCCTGATTATTTCCATCTGAAAAGTTACCTACTTTGATCTCGATTATCCATTGACTGCCCTGTCAGATGTTGGTGTTTGCAGTTGCATTGCTGAGATCTATTTGGGCTAAGGAGGTTATCCTTGAAAGCCTTTTGTCATTTATCAGCATCTGGAGGTCAGAAAAGAAGGGCGCCTTTCTTTTGGAAAGGCTCTTTTTCTCTTAGAACTTCGCCGTTAATTGTGGTTTCCTGATATTTCCTCAATTGCCTCTTTTCACTTCGTCAGCAATTGCTTGTGATTTATACCTCAAATGATTTATCTATTTGTTTCATCGTCGTGCCAGCAAGCAATCGTCAAGAATGAATGCTTTGGAGGATCTGGGTGACTTCATTTGACCTTAAAAGATCATGGGTGCCCCTGCTTGAAAAAGGCTCTTTTTAGCATGTGGACTATCTCTCCTTCGTAACATCTCCAGAGTTAGTCAAATTTTGACCTTTTTCACTTTCAGGAATCTCCTTTATCAAACAACATCATTTTAGACCTTTTCCGCCATGGTTGTGTCGTTGAAGCTTTTAAAGCTTAGCTTTCAGCACCTGGTACTGGCCAATCTGCCATTAATGGCTGTGGAGCTCCTAACTTTATTCCTGAAAAATAAAAATAGACCCACCAGAGTAAAACATGTCTTTTGATGATTCTGACTTGACCAATGTGATTGTGAAGCCTTTTAATCCTATCAAAATCATTTTCGATCATTTTTGGGAAGGTCCTATTTTTGGGGATTTCCCTGAAAATAGGGGCGTAAAACCCTAATTTTCAAATTTTCAGAATTTTGCACATGTGTTCCTTGACAGAAACCCACCAAGATTTTATGATTGGTTTGACCTAAAACAGACTTTACATGGCATTTTAACAAGATTTAGCTCAATTTATACAGAATGCCAAAAATTTTATTTTGGGTACAACATGCTCTAAGCTGATAAAAAAGATAGGCAACTTAGTTTTAGTTTACTTTCTTTCAAACACCATCAGCAAGAGGGAGCTTCCCCTCCTAATTTGAAGAGCAGTTTATCTGTGCATAGCTGTCTGTTTCAAATACGCATTCCAGAGGTGCGAATTTAAACGCCAACATAATATAAGAAAAAACTTGGTATGAATGAATTGCTGAATTTGTCACCTCTATAGTACTGCAATTCCTTCTAGCAGTTTGAATGGATTCCAAAAGGAGCGAGGCTGGCTTTTGTTGGGTCCGATGACCCCCTTTTCTAGCTTATTAAGCTTTTGATCTCCCTATAGGCATCCTACATGCCACCTCCAAGAAGACATAATTTCTTTTTTCTTTTTCTTTTTCAAATATCAAATGGGCTGCAGCTAGCTTATTCCCACAAATCATTTTCTAGCTCCACATATCATTCCCACTCCCCTTTCCTAGGATATAGTGGTAGTCTAGGAAGGAGAAGCTATGTGTAGAAGGCTGCAACTGGGTATGGAAGGGGCCCATGACCTTCCTTGACTCCACAAACAATAATGGGGTTTGAGCTACCAATGTGTGGTCTCTTGTGAGAATATTCTACGACTATATCTTTTGCTGTCACATGAACTCTATAAAACACATCCACCTCTGACTCTCTATTTTGAGTTTGAGTTGCAATAATTGCCCTTATCTTTGAAACATGAGAGCTCAAATTAGACACTTTCCCATTAGCCCTTTTTTGATCCCTAACAACATCATATAATTCTATCTCATTTAGACAAGGATTGACACCTTTTCAAGGTATGTGAAGGAAATGAGCCCTCACTCTCATGTAAGTACCTTTCCATGACATTTCACAAAGCTTACATGTGATGTCAGCTGTTCAATTTGTACCCTTTAGCCTTGGAACACGATCACAATACTTCCACAGCGGGTACAAGCCTTGTTTTCCTCCACTGACATTCTAAAAAAAAAAATACAAATTATTAATTTAAAAACAACAAATTCAACCAAAAATTAAAAAATAAAAATTTAAATAAGATTGGAGCATTAAACCGTAATTTATGGATTTGGGATTCATTATAACTGTTTACCGGATTCGTACCCATAGGCCTCGAACAGGGTGCGAACCCGGGTAGGTCGCCGTGGGTGAGTACGTCACGAGTGCGTGTGCCCACGTGCCAGCCCCGGGCGGCGCAAGCGCGCGAGCGACTAGCCGCCGGGGCACGCCTCTCCGAAGGCGGAATGGCCCGTGGGACGCGGACCCGGGGGCCAGCCCCCCTGCCCCCCAGCACTTCAAAAGTGGGCCCAAAAGTGAATAAAAAACAATTTTTTAATTTCTATTTTGCTACAAAACCCTAAAACGACCCAATATGAGGCCTTTTAACACTAAAGCATTTCATTTTTACCTCTCATTTTGCTCTCTCCATAATTTGTGTCCATCTTAGCATTTTGAAGGGAGGTGATTGCATTTGAAGGAGATCGATTGTGGAGTGGCAAATAGCTTCTACAAAGGAGATTTAAGTGTTCAAGGTATGCATTTAAACCCTATTCTTCAATCTTTTGATGATTTTTTTTAAGTTTCTTAGTTTTTGATGAATTTTTTCAAGTTTGTGAAGAAGTTTTTCAAATATATATATTTTTTTTTCATTTTTTTTATAGATTGCAACAATGGCAAGTAGTCAAAGTTCAGTGGGTGGGGATGGAAGCCAAAAGTTTAAAATTGATAAAGGATCTCCTTTATGGAGACATACCACACGAATTTCACAAATTCCTGGAGGTGGGGGGTTTGTTTGGAAGTGTAATTTTTGCAATGCACAATATAATAGCTCCTACTACCGAGTAAAACTTCATTTTATGGGCCCTGGTGGTAAAGGGATTAACATGTGTGTGGGTCCAGATAAGAAGGGGTTATCTACTGTACAAATAGCAGGATTTATAAAAGAACAAGAAGATGCCGACAATTCAATTGCAAGAGGAAAACAAACTAGTTATAGTTCCGGAAAGAAAAAACAAACATTACCCACTCATCAGATAGTTAGGCCCTCTAGACATCCCTTCTTGTCTATACCCTCTACGGAAGAAGAAGATGAAGAACCAGAAACCACCACCCGCAAGAGAGGTCCATTAGAGAAAGCATTTAAAATGGAGGCAAGAGATATTGCTGAAGAAAAAATTGCACGTTGCCTCTATGCCAATGGTCTTCCATTCAACTTGGTGAGATCACCATATTGGAAGGACATGGTGTCAGCAATAAATAGTGCACCTCCTGATTTCACAAGTCCTGGGTATGAAAAGGTGCGTACCACCTTATTGCAAAAAGAGAGGAAATATGTAGAGGCCCAACTAAAACCAATTAGAGATTCTTGGGTTGAAACAGGTGTATCTATTGTTTCCGATGGATGGAAAGATTGCAAAAACCGTCCATTGATTAATGTTATTGCAGTGTCCCCCAAGGGGGCAATGTTTTTGAGGGCGGTTGACTGTGAAGGGCAAGTGAAAGATGCAATGTTCATTTCCAGGATTCTCATTGACTCCATAGAGATGGTGGGTAGTGAAAATGTTGTCCAAGTAGTTACGGACAATGCAAAAGTTTGCAGGGCTGCAGGTGCTTTGGTAGAGGCCAGATATGAGCACATCTTTTGGACACCGTGCACTGTACACTCCCTCAATTTGGTGATGCAAGCAATTGGCACCCAAATAGAGTGGGTGAAAGAAATATACCAGGAGTCTGAGGAGATCCAGATGTTTGTGACAAACCACCATATGTCACAAGCAATTTTCAGAACTTTTTCAACATTGGAATTGTTGAAGGTAAATTTTAAAATTTAATATATTTAGTTTCATTTATCATTTATGTCATGTTTTACATAATTGAATAAAATAATTTTTTGCATTATTTACATATTTTAAATGTGTTATTAACTTACTATTAACATGTTCTTAGGTTGCCGAGACCCGGTTTGCATCTCACACAATTGTTCTGAGACGACTTGTGAAGGTGAAAGATGCATTGAGTCAAATGGTTATTAGCAACCAATGGAGTATATGGAAGCAATCAAATTCAGAGAGGGCCCAAAAAGTCAAGGCATTGATCTTGAATGACGATTGGTGGGATCGTGTGAATTATGTATTGGAATTCACCGAACCTATCATGTCTATGCTTCGGTTTGCTGATATAGATGAACCATGCTTGGGGGATGTCTATGATAGCATGGACACAATGTTGGAAAAAATAAAAATAGAAATACAAAAAAAAGAGAATGATCCTGAAGACACCTTGTACAAAAGGGTGGAAGCAATTGTTCTTCATCGTTGGAACAAGATGACAACTCCATTGCACCTCCTTGCATATGCCCTATCTCCGAGGTACTATACCACTGAAGTACTTTCTATCCCAGGGAGAATACCGCCATATAGAGATGCTGAAGTTGCTAATGGGTATAAGACGGCATTTAGTAGAATGTTCAGTGATCCAGAAGTGCATGCAAGTGTCATGAGAGAATTTGGAATGTTTGTCACAGGAAAATCAAAAAATCATACCGCTTCTGTTGCTAGAGACCAATACAAAATGGATGGTCTTACATGGTGGTACCTCCATGGTCAAGATTATATGTACCTCCAACCTCTTGCAATCAAGATCCTCTCACAAGTAAGTTTTTTTTTTTTGCCACTTGTATTGTAAAATTTAACACTTAACATTCTTGAATTTATCTTGCATTTTTTTATTTTATTTTTAATTTTGTTGGTTTTCTCTCCAGGTTGCAAGCTCTTCTGCCGCTGAACGGAATTGGAGTACATACTCCTTTATCCACTCAGTGAAGCGTAACCGGTTGGCTGCAAAAAGAGCTGAAGACTTAGTGTATATTCATTCCAATTTGCGTCTTCTGTCACGTAAGGGATCCTCAATACAGGCAGGGGGCAGCGAGGCTTTGGGATGTAGCACCCGAGTCTACTGACTTGGATGCAACCATTCAGGATCTTGTTAGAGCCACTATGGATGATGTGGGTGATATTGATGACATATCACATGGTGTTGGATCCGCTTTGGGTTCAAATGATGATGATTTTGAAGTTGAAACCACTCAAAATCCAAGTCATGATGATTCTGACAATCCTTTTGATGATTGATGAGCATATGAACAATGAACATTGAATCATGTTTCAAATTTTCAATGTTTCATGAACTACATTTTGTAATTCAGTAATTTTATTTGAATATTTTTCAACTATCAATTGGCATTTAATATTTATCTTTGGCATTTGGCATTGATCAATGATCAAGTATCATACTATGAAATGATTTAGTTTTACAATTCTCTATGTTTCTCTTATTTTTTTGTATATATAATACATATATATAGATTTATAATATATTAAATTATTAATATATATATATATATACACACGTACCCATACGTACCCAAACCCCTAAAAAAATTTTGCCCGTACCCACGTACCGGGTTCTCGTACCCGAACCCGTCCCCGAACCCGAACTGGTAACTTAGATTATAACGTAAATTTAACTACCAAAGGAGTAAAGATCGAGAAGATGAAAGACATTAAGACTAGTTTGAAGACATCAGAGGGTAAAATTGAATGACATTCCAAAATTGACCTGACCAGTAACATTGAGACATCAAAAATTTATGTGCTAATGCTATTAAATTTTGGGAAATGATAGTGAATGGAAATGTTGATCTGTTTGGAAATAGATTGTATTGTACTAACTGCTACAATTTGTTTGGAATACATAACTAATTTATGTGCAATTGTTATTTATTTTGAAGTAACAATGATTTCAGAAAGAATCACGCCTACTAACTTTGCAAAATGACCTCATGCCACATCACATTTGCACAAAACTCTACAAAATGATCTCATGCTGCATCATATCTTCAAAGAACCTTGCAAAACGACCTCATGCAACATTTTCTAGGTTTTTCGATTTGTTTTTTTCTTTTCATTTGGAAACTTGTCAAAACTTAGGGTTTTTCTAGGGGATTTTTTTTTTTAAATGAAAAATTAAGGAAACATCAACGAGACATCTCCTACAAGCAGGGATGTGTTTGCAGTGTTTCCAGTATGGGAAACATGTCCCAAGAGGTCGGAGATGTGCCTCCTTGCAACTCTGATTACAAATAATTCTAGTCACAAATCTAGAATAATTATTGCACAAAAAATCTTCTAACATGCAGCTGGAATATGAATTAATGTGTTATTCATTATGAGCACAAATTTGAAACCTCTTGAAGCCAACAATGGGAGTCATAAGGTTTTTGTCCTCTAAATCCTAAATAAATCGTGAGGGTTTTTGTCCTCATGGTAAAAGTTGAACCAAAGTTCAAATCTCTCCAAAATGAGGGGTTTTGGAAATTGATAAAGAATAAGAATGAATGTATTTCTCCAGTAATTTGCTTTTATCATTTTTCGTTTAAACCCTAGAGGTAATTAACATTTCTTATAATTAAATATTTTTCTTTTTTTCCCAAACTTAATTAGTTAACCTTTTAAATAATTAAATAGAATTTGTCTTTTAATTCTCCACTTTTCGATAGCTTAAATATTTAACCATTTAATAATTTAATTATTTTCTGCATAACCACTAAAATTATAGAAAATATAAACAGCCCAAACACAAATTCTAACTACATCACTAACACCTTAAGTGGATGGGAAATTAGTCTATATGAAGGTTGGCGCTTTCCCATGATGATGAACTTCTCTAAGAAGTGTGGAGTGTTCTCAAGATGTTGGAATCCATACACGGAAAGTACCATTGTACTTATCTTGGCTCCAAGAACTCTTTGCCATTATCAAAATGCCCTTTTGATAAAGTTGGTGCTCCCCAAGAAAGTTAGAGTTTCCTAAAATATTTGATTGGACCTAAAAGAGACATAACAAATCCTTCCTTCCCAAAATTGTTTGTCCTCAAGCAATGTGAATTCAATCCTCCAACTCTTCCCAACTAAACCCTTCTACAAATACCGGGATCCCAAATCAATCTCAAGAACTCTTCACCATACTTTCTTTGTGCTAATCTAGTACAAGAAGTTGTAAATCTATTAACCAATGTTCTCTAAAATATACAATTAGACCCATGTAAATTCAGCTCCTTACAAATAGCAATGTTTAGAGATGAGATTGAATTAGAAAATACAGAAAAGAAAAATTGTTACTATCCTATCTAGCAAACTGCAATCCTTGAATGGAGGACAGCTCTTTGTACTTGAAAACAAATGTTCGAATGAAATATCTGGGTCCATATTCTTAATTGCAAACATTTTTGAATTCTCACTCTTCTTTTGACAACAAATTTGTGTAGCATGGAAGAGCTGTAAAGATTTCAAAGTTATACAATTATCAATTGTTTCTTGGCTTGTACTATAATCCAAAAGATGATCAAATGGCTTACTTTCAACTACTGGTCTGAAATTCTAGTGAGCTCAAAACCATCATTACTATCTGGTGATACACTTTTGTTGGTGTTTACAGCATCGGGCCTCTTACTTCCAGCCACGAGTTTGTTATGCAATAATTAAATATACTTTTCAGCTTTTAATTATTGGAGTCGCCCTTTGTGAAGAAGCACGTCACATAATTATTATATTATCTTTTGTTTAAATAGCCGACTTCTTGAAGAGTCATATCCTTCTTTGGTGGCCGACCTTGTACCTTGAAAGGTCACATTTATTGAAGTCATCCTCCTTGACTTGTATATATACAAGATGCGATTTAGTTGATCTATCATCCACTTGTTCATTTTGATTATCTTTCGTGCGAGTTCATCCTTACATTGGCTGTGAGTTTCAAGAGCAATTTACTTTAGGACAGATCACTATTTTTTGAAGAAGCAGATTGAAATATTGAAGACATACTTCATGAGCAGTTTAATACATTGAAGAGGCAGATTGATATATTGAAGAGGCTGATCACAGCATTACAGAAGGCTGAGTTTGTCTCAAGTGCAGATCGTCATCTTTGTAGAAGGCTGAGATTAATATCATCAGTTTGCATCACCTTGTTACTGTATTTGCATCAGCTTGTGGTGCTTCTTATTGGCCTTCATATCGGCCCTTGTAAAGGAGACTATTTGTGTTGACATTTCAATATATAAGTGATATATTGTTGCTGGGTTTTTCTACCTCGAGTGGAGGGTTTTCCCAGGGTATCTGCTGTGTCTTTGTGTTGTTTTGAATTAAATTTTTGTGCATTAAATCTGATCATAAAACTAACATGGTATCAGAGCGGGTTTGAGAAGATTGTGATCAGATTTGTTCTTACAGCGATACTCTATTCTCTTCTTTATATTTCTGTCTATCTTGTTGTATCCAAAATAATTTTTTTGGCATTCTGTATAAATTGAGCTAAATCTTGTTAAAATGCCATGTTAAGTCAATTTTAGGTCAAACCAATCATAGAATCTTGGTGGGTTTCTGTCAAAGAACACACGTGCAAAATTCTGAAAATTTGAAAATTAGGGTTTTTCGCCCCTATTTTGAAAATGATTTTGATAGGATTAAAAGGCTTCATGATCACATTGGTCAAGTCAGAATCATCAAAAGACATGTTTTACTCTGGTGGGTCTATTTCTATTTTTCAGGAACAAAGTTAGAACCTCTGCAGCCATTAATGGCAGATTGGCCAGTACCAGGTGTTGAAAGTTAAACTCCAAAAAGCTTCAACGACGCAACCATGGCAGAAAAAGGTCAAAAATGATGCTGTTTGATGAAGGAGATTCCTGAAAGTGAAAAAGGTCAAAATTTGACTAACTCTGGAAACGTTACGAAGGAGAAAACTCAAAATGCTGAAAAGAGCCTTTTTCAAGCAGGGGCGCCCATGATCTTTGAGGGTCAAATGCAGTCAGTAAGATCATCCAAAGCAGTCATTCTTGACGTTTGATTGCTGGCTCGACAGTGAAACAAACATCTAGATCATCCGATGAATAGATCACAAGCAGCTGCTGACAAAGCAAAAAGAGGCAGTTGAGGAAATGTCAGGAAACCACAGTTAACGGCGAAGTTCTAAGAAAAAAGAGCCTTTCCAAAAGAAAGGCGCCCTTCTTTCTTGACCTCCAAATGCTGATAAATGACAAAAGGCTTCCCAGGATAACCTTCTCAGCTCAAGTAGATCTCGGAAACGCAACTGCGAGCACCAACATCTGACGAAGCATTCAACGAATAATCCAGATCAAAGTAGGCAACTTTTCAGATGGAAATAATCAGGCCAAAAGACAAAAGCGCCCTTTTCAAGGAGGGGCACCCTTGAATAAAGGAACCCTAAATTGAAATCCAGGTTTTCTAAAGTCGGTCATTTTTGGCAGAATAGAGCTGGGTACCTGATGAAACATCAAACGAAATGATCTGACTCTCCGATCAACGAGAAATCCAGATCAAAGCACGAGAGGTCATTTCAAAAGGCTGAAGAATGAAGTTTGAAGATTCACTAAGGCATTAGCAAAAGCGCCTTTTCTTGGAAAAGGCGCCCATTCTTTTGAAGACCTAAACTCAACTTTTCATCATCATGTCTCCTAGGCACTTCTTTTCAGTTTGGATCCAGCTCCGCAGTGAATGTGTTCGCAACATCTCGGGATCAACGAACAACGCTAGATTCAGGATCAAATAGAGGGCTTTCAGGAGAGAAAATATTTAAAAACTTGCAAAAAAAACCAAAAGGGACGCCTAAAAGAAGTCAAGGGTCAATTTGTTGACTAAGTCAAGAGCTTTTTGAGTTAAAGTTGGCTAAAACACTCCACGATTGGTGGAAATCACCTTTTCAACTTTAGATCAAGCCAAAATCACCTTTTGAGCTTGAGTTAGGTCCCCAAACTTGTGGATCTGAAGCTTAAACATATATATTCAAGGTGAAGGCATCCCATTTCATTATTTCATTGCAGGTTAAGAGATCAAGATCAGCCACAAGCTCTCAAGGACGCCATTGATAGATCTGAACAAGGTTTTCATCCGTTCTTCAATTTTTCTTGCAGATCTGAAGCAGAAGAGGATTGCTATTTTGAGGATTGGACCTAGAGATAGATTTTTTTCAGGGAATCAGATAAAACTTCCAATCCATCTTCTGTCTATTTCCTCTCTTCTGGTCTTAGGTTTTCTTGCATTTGACAGAAAAAACAACAGGCTACATCAGATCAGATCAACTGGGTAGATTCAGCATTATTTTCCAAAGAAACCCATCTCGACAAATTTTCCAAAATCAGCAAACTTGCTGCCCCTATTTTTGGGGGTTCTTTCCGAAAAAGTTTCAGAATCCAAATTCTGAGGAACTGGGTTTGTTCAGCATTGAAGCACGAACAAAACCCATGTGCCATATTTTTTCCAGAAAAATACTTCTCAGCGGGGCACTATTTTTAAGGGTTTTCGAAAATCATCTGAACAAGGTCAAGCTTACAGTCAATCTTTAAGTTTTTCAAGATGCAGTACTCCCAGATACAATACGAGACCAAGACGGTCTTACTCCATGATTACTTGAAAATAGTTGACACAAATTTACACCAAGTAAATCCAGTGGTTGATTTGGAGCAGCTAGAAGGCATGAATCAAATCACAATGCAGAATATTGAAGAATCCGGGTTGCTGCAGGCCACATCAATTCCCATCACACTTCAAAGCGTAGAGCTTGTAATCGCTTGTATCAAGCATTACAATCCTACCACCAGAGAAATCAGAGCAGCAGATGGAAGAATTGTTTGCAGTCTAAAGCCTCAAGATATCAAAAGGTGTTTTGATATTCCATCATGTCCTAACAGCAAAGTCATATCGGTGACGGAATGTGAGAAGGCATTTGAGACAGCTAAGGACAAATGTAAAAAGGTTATGGCTGAAAAATGGCTAAAAGTGACAAAGGCAAGCTTGCCCAAGTTGTTGGGACGAGGAGAATGTAAAGATGAGTACGTAGTGTTAATCACTCTACTCAATAGAATCACTGGAGAAGAAGATGGTCGTCAATTCCAGCCATGGATGTACTATATCATTGCAAAAATCATTGGCAGGAGGGAATATTATGACTGGGCCACTTTGATTAGTGACACACTCCACCGACAAATCACTGGGTATCTGGAAGCTCATAGGTTCCACATGTGCTTTTACCTGGTATACTTGATAGCCTTCCAAGGCGATTTCAGGTTATTGAACAATGTGGGAACCTTAGGTGTGCAAAAGGTTCACGAACATTTCGCACGTCTTGAGTTTACTCAAGCGGAACGACACTTCAAGAGAACGAGTGATAACTTCATTATGCACACAGTACGTGAGCTTAACCATGAGATGCACGTGCGTATTTCAGAGACAACCAGAGAGGCAATGGCGGATTGGGCGGATTGGTTCATTCAATTCCCTACGTTCTCCTACATACGCGTGTATGGCTACATTGGCCACCCCACCATGCTACCAAGATACCCTTCAGATAGGGTAGGCTTCATGGAATTCTTGAGACAGTTGTCTGAGGTTCATGTCTACTTGCGCTTAAAGAGGAAGACAGCTGTTAATTTTCCTGTTGAGATGGGACTATATAGATGTGGATTCGCGGCAGATGCTAAGATGATGAGTCAGGAAACAGTGAGGTTTAACCTCAAGTATCTCATTGATAGAAGATCCTATGATCCCAGAGGACTCTATGCAGCACACCTTGAGCAACACTCGTCACATAAGCCTTCTATGGAAGATTATTGGGTAAATTGCAAAGACGAGTATGAAGTGCGAAGAAGGAACTACAGCAGGTTCAAACTCTCACAAATTGCTGATTTTATGTCAGCAGACATCGAGGGCCTGTCCGATGATGAAGGGGAAGTCACTTTCCCCTCATTCTTCGCAGATTCAGTTGACTCCCAACCGCTCCCGAGAGTGGATTGGTATGCCGAAGAAGACACATCTATAGAAGAAAGAACGAGTAGAGTGGTCAGAAATAGCCAACTCTATCTCGACAGCAAGAAATCAAGGAAGGTGATACCTCACAGAGCAGAGCCGCCACAGGTTCAGTCTACACCACCTTCCACTTCAAAAAGGAAGCCTAGGCAGAAGCAATGGTGCAATCCTCCCCGACGGATGAGGGTGTCAAAGCCTAGAACACAGAGGACACCAGTGGAGAAAGCCACACATTGTCCTGAAATAATCACGGGTATTGCTGCCCCAGAACAAAGAGTAGAGACTGCTACCCCTGATTCAGCAGAAGTTATCACGGAGGAACCAGCAGCAGTAGTTGTTTGAAGAACCAGTGGCTGAGCCAATGGCAGAAGCAACAATAGTAGAAGCAGCAGCAGAAACGGTGCCTATTATGGAAACAGAGCCGCCAATATCACCAGTATCACAGCAGACACCAGTCCTCATCGACTTGGATTCGCCACCGAGAGACATTGCTCCAGCACAGTCTCACACATCTAGCATTCAAGGGCCTCACGTCCCTCCTAGCGAAGTTCGCCGAGATTCTATTTGGCTTGAAGGCTTCCTAGGAAGAAAGAGGGAAAAACCCTCGTATGAACTTGACTTTACCTAATTCGACCACGTCCCACAAGACACGTCGGCGAAGAAGTTAAAGAAACAAGTTCACATAGAAAGGAATGCAGAATGTGAGATCATCATAGAGACTGCCGCTCCACCAGTAGAAAAAGGCATACACGAGGTCCAAGTCGAAGACTACACTGTCTCAACTTAACCTCGAGAAGACTACACGACAGGTGGAGGCAGACCTTCTTGGAATAGCTTCGGTGAGCACACAAGTAAGGATGGCAAAGGATGGTAAAGAAAAGGCAGTCTTAAAGGCTGAAAATCAGAAACTGAGGTCTTACATAACCAGCTTGATACATGGCACACCAAACGTCTCAGCCTTACCAGCAGGACTGCTAGATCTCCCTGCCGAACAAAATCATCGACAATTGATAACATTCGGTAAACACTTGAGAGATCAAGTGGAAGAGTTTGTTCTCAAGGAAGATGTATACTGGCAAACCTATACCAGTTACGGGATAGAGCACATGGACTTCGTGCAGAGATCCAGCAGTCAGAACAAAGGATTGCAGAAAAGAAGCTTGAAGACGAAAGCACAATTGCAAATTTGCAATTGGCATATCAATCAGTATACTCTGAGGAAAACAAGCAACATTTTTTTGCTTGGAAGGAACAATTGGCGTACAAGGTGAAAGCCTACGACGCTCATTCATTAGAGTTGATTGATTACAGACGGGTGGTTGCCACTATTATCAACTTCGCAAGAATGTTGGTAATATCTTTCCCTTGCATGGAATATCAGCGTGAGGGAGGAGAATACGTCGAGATGGTTACTGTACAGAACCAGTTCAGGGATGTCATCCGCAGTACCTTTCTTGATGATCCAGATGGTTGCAAGCTGGCTAAGGTAGCAGCTTTATCAACCAAGTTTGAAGAGGCAGCATCTCAGTGTATTGACTTCGGAAATCAGCTCACAACGGGTGAGATCATGCTACGATGCCACGCCATCATCCTACAGAGCATTAACTCCCCAGAAGCTAATGAAGTCAATCAATGGATAGAGACACTGCTGATTAATGGCGAATTATAAATGCACCCAAAAAGGACGCCATACACCCTCCAAGTGGCATTTATGAGACTTGAGTTTGACTTGATGCTTCTTTCCAAGTCAACTCAAGATGGTATTAAATGTAGTTGGAGTTAACTTGATGCTTCTTTCCAAGTTTAACTCCACTTTCCTTAAATCATGCATTGTCAGATCCCACTGATTAAGGATGTCTATTTGACTTCCATGATTTGTGGATCTTAGATCTCCACTAAATGTGGATGTCTATTTTGGAGGGATATTTTCATTAAAGTTTACCTTTAGTTTACTTTCAGTCGACTGAAGTAGTTTCTAGTTGACTCTTTGTTGACTCTCAGTTAACTAAAGTAGTTTTCCAATTAACTACTTGTTCCCCCTTTTTAGGAATAAATCTTGCTAATTGATTGGCAAGAACTCATTGTTAACTCAAGGAGATTTTGGGGTTGCCCACTCCTTTGAGTTCTATAAATAAGAGCCTTGGGCTCATTATTTGTTTAACTTTTACTTGCTATGCAAAATTGCTGCGGCATTGTTGCCAACAGCTTTGAAAGCGGATACTTGTTCACTCTTGGATGAGAGTTTATTGGTCGATTGTAATTGTGCATGATTTCGTGCCTTTGCTTTCCCAACCTTTGTAATTCGTTGACAAAGCTTTGAAGGAGAATATCAGAAGGCGCTTGCATTTTGGTCAATCTTTTTTGAGTTGTGTCCACGTCTTGTGTTTAATAGCTCGTTGTTTCATTTCCCTCCTCGGATAGGAGTCCCTCCTCCTTGGACATTTGTTATTGGCAAGTTATCGTTTGTTGTTTAATGTGTTGACTTCCAAGCTATACTTCGGATAGGAGTCCCTCCTCCTTAGCAAGCTCGTTGGCCAAGGCATCGTAAAATTGTTGTTTCTCGTGAACTATTTCCTAGCCCATACCTCGGATAGGAGTCCCTCCTCCTTGGCAGGTCTCAGATCTAGTTTACCGTATAGAGCGTTTACTTGTACCAACCTTATCCCGATGTATACCCGAGAGTTCAGAGCCTCGGTCATATTCTCAGGAGACGGCGAATTCAGGTGATCCAACCAACCCATTCCCGCTCCTTTACCCTCGTGCTCTGTTTACCTTGAAGTTATTGGATAGATAGAAGCTAGATTAGTCGTAGTTGAGATCTGCAGAAACCAGAGAAAAAGCTTAGCTACGGCGCATTGTGTTTGTGCACCCTTGTGTCCTGCCGCTGAAGCATAAAAAGATAGGAACTTTAGTTTACATTTCCCTTCCTTACGCATTGCTCCCAGCAGAGAGAGACTTCTCCTCTTTAAATAATGAAGAAGTGTTGCAAAACATTTGAAATAGCTGAATGTTTACAATCAGCACTCCAGAGGTGCTAATTTAAATGCCAACATATCTCTACCTTAGTCAAGATGGTAAATGGTCTTAAGATTGAGGATAGACTTGAGGGAGCATCCAACTACACATCATGGAGGTTCAAAATCATGCTCACCTTGGAAGAGAATGACTTGGCTCAGTTTGTGGAAACCAAAGTTCCCGAACCAACGGAGGAAGAAGAGAAGTTGCAGTGGAGAAAGGACATCAAGGCGAAGAAGATGTTGGTTGATTCCATTAAGGATCATATTGTTCCGATTGTCTCCAAGTTGAAGACGGCAAGAGAGATGTTCAAAACCTTGGAAGAGATGTATGAAATCAACAACACCAGCTGGGCTCTTGCACTAAAGCAACAACTACACCATGTGAAGATGGTGGAAGGAGAATTTGTCATTGCTTACTTCATGAAGATTTCCGAATTAAGAGATCAACTCTCTTCTATTGGTCATTTTGTTGATGTCAAAGACTTGACCATGCTTGCTCTTAATGGTCTTCCTTCATCTTGGGAGTCCTATATTCAAGGAATCAGTGCAAGATCGAAACTTCCCAATTTTGATCGTTTGAGGATAGATTGTATTCAAGAAGAGTCTAGGTTGGCTGCAAGAGGTATTGGTCGAAGCTCTAATGAAGACATTCATGTTCTTTTCGCTTAATCCTCAAAGGAGAAAGGGAAAGGTGGAAAGAAAGGATATTTCAAAAGGAATAGAGATAAAGGAATTGATGGTGCTCCCGCATTCAAGAAGAAGTGGGACCTCTCCAAAGTCCAATGTTTTCGTTGTGACAAGTTCGGTCACTATGCAAAGGATTGCCCCGCCAGGCCTAATCAGCATGCTTCATTTGTAGATGTGGATGAGATCTCTCCTCAGAAGGATTCTAGGGAATTTCTATTCTAAGCCATGGGCCTATGTTCAAGCCGTGAAGGTTGTGTGCTGATCTGAGCGCAAGAAGCAGCATATCATACTATGTCTGGTATGTGCTTCCATCAGAATATTTAAAGAGATAAGTATTCTTTGTTTGAGTTATATCATTTTAGTTGGATCTTGTATTTAGTAAAGAGAGATAGTGGTTTCTCTTGAATTGCGTTCACTAGCATAAGATCCTTTGAAAATTTCATTTATTGCAAGTTATTTCATGTTGGTTGTGAAGATGGCTCTGAAATAAAAAGAGAATTGCAATTTCGATGGTGATTAGTTGGTCACATCGATATCGTTCTCTAATGCATCAATTGTGATAGAGCCTTGAACTCTTGGAAAGAGTTGGTTCTACATGCTAACTGCATAATGCATTCAAGAAATTTGTAGTTGTGCAGATTGTTTTTGTTGTGTTGAGTTTGGTACTCTCGAAAGGAGTAAAAGATGGAAGAAAGAGTTATATCAAAATTATATAAAGATAAGTTTCTTTAGCCCTTCATTCTGATTTTTTGATATATATTTCTCTTTAGGCTGATTTATTTATTCATGTTTTAATATTGTTCATAAATTCTCATGTATTCATGCTATAACCTGAGATAGTAAACTTTGTATGATTCTAGCCTTGATATTTCTTTGGATAATTATAAACGGTTAGTAATCCCTCTCTAAAATGCTTCCAGGATAGTTCTAGGAGCAAGAAGGTGATGAGAGATTGCTTAGTGATGAAAAGCTTGAGGCATCTTGTGAGGTAGTCATGTCAACCAAAGAAATGATCAAGCATGAAGTTACAACTTGCAGCCATGGGACTGAGTTGGTGGCTAGAGGGAGTTCACTTCCAGAAGTCTTCTTTGCAAGCTTTGAAATAGCGATCAAGAGGGAGTTTTGTGACTCACTGAGAAGAAGTGAAGGTTGCAGTGTTGCAAGGCCAAGTGTTAAATCCTTGAAAGACCTCTTCAGTTGTTGAGATTAGAATTACACAAGACTGTCATCTAGATTTGATATTGGTAGCTCCGCAAACCTATTTAGAACAGAGTGATTTGCTATGAGGTCGAAGAGGTCTACCCTAAACTCTCTACAGTACCAGAGGTGTGCATTGGAAAACATTTATCTAAGGCAAGCGTTGCAGGCAATCTTGGACGATGAGGTCAGAAGGTTGATGCAAGTACTTAAAGATTCAAAGGGAGCCTACTAAACCTAAAGAAGATTGTTGTGTTGTTGATCGGAAGAGCACCTCTAGATGTTGTTTTAGTTGAGGTATGCGATGACTTCCTGGTGTAGCAAGAAGCAGTCTTCAGTGGCATTGAGTACAACAGAGGTCGAGTATATTGCAGCTTGTGCGATAGCTCGAGAAGCAGTGTGGCTTCGTAAGCTCCTTGCAGGATTGTTTGGACAATTAATGGAGCCTACTATCATTTATTGTGATAACTGAAGTTTTGTGAAGCTTTCTGTCAGTCCTGTGTTTCATGACAGAACCAAGCATGTTGAGATCAAATACTGCCATATCAAAGATATGGTATTGAGGAAGGCTATACAGTTGAGGTATATCGGCACTGATGAGCACACGACAGACATTCTCACCAAGCCTATCTTCAAAATAAAGTTTGTGTACTTTTGAGATAAGTTTGGTATGGTGGAGAATCCAGCCTTAACTAAGAAAGAGTCTCAATATCAGTGATCCTCTGTAATGAGTTCTTCTCTGTGAGAGAAGTTCGAGGTGAAATCCCTTGGTAATGAGTTCTTCTCAGTGACAGAAGTTCGAAGTGAAATCCCTTGGTAATGAGTTCTTCTCTGTAAGAGAAGTTTGAGGTGAAATCCCTTGATTCCACTCTCTGGGAGAGCCATGGTGGATGTCATATGTGTGACTCCATGACAGCATCACCTGAGAGAGTCTGTGATGATTTTCTTGTACTTGTGTTTCACCCTCTGGGAGAGCCATGGTGAAAGTCATGTTGAGGTGACAACATCATGCAAGTGATGAACACTTGTACATACCATACATGGTTGTAGCCATTATGGTTGATATCATGTTGAGGTGATATTTGATATCACGATGAGGTGATATCCTTCTTTTCCACATATGGTTGTAGCCATTGTGGTAGACATCATGATGAGGTGATATGTCTTACACTGTAATGTCCCCAAGTTTTCGACGAAGTGACTTAATTATTCAATATTGCCTAAGTCTTAAATTATTTATTAAAAAGGGCATATTGAATAATTAATAATCATGTTATAAAGTGACTTAGGAAAATATTGAAATATCACATGGTAAAAGTCACTTATATTTTGAATTGTGAAAAATTAAAAGGTGACTTATGAAGTATTCAAAACATTACCATATTAAATGTCACTTTAATATTTTGAGAGCAAATTAAAAAGAAAGGAAATTCGCCACTTTAGGGCATGAAGGAAATACAAAAGAAAGAAGGAAGACTTCATTCGCACCCTTATGATTTTAGAGAAGAACATTCCCGTGAAGAGCAGGTCGGCACTTTGGTAGGGTTTGAAGACCCTTGAGCTCCAGTTTCGGATGTGAGAACATCATCCCTAGCTGGTTTTTGATTGAAATACTTGCAGGAAGAAAGACGTTGATGCTGGAACCCGCGTGTTGCAGTTTGGTGCTTCATTTCTTCATGTACCGAGTTTTTTTGGAGCTTAGTATTCTGTGTTGAAGGCGTTTCCCCTTGAGATAACCTTAGGTGCCTCCTATCCAAGTATTTGCTGCAGCTTTGATCACGTGTTTATGAAATCTGGGCGGTAGTGACAAGAAAAACGCGTTGCTGAAGAAGAACGAGCTTCTTTTTTTGTGGCTTGGACGGGTTTGTAATGGAGGCCTGTTGAAAGGCGTTTGAAGACACAAGGCTGGGCGTGATACTTCATAGGGACTCGAGGGACAACCTGACACAGCAACCTACCTGCAGACATTTTGTTGTGAGGTCTTGCACCGGCTGCGGTGATGCATAAAGAAGCTATGGCTACTCTACAGGTTCTGATCAATACTTTCCTTGACATGTGATGTGTTATTTAATAAGGTCGGTCCATATGTGATGTATCTAATGCTGGGCTGTATGTGATTAACTAAAACCTGTGTATGAATGTCAAATAAAATATGCCAATGTGTGTAGTGTTACAACTGATTGGAATGAAACAAGAAGTGTTCAATCTGCTGTGCATGCTTTTCAGTCAGCCTTATACTCAGAACTTATATCACAGACTCTTGTGAATACCCTCCATTCAGCCTAGCATAAACTGCTGTTTGAAGGTACTTCAGAATAATGTTTGCCGTCCATGTAATTTTCTTGATGGGTTCCACTGATGTAAAGTGACATACAGAAATTTATACAGTCATAGCAACTTTGCAGCATGCTGTTTTAGTTTCCATAAATATCTTTGAGTAGTATATTATGTATGACATGGCATTTGAAGTAAGAATGCAGCATTTATGAACATTGCAATCAGATTAATACTGTTTTAAAGCGAATGAGTTCATGAAGCATAAATTCTGTTCATGTTCAAATTTCATATTTAAATGCTAGTCTTGTATGCTCTGTTCCTCTCATCTGGGTGAAACACAAATTATCAAACAACAATATTGGCAAAACAAACATTCTGGGTCAGGATCTTCATAGTGTATCAGAGCGTTTTCCATTGTTGATGAACCGAGCTCTCTTCAAACCAAGCAACAATCAGCAAACAATAACAGCAAACAATCAGCAAACTATAACAGCACAATAACAACTCACACGTCAAGTGTTAGACACAATTTCAAGGGGCCAAAACAGAAAGTTAGAGCAAAAATTCGCACGGCACTTTACATACACAGCTGGAAGTATTCCTCCCTAGCTGAGAGGGAGTGTTGGTGTTTACAGCGTTGGGCCTCTTACTTCCAACCTCAAGTTTGTTAAGCAATAATTAAATATAGCTTTCAGCTTTTAATTATTGGAGTCGCCCTTTGTGAAGAAACGCTTCACATAATTATTATATTATCTTTTGTTTAAATAGCTGACTTTTTGAACAGTCATATCCTTCTTTGGTGGCCGACCTTGTACCTTGAAAGGTCGCGTTTATTGAAGTCATCCTCCTTGACTTGTATATATACAAGATGCGATTTAGTTGATCTATCATCCACTTGTTCATTTCGATTATCTTTTGTGCAAGTTCATCCTTACAATTGCTGTGAGTTTCAAGAGCAATTTACTTCAGGACAGATTGATATTTTTTGAAGACGTAGAGCGAAATATTGAAGACATACTTCATGAGCAGTTTAATACATTGAAGAGGCAGATCGATATATTGAAGAGGCTGATCACAACATTACAGAAGGCTGAGTTTTTCTCAAGTGCAGATCGTCATCTTTGTAGAAGGCTGAGATTAATATCATCAGTTTGCATCACCTTGTTACTGTATTTGCATCAGCTTGTGGTGCTTCTTATTGGCCTTCATATTGGCCCTTGTAAAGGAGACTATTTGTGTTGACATTTCAATATATAAGTAATATATTGTTGTTGGGTTTTTCTCCCTCGAGTGAATGGTTTTTTCCAGGGTATCTGCTGTGTCTTTGTGTTGTTTTGAATTAAATTTCTGTGCATTAAATCTGATCATAAAACTTACACTTTCTCTTGTGCATGCCTCTCATCAAGGTCATCCTGGAGCTTCACTTCAAAAAGTGGGTTATTATAAGATATCTCTATATCCAACTCAAAAAGTCGGTTATTTGAAAAAGATTGCAAATTATTTCTATCCTCTTGTTTCAACCGATCTTCTTCCTAACCAACTCTATACAAGCAATTTATGATGTCTCCAAAAGATGCTCTAATACAAAATCTTCTCAAAGCCAATCAAATTTGTCAATTATTGGCCTATTAAAAATAAATTGAATATCCACATGATAAGATCTCTTATCATTGGATGTAGACGTATCTCTCATATGGTAATGAGCTTCCCACTTTACTTTTCCTTTATGAAAAACTCTCCATATCCTAAGCTGTAATTGAAGTAGGAACTCCAATGGTTCAACCACGAAGCATAAACTCTTTACCTTCATGTTGGAGTTTCAACTCCATGGTTTTGTAATTCTGTGTGAATTCCTGAAGGGATTGGAACCATTGCATCCCTAAAACCACATTTTTTTCGCCCATGCCTACTGCATAGAAGTCATCAATAATTTTGTGTTTACCAAGAGTAATGTCCAATCCTTTTACCCTCTTTATGCATGGTATAATAAATCCAAATTGTCACAACAATATTAAATCCTTGAAAGTCCTTTGTTGGTAGCCCTCTCTATGTTATCAAGCTTTCATAAATGAAGTTGTGGGTTGCCCCACTATCCATCAATATTGTCACATTATGTCCTCCCAACACTCCACAAACTCTAAATGGGTGACACCAAGGTGCACTTGAGAGTATAGCAAGGGTACTATTGGAAATCTTTTCCCCTTAAGTAACTTCTGCTTTTTCTTTTTATTCTCTTGATTATTCATGTTCTTCCACTTCTTTCTCGTCCTTAAAAAATACCTCAATATAATGCATTTGACCTTTTGGGAGACACCTATGGTTTGGTTCCCTATGCTCATTGTATGTGAAGCAAAGTTTCTTTCTTCAAAGTTCATTCCTTGTTGGTTTTAGGTAATTTTTTATTTTGATAACCCTACTGAAATGGCTTATTTTTTTGCCCAAATATAGTAGTTTTTGGCTGCCCATAATTATGTGTCATTGGCTGCCCATATGTAATTGATATGGAGATCTCTTGGATTTGTTTGTGGTCTTGTTTCAACTCTTTGACCACCCCTATTTTTCTTCAAGCCCATAAACTTAGTGAGTGATATTGCCTCTCTAATGTTAGTTGGTAGGAGCCTATACCTCTCATAATTGGTTGTTATGTCATTTGCTATAGATATCTGAATCTCTCTCTCAACAATTGCTTCTGCCCTATGAATAAAATTGGGTTGGAAAGGTCTTGCAGCAGAACCAACAACTGTCCTCTAAGTGTTTTGGTGAATATTTGTCCTTGATGAACTACCTTCACCATTGTGTGGTGTCACTATATATTACTATTCTACATGGCAAAGACAAGTTGTGCTATCATGTCAGCTAATTGTTCTTGTCCTTGAACAAGTCTCTCAAACAAAAATATCATTTGTGTTCCTATTATTGTGACCCATTGCCTCTTTGTCTTTCATGGGAATTTTTGTTGCTTGTTGCTTTGTAATGATTTTCGGTTGATTCAGATCTTTATTCCTTTCCATTGCGCCTGTGATCTTGAAATGATGTAGCAAGCTGAGGTGTAGTATAAAATGAGTTGCTAAGGCCTTGAGAAGGCCTATATTGCTTATGGCTACTCCTGATCTGTTGCAATATGCTGATATAATACTGTTACAAACTTAGATATGGAAAATATATACCTGAAACTCATCCATTAAAGCCCAAATGAAGACCCAAGGTAGGCCCTCCCCAAAGGTAAACTAGGTTCTCATCCAATTCATGATAGCCTTTGAGAGTTTTTTTTCCCAGAAGACTGAAACAATGCTCAAACCTTTCTCCAGAGCTCAACCTGCAAATTGCCTTTGTCAAAATCAAAATGAGAATAAAATGCTCAAAAAGGAGCCCAACACATTGCTTTATAACCTCTCATGGACATTTTTATAAAAGTCAATAAAATAATTTCTTTGAGGGTCTTTCCTCATCCAAAGAAAAGGGCCACTTTTTAAAAACAACTTGATTTGCTAGGATGGGGGTGTTTTTCACTATTCACCTTATGATTTTCAGTTACTATTCACCTTTTACTATTCCATTAAAACAAACCTTAAAATTTTCACTTTAACCCTGGATTCATCAACTTAACTCCAAACTGAAAGGCTCATAAGGTTCCTAGCTAAACTCCACAGTCCTCGGTTGGGTCCCCTAACCATTCTACTAACGTACAGGAACCCTAATAGTAGGCCAACCTTTGCTATAGACTGAGTTGTCTAAGGAAGGGACATTACATGGAATCCCCCTCAACACATACTTCTTGCACTGTAACTTAAACCTCATCTCCATTTTAGGCAAGTTGAGGGTGAACACACCAATGTTCTGGAGCCATCTCATACCTAACACTATATCTATCCAACCTATGTTGACCACATAAAAGTTAGCCTGTAACTCATAATCATTCAGTATAAGGATGAAATCACAAATCCATTTGGTGCAAGTGAGGGTATAGCCATTAGCAGCTCGAACTCAAAATCCTACGAAGTCCTCTGTTTGGAATCTACATCTTTTGACAAAACCCTCATCAATAAAATTATGTGTGGCTCCAATGTCAAACATGGCAATACATCACTGTCCATCCATTGATCCCCTGAACCTGAATGAAGATTCATCATGTGTACTAGCAGATAATGCCAACATGGATAGATTGGCATCCGGTCCAAACTTTGTAGAGGCGTTTCTAGCCTCACAATCATTTGAAACAGTTTGCTGGTCTAAAATTTCAGACTCCTCATCCTCATAATAAACCCACAACATGCGGTTAGCTTTGCCCTTTGGCCTCAAAGGACAATCATGCTCTTTGTTGTAGGGTTCCTTGCACCAATAACAAAGTTGTTTCCTTCTCAATTCATCACGAGTTGCATCATCAAGTTTTCTTGCTATCTTTTTCTTGGTCTCTGCAACTGGTTGATGACTCTCTTTAGCAGGCAAGGTTTTTTTTTTTGGCGGAAACTATTTTTTCAAAGCAGTGAGCTCCATACTCCTTGCCTTCTTAGTAGCACCTTGCAGGAGAGGCAAGTCAAAGGCCTCAATCCAACGTCTCAAAGGCTCCTGTAAACCCTCAGTGAACAACATAGCCAAACGCCTCTCTGACAAACTAGGCTCTCTGAAATACAGCTCCGAATCTTTCTTGTCGAAGCGCTCAATCAACCTATCTGTGAACTCCTGGTAGGTGGTAATAAGGTTATGCTGGAAGGTGATCATCCCATGATGCCACCAATTGTGAGCCACTCCATCTAGGTGCAATGTGAAAAACTTAATTGCCTCATCCTCATGCATATGTCTTAGTGACAAATAGTTGTTGAGCTTCTGCACCCACGATCTAGTTGAACACTTGTCATTTCCATCAAAATGTGGCAAGACAACCTTGCTCACAGTGTGCTGGAAATCCCTATTAACTTGTGGGGCCTGCGGTGCTCTATGCTCATATCTGCCTCTACCTATAGGCCTCTGTAAATCCAAAAACTCCTACACTAACAATGCCTGTCTAATCTCAAGAGCTAAAGACATGTACTCCCCATAAAGCCTAGTAACATCAACAGCTAAAAAGGCATGTGGTGACTGCACCTCTACCTGCAGAATCTACTGCTTTGGTGGAGTCTCTCAAGGAATAAATGTAGGCTAACCGGGTCTAAGAATAGACCCACTAGAGGATGGATCATTTTGAACTGGCATTCAAGGTTGCTCAACTCTAGGTTGATCAACATGACTTGTTGGTTGTAGAAGTGGATTCTGCCTCAAAGCACAAACCAAATCTGTAACCATATCCATCAAATTCTCATGTCACCTCCTCAACTCTTCAGCAGGACCGTGAGGTCTATCACAGCCCCTGTCTCTGAAAACCTCTTTGTTATCTCGATGTATCGTCACTAGAACTGGGCCTGTGTATGCCCAAAATGCCTAAGGCTATATCACCCTCAGGAATCGTAGGTGGTTCCCAATGACCTGTTCCTCTTTGTCTGCTATAAAACAAATTATCTCTGCTCATGAAAACTAATACTGCACAGGATGGCAGGATAACTGCTCTAATACCACTGTAAGAACCTTGATGGTTCTAACCACTGAAATCTGATGTTTGGTGATGTATTTGTTTTTGGTTTTTGATTGTTTATGCTTTTTAGGTGTTTTTTGAGCAATATATATTTTTTTGGTTTTTTTAGAGAAATGTGCTAGGAAAAGACAAATGCAAAAAGAATGCAAATTCTGAAGCAAACTAGACTATTTTGAAAGTATCTAAGCAGCAAATGACATTTATTGACCATAGAATATATACAAGGCTTTTATATCAACAATGCATACCCGAAATCCAAGAAAAGACAACTTATATTAAATTCTGGAATTTATTGCAGCAAGCTGGGGATTGTACGGCCTGCCTCTTAAATCATCTTCTCCACCTTGAAAACCACGCTAAAGACTCCCAAGATGCTAGACGCCATCAATGGTGATGAAGGGAGCTCAAGACTTAAGGCTTTGTGGCCTAGAAAGAAAACACCATGGCTAGGATTGGTGCATCCGGGGATAGCAATAGTTGTATGGCCTTGGAATGACTGCTACAGCAGTAATAATTTGCAGCTTAAAATATCTCTGTTTTAATCTCTTCAATCTGCCTCAAACCCTTGCTGCGAACTTCACAAATCTGCTCTATTATGCTGAGATTGGACTCCTGGATGAAGCCCACACTTAGGCAATAATCTTAGCTGATAGTTTAACAGCCTCAAAATTGCACAACCTATGAGAGTTTTCATTCCCAAAGACATAATAATGGCAAAAACCCTTTTGTGTTTCTCCACATAGCTCCCACGTCAAAACACAAGTAATCTTTTCTCCAAGTGATGATGACTTTATGCTTTAAAAGTCCTTTTATACCTCTCAAGAGAGGTCGACCTCCTTAAGTGCATTTAATTCTATTTGAAATCCACTTTTAGGTTTTTAATAAAAACTTTATAATGTCTCCAAACTTGGGCGCTCAAATCCATAATATAATAAATGTACTTTAAGTGATTTAATTGAGGGTCATGGCCTCATCAGGAATAAAGTACACTTTTTGACTTTATAATTTAACTTTATATTATTTAAGGTAATTACTCATTAAACATTAATATTTTTCCCATCCAACTGATTAAGAAGTCAACACTGCATCTGTGACCTATCCAGGTGCCTTACTAAATATAGTAACCCTGACTCCCTTGAAATGGTGACTTACTATAAATAGTAAGTATGAAGAATTGAGTCTGATGAAGGCCAAACCTGAACCCACATTGAGCTTTGAAGGAGAAAACACACTGATCACTGCCAAGAAGGACCCCCTAACCATTTGTGTTAGCCTACGAGGACCAAGAATAGGCTAAACCACCCAAAAATAACAGCAGGCTAAAATGGGGGCATTACACAAATGGATCAAAATCCTCTTCTCTTTCCCTTCTTCTCTTGTACATTATGTAGGCTTGATCTTCAGGATGCATAAATGATCACGAAACTAAAGACAACAGAGCCCATAGAATGCACAAGCTGGTAGGAAGACCAATTCTGATACCACTGTAAAATCCCTTGCTAGTTTGAACGATAAATTTTCCAAACACTTAATATGACATATTTCATTTGTCAATTAAGTATAAACCGAGTTTGCAAAACAAGAATTTCTGAGTTAAAGACATGGTGAGATCAATTGGATCTCAACATTCAAGTAAATTTATCTTCATGAACAACAGTTAATTTCAACATTTCTGAATATAAAATGGATTGAATATAGGACTGCCCAGAATTTCATATCAGAATTGTGACAACTCAGATAGCATCTTCTAGATTGATTTCAATGGCCATCTATGATTCTCAAGAGCATGGTAATATTAACCAAACTCTAGAAATAAGACGTTTGCACAAAATGAGACTTCACAAGAAAGCATACTCCACTCAGTCTTGGTCAGCTATCTCCATTGTGCTCCAACAACATAGAAACTAACTCGAAACAGCTTCTAGATGGTTCTCACAAGCATAGAAGCTCACACCAAAGGCAAAAGTAATATTTCAGACTTAGGGTGATGGCAAGCAAGGATTGAAACCCCACGTTTTGACTCCAATAATGCTCAAATTGGTCTGAAATACAAAAACGCCTCCCTTAGAAGTATTACCACACCTCGATGCATGCACCGTGACTAAAATATTGAAGCACCTAGCTCTAGATCAAACATGACTCCTTTAAACAAGACCATGACCTTCACAAAGTAGCTCTATTCACCAATTTCCAAACACATATAAGTCCAAAATGCATAGACATTGTGGCGACTAGGGTTTTATAGGACCCATGATCCCCTTGTAAGCAGTTGCAAGCTTAGAATACACCTAGTCGATGCAACAATAAGACTCAACAGACAATAACAAAAGAAAGGTAGAAGTATAGCATTATCTTCAATCTCAAACCCTTGTCTGAACTCAACCTTGAGACAAAGTGTTCCCCTCAAATTTGGTCTTTGAAAGAGACCCACCAAATTTGCATTATGCTCTTGTAGGAAGCCTATGCGACTTCCTCCACAAATCTAGTAGATAGTTTCACTACTGAAACTGGTGTCCTAGGGTTTCCAAACCCACAAACCAAGAAGCTTTCGAAAAGCTTTCCAAAATGAAAGTGAGAATAATATCCAAGAATGAATGAAAATGAGCCTCTCAATGCCTTTTATATTTCCCCACTTAAATTCCTGCTCAAAAATATTAAAGTGAGTTAATAAAGTTACCTTTTGAATATTTCACTTGAAGTCACTTTATAACTTTATTTAATTAATCACTTAATATTACCTTTTAATTTTAGCTTTTCCTACCAGGTAATATTAAATAATTAAATAAATGAATTCCCTTACTACGCCTTTAGCTTTTGGGAATTAATAAGGCTAAAATAGCATTCCGAGTGGTCATGGAGAAGGGGACATCACATAGCTGTTGTGGATTGATCTCTTGGTAGGGGTGTAGATGTGGATAGACTTCTATTGTCTGCAGTGCACTTATCATCAAATAGCTTTTTCTTTGTTTGCTTCTAGTTTTGGTTGGTCCTTAAAAGGTTGTGTGAGATGAATTTTGGCAAGGTGGCCATAATCATGACAAAACCAACATCTAAATGGAATATTGTCGTAGTCAATAGGCTGTTCCCATTCTAAATCTCTCGTGTGAAGAAGAATTCTGTATAGGAGTGGCTTGTCCAATTCTATATGTATAGCAATCATAGTATAGTTTAATGTCCCACCTTGTCTAGCGAATTCAGATGTAGTTATATACTCTCCTTTTTGCTTGCAACGTGCCAATATTTGCTAGTGAGAAGGCTCAACTGAACCTAGATAGCACAGTCCTTGGTAGTTTCTATATTGGATTGAAAGCAGGAGACTACGCTTTCATAAAGAGCCCTGATTTCTTCATAAACCATGGCACATCTTGGAAAATCTGTATCTGTTTCCTGTTTGTATATGAAGGCTGTGTTGTCGTTGAGATAGCAGCCAACCCAGTTGGCTTCTAGAATTCCTAAAACCAAGATGTTAAAGTCTTTGGCCCAGGGTAAGCACCCATAAAATGACAGAAAACAGCTTTTACTTTTAGGAACCTTATTAGTTACCCATTTCAACCATTATGAATTGGCCATTTGGTGGTTTTCCATATGCATGTAGCACCTGTTCTCTTTTTTTCAAAGGAAAGGAAGCTCTTATTACAGCTTTCTGGGCATGCTGTGCTATGAAATGCAGATGCTTTTCCCTACATGTTGCTTGTTTTTCTTAGTGGATTGCACATCAGAAAGACAGTGAATTTCTGAGTAGGAGAGGAATCCATCACCCCTCATCAAATGGGGACCCTTGGATTAGACCAGGGCTGAGGATCTATTGGATAAGGTGCTTTGTAGAAAAGAGAGGCTTGGGATAGGCAAGTTTAGTATGCAGAGAGAACACATCGGGTGATAATTACAGCTGAATGCTCACTCCATGATTATGTCACTAGCTTGTAACTTGACTTCTTCCATGTTTTACATGCTTAATTTTAGTTTTTTTTTTTGTTTCTCTTTGTTACTATTTTCTACAGTAATTCTTGTGATTTTATAAATTCACATCATAAAAATGATAAGGCATCACATAATTCAAGATGTAGAATAATAATATTCATGAAAGTGCATTCTTATATTATTGATTTTCAGTAAAATACTTTTCATGTTTTATCATTAATGTCATTTGCAAATTTTTATTTAAAATTCCATTCATTTTTTCCTTTTTATGTTGTCTGAATGGATGTAGGTGGAGCCAGCAACTCTAGTTCCTTTGCTACACGGATGCAAACAAGCAATTCTTGTATGTTCTGGAACATCTTCCTTTTTCTCTTATGAGAAAGTATATTTATTAAAAGCTTTTCAAAGATGGGTGGTCATATTTTGGAAACTTATGTATTTATTATATGATTAATCTCTATCTCCATGGTAATGCTTTAGTCTTGTTATTTTCCTTTATTTTATACTTTGGTACTTTATTGTTATTTCATATTTGCTATTGTTTATTTTTGTACATCAGTTTGCATTTTACAATTCTTGAACTGTGGTTTTAGTTTTATTTTATTTCATGTTTTGTGTGATTTGAAGAAACTTGAATTTACTTCATTAATAACCATTGAAGGCAGAAAAGTAAAAACAAAATGTAAAAAGGTACAAATGTTAAAATTGAACAAGAATAGGAGATTGTTCAACCTTGGATTTTATGAGAACTGAAACAAGGAGTTTCCTAGAACCCAAAGGATGCAACAACTGGGTCTTTTAAGGAGGAGTAAGACATTAACAAGCTTAGCATTTGCAATATTTTGATGATTATGCATAAAAAGAATATTAAACTAATTTCCTATCATTTTATCTCAGCTGAGAGCACAAGGTTATAAAACTCTTTGCGTTGTAGCTGAGGTTTTCTTTGGTTTCGTAACTTCAACTACAACTAGGCCTAAACTAATGATGCTTCTAACTTCTCAAGTAAATTCAGAGCAAAAGAATTTCAAAGTAAACAAGGAATGATTTGGTTAACACAAAGCTTAAACGAACTGGTTTCCAGAACACATCCAAAGACTCATTGTACTTTCAGATATAAGCTGAAATAAAGTTCATGAAAGCAAAACACAAAGTTTAAACAAACTTATCTCCAGAACACATCTAAAGACTCGTTGTACTTTTAAATGAATGCTGAAATAAAGATTATGAAAGTGAAATAGAAAAATTTTGAGACTTTGGATCAAAGCAAGGTAGGCATAAGATTTATTTCCTCAAAGCTTTCCAACAACAATTACATGTTTGGGACAGCGAATTGTAGCAAGAAGACAAGCATACAATAAATGATCAAACCAAATTGCATTGAACAAAGTGAATAGACATCAAATAACAATGTTGCAGGCAAGGTAGGAACAACAATTTGTTATCATAATAACGGTTAAGAAAATAATGAGCAAGGTTGTTCTTATTTATACACAAACACAGGATTAGGGAACCCTAAAATCTCCTTGGGTTAACAATTAGTCTTGCCAATTTGCAAGATTTATTCCTATGTCTAAATAAACATAACTAATTGTTAACTGGAATGACTAACATCAGTTAATTGATCTAAAACTAAAGAAAACTCCAACTGTATAATAGGTGTCTCCAAAGATAGACATGCATGAAAAGAGGACAGTCAGTTAAACTCGAAAAAGGCCTCGAGTTAATTGCTGTCATCACTTGAGTTCTATTCTTGGAAATATCTGCACACTTCAATTGGCAGTCTACTGGTCACCAACTCGAAAAATCATATCCTCTAGGAAGCTGCTAACTGCCTCTTTGTCAGGGACACTGATACTCTTCTAAACGATGTAATGCCTCTACAACATCACTTTGCCATCCGCAATCTAATTTTGAAAATCTCTTCCGCTTTCAACTGCTTCATCAAATCTCGTTGACATTGTTGTAACTTGACTCAACTTGCAGTCAACAGGGTCACCGCTGAAACTACTACGGATGAGGTTTTGAAACTCCGTCTGCACTTCATTGAGATCAATGTACTCACCATCCTCATGTTGGTACTAGAAGGAAGTGATGACACAAATGTTCTTACGAACCTAAGATCACTTGCCACCTCTACACTCGGTCAATTCTGCAAAGATTGCTTTGTATGTTTTACTTTGAAGAGGTGTTGTTCTCTCCAAGTAAAAAGTTTTTGTTTATGTTCATTTACAATAACTGAAACATAGGCCATCCTCAAGTCAAAGATGATGATCTCACCTCGAGGCTTCCTTTCCGCTATATTCTGCTCTGACTCCTGGATTCCTGAGCAAAGATCGTGAGCATTGTACCTCAACTAGTACAACTCTACAAATATGAATCGACGCTTGGTGATGAAATCTTCTACCCAGTCTCTTAGGTGTTTCCCATAAATAACCAACTCGGCTGATTTTGTATTGCAAATGATTCCAGCATCTATGGAAACAAAGCAGTGACATGTGAAATACCATGAAGCAAGTTGGAAATGTACTGCTGCAACTGTTAACTTTCAGCCTTGAGGGCTACCTTGTCTTCTCCATCTTTGATCACTCTTTCCTTCAAGTTAACTGTTGCAACCTCAAAGAGATTTACATCAGCTTGCCGTGTACTTACACCAAGGTTGACTTTGACCAATGTGAAGTCATCGGCCTCAATCTCATTGGCATTTTTGTCAACTGGTGGTGTTGCAATTTCAATGACAACCTCATTGTCAGCATTCTTTTCCATGTGAACTTGCTTTTTGAGTTTCTTGTCTAATGTGTCTTGGCAGACATTATCAAACTCTGCAAATCTCAACTGGTAAGAAGGCTTTCTCCTTTTCCTACCTAGGAGGTTCTCAAGCCAAGACGAAGAGTCTCAACTTCACTAGGAGGATTAGTTCTAGTCTCATCAACTATTGATGAATGATTTGGTGTTGAGATGTCATAAATTGGTGAATCAGGCTCCAAGTCAATGTGAGTTGGAGACGACTGCGGTGGTGACAAAAGAATAGGATGTTCTGCTTCAACTTCTGGCACTGATTCAATTGTATCCTTGGCTGCATCAACTTGTTGTTCTTGCTGATTTACATCAGCAACCTATATCTTTTCCTTCAAATTTATTGACATCCTGTAGTTCTTTGTACCCTCTGGAGGATTGCTCATCACTTTTACCCTGGGTTTACACTTAAAAGTGGAAGGTAGTGTGGTATGAACCAATGGCGGCTCTATAACTAGAATTACTACCCTCCGTGTCATCTTGCTATTCAAGAATAGCCTGTTGTCCTTTACAACCTGACTTGTCCTTTCCTCAATGGAGGTGCTCTCCTTGGCGTACCAATCAATTGGTCAAAGTGGCTGTTGTTCAATCTGATCTTTGATAAATGTGGGAAGTAAAACTTCTCCATCATCATCCGATAAACCCTCCACATCCTCTGATAAGAAATCAGCGATCTATGGAAGAGTAAATCTACTGTAGTTATGCCTGCACACTTCAAACTCATCTTCACAACTAAACCAAAAGTCTTCTATTGAAGGTTTATGTGAAGAATGTTGATCAAGGCGAGCTGCCAAGAGACCCCATGGGTCATATGAGCGCCTTTCTATGAGAAACTTAAGATTAAGTTTCGTCATTTCATTCCTCATGGCTTTGGCATTAGTTGCTGATTTGCATTTGTATATAACCATCTCAAAAGGAAAATTGGCAGCTGACTTGCGTTTGTTACGCAAAAAGGTGTGGACTTCATCCAATTGCCTTAGGACCTCCATGAATACTACCTTATCTGATGGATATCAGGGTAGCATGGCTAGGTTGCCTAAGAAACCATATACACATATGTAGGAAAATGTGGGAATTGGCTGAACCAATTGGCCCAATCTAGCATTTGATGAAAAGCATATATGCAACTCGTTAAGGTTTCTCACCATGTGCATCAGGAAAAAGTCATTTACCCGCTTGAAGTGTTGTTTTGATTGTGAAAATTCTAATTGCGGGAAATACTCATGAACCTACTGAACACCCAAAGTTCCAACGATATTCAACCCTCTAAACTAGCCTTGAAAGGCTATCAAATATACAAGGTATGAAACCATATGGAATTCGTGAGCTTTGAAAAACCCTGTCATCTGGCTATGCAGAGTATCGCTGATTAGTGCTGGCCAGTCGTAGTGTTCTTTATTGTTGACAAGTTGGGACATGATGTAGAACATCCATGGTTGAAACTTGTGCGCTTCTGCTTGAACTGTGATACAATTAAGCAGAGTGATCATGATTGCATATTCCTCCTTGAATTCACCACGTCCAATGTTCCTTGGCAAATTGTTTCGTTTCTCTTTGTAAGAACCCTCTCCAAGCGGATTCTTATGAATACAAATTTTCTACCCTTGTTCAATGATTTTTGGGTTTTCAAGGTTTTTCTTGTTTGTTTTGTTTTGATAATTTTAGAGACTTTGCCAGGAAAGAATGAAATGCAAGTACATATTCCAATTGCAAAGTAAGAGTACTTAACAACAAATCTACAATCTCAAATCTGAATATTTGAATTTGCAAATACAGTATTTCAATAATCAGATTATTAATCTTCTTGCTCAAATACAGCATACCCGGAGTTCATATATGCAAAGTACAGGTCTAAAAACTCTTTATCAAAAAATCTGGAAATTACAATCAGCAACTGGTTAAACCCCTTGATATGAACACCTAGCTCAATAATTAGGTTTCTCCGCCTTGAAAGTGATGCACAAGATGGTCAATGTCCAAGATGTCTAAGATGTTGAAGATTTGGAGTGCTAACTCTAGGCGTTTTGATCTAGAGACTCTCACGCCTATCCTAGAGATAGTACAACCTGCATTAAATACTATACTGCCAGAAATATAAGCACAACCCTTGAGTGCAGCCCACATGCCAATGATAGAGTGCCTTGACAGCAACAATAAATGTACTCCAATAATGTCTTCTTGCAATGTCTTTAAATCTGCAATAAATGTTCTCTGAAATCCCTTGAATACTATAGCAGTATTGTAGCAGCACTATTCACGGGTACTACCGCGATTTACTATTCACGGGTACTATAGCGTTTACTGTAGCGGGTACTGTAGCATCCAACAATAAATGTATTCCACAATGCATCTACAATGTCTTTTTAACTAGCAGCAATATAGTCTTCAGATATTCAATATAATCTTCAAACCCTTGATTGAATCCTTCACCAATATGCACAAATTGGACCCCAAAATGAAGCCCACAATCAAGCAATAATCTCAATTGGTCTTTCACAGCCTGAAAATTGCACAACCTATGAGAGTTTTCATTCCCAAAGGCTCAATAATGGCAAAAACCCTAGCGGGTTCCTCCTCCAAGCAAGAACTCCAAATGCACAAGTTTTTTAATCTTCAATCATAATGAAATCTGTTTGTTTTGATGCCCTTTTATAATCTCCTCGAAGAGGTCGACCTCTTAATTGCATTTTAATTACTTTTGAAATCCACTTTTAGGTTTTTAATAAAAACTTTATAATATCTCTCCAAACTTGGGCGCCCAAAATAATAATATAAAAATGTACTTTAAGTGATTTTAATTGAGGGTCATGGCCTCATCGGAAATAAAGTACACTTTTTGACTTTATGATTTAAATTTATATTATTTAATTATTATTAAAGTACCTTCAATGATAATTACTCATTAAACATTTAGTATTTCACCCATCCAATTGATTAAGAGGTCAACATTGCATCTGAGACCTATCCAGGTGCCTTACTAAATATAGTAGCCCTGACTCCCCTGAAATGGTGACTTACTATAAATAGTAAGTATGAAGAACTAGGTCTAACGAAGGCCAAACCTGAACCCACACTGAGCTCTGAAGGAGAAAACACACTGATTACTACCAAAAGGGACCCCCTAACCATCTATGTTTGCTTATGAGGGTCAAATAATAGGCTAAACCATCACAAAACAAGATCATGCTGAAAAGGGGAGATTACATTTCGCCCTCCCTGAAATTGCTCGTCCCCAAGCAATCTTAGATGCAAGGAAAACATCACTATGTCTGGATCCCAAGGGAAGTGTTGTGTAATGTTCCTGATATCTCCAATCAACTCCTGTAACACCAACACCAAAATAATTGATAGAATCCATTGAATCAAAACAATCTTTCCACCGGGTGTCGTAGGAGAATGAGCCTCAAAAGGAAGCAACTCAAAAAACTGACAACATTCACTTCCAATCTCTGCGCAAGCCAAGCTATCATACAAATTGTCTAGCACATGTGCATCTGAACCGCGCATCTGAAATAAATCATGCACATGAGGATCAAACGTGAAGCTATAGGCACTCCATACCATGTACACACTATGAAACTCCTCCGTGAGCCTTGTTTGTAATCCTAATGCACTGGAAAGATCCCAAACACTTCGATTATCGCCCAACTTTGAACTAGTATCAGGAGTGTGATTGGCTTCCAACTCGAAGAGTGGATTATCATAGACCAATCCATCATCAGACTCAAATAATGGATTATTCACAAACTACACAATCACTCCGTGTTGATTTGAATCATCCATCACTGAATCCTTGGAACAATAAATTGACTCGTACTCCTAAATTGGCTCAATTGGCAAGGTAGAAGTTGTTGTTTTGATAATATCGTCGCATACTTCTGCTACCCAAGCGACTGCATGTCCATCCAAATCACGATCCTGGGATTCATTGTCATTAAATAAATTTTCCGATTTGTTTTCTAAGGTTTGATATGAACAATCAGACTCATAGTGGCAAGAATCTTCATCATAAATTGCATCAATCGTACCACTATAAGAACCTTGCCTGGTTCTGCTCCAAAAACTTAGTTTTGACCTCTTAACATTTCATCAAATGGTTAGCATGTGATGTCTCTGAATTCTGATTTACTGATGACTAATGCAACTTTCTGATTGTATTTTGAGTAAAATAACTAAGCAATGACCAATGCTTACAAATAAACTATATAACGGAATGCAGATGTTTATTGAAATAGATGACTGAAAACTACTTAAACATGCACCTACAACAAACTGACTTTTTGCCAAACAATTCATACGCAACCTCCAATCTTAATGGTATTCCTTCAGTAAGTTTCCAAGCTGATTAGAACTTGGGTTACAATCATTACAGCAGTTTGCTTTGCTAATGGAGTCCACACAATATCAATGGATAGGCTAGAATGCAATAGACTGATATGCAAATGCTTACAAGGCAGATCGCTTCTTTATTGAATGCATTGAACTGAAAACAACTACTGGTTACAACTAAGAGCATTCGCTAAGACTCTTGGCTTACATTGAACTATGAAAGAATGCAGCTACAATACCCTTTAATCAATATACATGCAACTACAATGCAAACTCACTAATCATGCTGAAATCTAACTACAGTATATCTGCAATTGATCACTCAATCACCTCTTGAAGAGAAGACGACTTTCATGAGATCAGGCAACCTTAAAATGGCAGTAAATCTGAAAGCTAAGAACCTAGTAGCTGCAGCTGGAGAGAGATGAATCCAGCACACCCCAACAAGGCTCAAATACTCCTCAAAATGTAGTTTATTGTGATCTCCAACCAACGCCTTGGCTGGAAATGGTACGGCCGCAGCAGGTACAGCAGTACGGCCTCTAGAAATGTGTGCCAAATGATATTTAATGCAGCTTCAAAGTTTATTGCCCTTCTCTGATGGAATCTGATCAAAACCCTCTTTGAAACCCTTGATGAAACTTCTCTTTAATGCACAGATTGAACCCCTGAATGAAGTCCACAATCAAGCAATGATTCAGTTGACCTTTCACACCCCCAAAATTGCAAAGACCAATGACAGTTTTGATTCCCAATGGCTGGAAATGGAAAAAACCCTTCTGAATTTCTCCAACCTGCTCAAACAACCAAAAGCTCAAGTAATATAATCTTCATCATAAATAGCATCAATTGTACCCAAATCTTGAGTACCAACATGTGACAACTTTGTAGAAGCATCATCCACCTGTGAAATCATTATTGTCTCATGTTGATGCAAATATTCCTTACTGCTGTCATGAAAAACAAAATTGTTATCATGACTGATAACAACTTCTTGAGCGCTAATAATGTCAACATTCTCTTCAAATCTCACCTTCTTTTCTTGCACCTACTCGTCCTCAACCAAATAGGGCCTCAGCTTGTCTTCACACTATTCAGAAACACTGAACACCAAAATGTAAGCAGTAGGAGATGTCAATTTTTCTCACTTACAAACTGCTAGAAGTAATGATATGATGGGCTGAGATAGGTCATCACTGTTATCAATGATGGAAGTCATAATAACTCCCATGTAGTCTTGGATAGATCTATCATGTCTCGTACTGATGGACTCCAAGAAGAGTCAGAACAATTGCAACACCAGATCATGATGAACAAAATCAAGCATGGCAATGCATGATCTCACCTGTGCCATCAACTCTAATAACTTAACCGTTCTTCCAAATGTAGGACTACCACTGTCATCAATCCCAACCATACTATCAATGATCAGCTGAAAAACCTCACCCATGGTGATCATGTCATAAGGCACCTGAGGAACTGTGATCCTCATAAATTGACTGATGGATAGGGCAACCGTGAACCTAATCTCACTGTCACTATGTTTCAAATACTTATGCTCACTCACAATGCTTTCACTACAGGAGCCATGGCTATCTGAAGCAATGTTGAAGGTGACTGTTCCACCAAACTTAAAATTTCTTCTAGTCTCCTAAGAATACATAATGTATCATATCTGAATTGTGAAGTTTTGCTAAGTTTTTTTTTCACCCTGTTCATATATCGTTCTGACTAACCACTTCCAATCATCTGACACAATTTGTTTGTCAGTACTTGAACTCATTTTAAAACTTGACTAGAAAAATAATGTAGCTTAAAATGTGAATGAGTGTTGGTCACTCAAATATCAACTATGTGAGCTCAATGATTTTTTTAAAATAAACCCCAACAGGATAGCAAGAGACTGCTCTGATACCACTATAAGAACCCTCTCTAGGTGGATTCTTGTGAATACAAATTTTCTGCCCTTATTCAATGATTTTTGGGTTTTCAAGGTTTTGCTTGTTTGTTTTGTTTTGATAATTTTAGAGACTTTGCCAGGGAAGAATGAAATGCAAGTACAGATTCCAATTGCAAAGTAAGAGTACTTAACAACGAATCTACAATCTCAAATCTGAATATTTGAATTTGCAAATACAGTATTTCAATAATCAGATAATTAATTTTCTTGCTCAAATACAGCATACCCGGAGTTCATATATGCAAAGTATAGGTCTAAAAACTCTTTATCAAAAAATCTGGAAATTACAATCAGCAACTGGTTAAACCCCTTGATATGAACACCTAGCTTAGTAATCAAGTTTCTCCACCTTGAAAGTGATGCACAAGATGGTCAATGTCCAAGATGTCAAAGATGTTGAAGATTTGGAGTGCTAACTCTAGGCGTTTTGATCTAGAGACTCTCACGCCTATCCTAGAGATAGTACAACCTGCATTAAATACTATACAGCCTAGAAATATAAGCACAACCTTTGAGTGCAGCCCACATGCCAATGATAGAGTGCCTTGACAGCGACAATAAATGTACAATAATGTCTTCTTCCAATGTCTTTAAATCTGCAATAAATGTTCTCTGAAATCCCTTGAATACTATAGCAGTATTGTAGCAGCACTATTCACGGGTACTGCCGCGATTTACTATTCACGGGTACTATAGTGTTTACTGTAGTGGGTACTGTAGCATCCAACAATAAATGTATTCCACAATGCATCTACAATGTCTTTTTAACTAGCAGCAATATAGTCTTCAGATATTCAATATAATCTTCAAACCCTTGATTGAATCCTTCACCAATATGCACAAATTGGACCCCAAAATGAAGCCCACAATCAAGCAATAATCTTAGCTGGTCTTTCACAGCCTGAAAATTGCACAACCTATGAGAGTTTTCATTCCCAAAGGCTCAATAATGGCAAAAACCCTAGTGGGTTCCTCCTCCAAGCAAGAACTCCAAATGCACAAGTTTTTTAATCTTCAATCATAATGAAATCTGTTTGTTTTGATGCCCTTTTATAATCTCCTCAAAGAGGTTGACCTCTTAATTGCATTTTAATTGCTTTTGAAATCCACTTTTAGGTTTTTAATAAAAACTTTATAATATCTCTCCAAACTTGGGCGCCCAAAATAATAATATAAAAAATGTACTTTAAGTGATTTTAATTGAGGGTCATGGCCTCATCGAAAATAAAGTAGACTTCTTGACTTTATAATTTAACTTTATATTATTTAATTGTCATTAAAGTACCTTTAATGATAATTACTCATTAAACATTTAATATTTCGCCCATCCAACTGATTAAGAGGTCAACACTACTTCTGAGCCCTGTCCAGGTGCCTTACTAAATATAGTAACCTTGACTCCCTTGAAATGGCGACTTACTATCAATAGTAAGTATGAGGAATTGGGTTTAACGAAGGCCAAACCTGAACCCACATTGAGCTTTGAAGGAGAAAACACATTGATTACTGCCAAAAGGGACCCCCTAACCATCTGTGTTTGCCTACGAGGGTCAAATAATAGGCTAAACCATCAGAAAACAAGATCATGCTAAAAAGGGGACATTACACTCTTTGAGCCACCTTTGTGCCATCCTTTTCTGATATTGTTCCTTTTGTGTGTTAAACGCCTTTTCACATTCTTCAATTGACACAATCAAGTTGTTTGCACATGGTGGAATAGCAAAACATCTTTCAACATCCCTTGGCTTGAAGCTGCAAATTATTTGCCCATCTACTGATTGGATTTCTTGTGCAATGGGATTGTAATGCTTGACACAAGCAATTACAAACTCGATGTTTTGTGCCAAGATGGGAAAAGAGGCTGCCTCAAGTAACCCGGATTGTTCGAGATTTTGGATTGTGATGCAATCTACGCTTGTGAAAGCGTTCAAATCAACTATTGGGTGTACTTGATGTAATTCGGTGTTAAGTGTCTTCAAGAAATCGTGAAGCAAGACCAATTTGGTCTAAATTTGATTTGAAAGAATTGCATTTTTGAAAACTCAAAAATGACTGTGAGCACGACTATGTTTGAACAACTTTTTCAAGAAGGGTAAAAATAGCTTCACCGAAAGGCAATTTTTTTGAAAAAATTCTAAGACGTGGGTTTTGTTGAGAATATCTTTTTGAGTATACCCAAATCGTCTGTTTTTCGAAAAAATGACTTTTACATGAACGTAAGAACCCCTCAAAGGTAGAAGCTGCAAGGCAATTTTTCTCAAAAAAATGCGAGATATGGGTTTTGTAGGTACTTGAATGTTGAGTAGACCCAGAATGTCAATTTTTTGAAAAAGATGATTTTTTCATAAACCTTAAAAAATAGAAGCCGTAGAAGCTATTTTTTCAGAAAAAATTGGGACGTGGGTTTTGTGGCCAATTTCATGCTAAATTGTAAAGTCCTTTGACAAATTTGCCTTAGAATTTTCAATTTAATTGGTTTGGCATTTCGTCAAACTGTTGGCTTGCAATCTCTTTTCAGCATATAGATGATGACTCTTTGACTTTTTCTTATTGTAGACAAGAACATGCATGAAGAATTGAATAACCAGCTGCTAAGAGATGCAATTGACTGAAAATACCATAGGTAATAGTCTCTACAAGACTTACAGGAAGTACTACTATACAAATGCTCTAGGAAATGCAAAGCTTATACTTCAGTTCTGATATAACTCATCAAATACAATAGCTGAGTTGAAATGCAAACTTATTTCTGATATTTCAAGACTCTTAAAAGACTGTAATAGAGTTGCAGCTATAACTTTACTCAATACAGCAAATAGACATTTCTACAAACATTTGTCATGACAACTCCAAACTCCATTGAATTGCAAAGATGGAATAGAAGATGATTACAATAATTTGCAATGACCATTCAACTGCTGAATGCCTTTATTATCATAGGCAATTACATACAAAACTACAATGTGGCAATGAAGTACTATGACAAAACTATAATCAACTGTACACAGCAATATATCTAATTGTAGACCTGAAACTAAGCAAATGCAATGCAAGACACTAAACTAGATGGTGAAATGCTCCAACCTGGGTGACACCAATTCAAAGGATGGCAGCGACTGAAAAATGATTGCACACATGCCTGGCAACCACAACTTTCTCTTCTACAAGCAACTACAGTGATGTCTCTGCCCAGCAAGAAGTAGTCCTTCCTCAAGGTGCTGAAACCAAGTGAAATCCTCCAAAATTCAATTTTATCTTGATGCCAAAATGCTGTGCCTATCTTGCTAGAAGAACCACGATTTTCCCAGCAATGCAACCAGCTTTCAATGATAAAATCAATGTGCCAAGATGCTGATAATGAACCTCCAATATAATCAAAGCTTCCTTCAAGCAAAATCAAATTCCTTTGTGCACCAAATTTCTTCAAAATGTCAATGAGAAATGTCACGAATCTGCTGCAACAAATGCTGATATAATCTATATAAACCTTCAATTGAATGCAATAATAAACCAGCTATCGCATTAAATTAAACTCCTTATTCAAAAGTGCAATAATACATCAGCTATTGCACCAATTCAAACTCTTGCAATGAAGCACTTGTAGAAACCCTGAATAGATTTCACAACAATCTCCACTTAGGGTTGATCTTTCACAACCAAACCTGGTATCCTAGAGTCTTCAAACCCTTGGACTTGAAAAATCCTTCAAGCTCTTCCCAACTAAAATAAGAAGTAATATCCAAGCAGGGTCAAAAGGCTAGCTCACAGCTCCTTATAAAGATTTTTTTTTATCTTCTAGAAAGGTCCTCCAAGAAGCTTCTAGAATATTATAATATTTCCAAAAGTGACATTATAATATTTTATTTTCACTTAAGTCACTTTTAAAATTTAAGTGACTTTATAATTTATTCTTTTATTTTAGTCACTTTTATTAAATTAATTAAAAATAAAGTTACCTTTTTTATTTTAATTTATTGAGATAACTTTATAAATAATTAATTTAATATTCCCACTTAAATTTAATTAAAATAACCAATTAAGTCATCCTTTTGAAATATTATTGGCTTTTTTTTGGGACAACTTAATCAATTAAATTAATTAAATAACTTCACCACAAATTTGGGGACATTACATAAATGAACTCAGAACATCAGATTTGTCAAAAACTGATTTTTCTTGAACATGCAAGAAACCCTAGGCGTGGAAGCTAAAGAAGTTGTGGAAAAAAAATTCAATCTTGGAGAAGATTCAAAATGTAGAGAACCCAAATTTGAAGATTATGAACTTTTGTTTCTGAAAACTAATGCCCTGGAGATATGGATTATGGAAAAATGTTCTTTTGTGCAACTTGAACTTGAAGATATGAAGAAATTTGGAAATGGCCTTCGTTGATCCTTCAAATGCTGTTGAAGAGAAAATTTTGTGTTTGCTCTTGAAGTCAACCTGCAAAAATAATGAAGTTTGGACGCCTAGATGCTTGCTAGATAAAATTTGGAGGTGGTGTTGATGTACTTGCAGCTTCGGGCTTCATACTTCCTTATTTATATGTGATTATTCAATGTAAAGAGGTGCTTCACATGGCAACTTTGTAATTATCTTCTTGGCCGATCTTCCTTGTAAATTGTATTTATTAAATTGAAATTATATTTTTATGATGGTCGACCTTGCATGAAAAGGTGCGACCTCTCTCCTTCAAGTTGTATAAATACAAGATCGTTCCACTCCATTTGGCATCAATTAAGTTTGAGCATTTCCTCTCTTCCAAGTGCAAATTCTTCAAGGGCAGATCAATCAAGTGCAGATTGCGAATTATCAAGAGCAGATAGCGATTTTCATTGCATCTTGTGAAGGTGTTGCATATCGGCCTTGAGATTGGCCTCATTGTAAAGAGACTTCTTGCCTTTATTGATATATAATAGAGTGATATTTTTTGCTAGGTTTTTCCCCTCAAGAGGAGGGTTTTCCCAGGGTATTTTCTGTGTCTTTGTGTTGAATTTTTGAATTAATTTTTGTACATTAAATCTGATCATAAAAACTAATAGGTGGAAGCATCAATCAACTCGTGAAAACCTTGATTTAAGGAGTCATCCCACATAATTAGCTATTAATTGGAAGAATCCCTAGAATTTTGGGTGGACAAGGGATGAGAAAGTCTTCAAAAATTGTAACTCAAGTTGACTTGGGCACCACCTTGAGATAAGGCGTCCAAGTTTGTAGAGTTAGAAATTTTTTTAAGATTTTCAAATTTTGACGTCTCCGATGAATGATAACCCCTATTTGAGCACTATTTTCCGAGCATCTAATAGGTCCTATGAACTGGCTAACAGTTCCACTACAGAGCATGATCAAATATAAGAAGATCTTCTTGGAAGCTGCAAAGCCTAAAAATTGGTTTTGGTGGCTTGAATTCATGGGCGCCCCTAGCTAGCAAGGGCGTTTTTATGTTCCAGAGTTAGCCACTTTTTTTAGATGATTTTCAATTTCTCCAATTGACCTCATTCACCATTTCTCGTTCTATCTGCTATTGCTAATGACTGATGAAATCGGGATTAGGTTGAGATATTCAATGGAAAGCCTAAAGAATTCTGGAAAGGCTGATTGGTTTTGCAAATCTTGAAAGTTGTTTTGGAGGGCTCAAATTCTTAGGCACCCTTGGTCTACAGGGGCACTTTTGTGCTTCTGAGATACAATTTTCACTTTGCAACTCTTGACAAAATGCTCCAGTTTGGTCTTCGTTGTTGGATGTTTGATTGCTTCAATGGACTAGCTGACGGACTCATCGCAAAGCTTGATCGTAACTAAGAAGGACTTCTCGGGAGTTGTGAAGCCTGAACGCTCCATTTGATGCTTCAAAAAGTTGGGTGCCGCTGGCTAGCAGGGGCGCTTTTCTGCTCTAGACTTAGTCATTTTTCATTGCGATCTTCACTTGTCAACATTTGACAGGTCTTCTAAGCTGGCAGATGGATTTACTACAGGGTTGGACTAAAACCGTGATGAATCACTTGGAGGTGGCAAACCCTAAAAATGACTTCTAAGTGCTTTAATTTTTGGGAACCCCTGGCCTACAGGGGCACTTTTCTTCTCTGGACTTAGTCAATTTTAAGTTCCTTGACTTTTAGCACTTCCTGCTTGATCTTCGTTTTTAGGAGTTTGACAAATCCCGTGAACTAGATGTTGGATTCATCGCGAAGCTGGAAGAATTTTGAAGAGGACCCCCAAAACTGTAAATCCTAACAACTGCATTTAGACCCTTTAATTCATGGGCGCCCCTGGCATACAAGGGTGCTTTTGGCTCCAATGTTAAGTCATTTTTTATGATTTTCACTCTTCTCGCGCTTCGCGTTCACTGTGTCGTCGACTACGTTGATCACCACAACTGTTGACGCGAACGCATTGACTATGTTGCGTGTGTGACATACAAAATCTGAAAAATATTCTAAGGCATTGAAGCCTAGAAACCCTCTTTGAGGTAAGGCGTCCATCTCCAAACTTAGTTTATTTTTCACAATTTTCAACTTTTCAAATTTCCCCTCCGCCGTTCACTATTTTCGAGCATCTTTCGCCATAGATTCTTCTGTGCAATGTTTGAAGCTTAGATTCTGACACCCAGTACTAGCCATCCTCTATTGATGACCTCAGAGGTCCTAACTTTTCTCCTCAAAAAGTGAAATAGACCCACCAGAGAAAATTTGGCTTTTTGGTGATTCTAACTAGACCAATGTGATCGTGACGAAAGATTAACCAATCAAAATCATTTTGAGCCATTTCTGGAAAGATCCTATTTTTAGGGATTTTCTAAAAATAGGGATCTAAAACCCTAATTTCAAAATTTTCAAAATTTTGCGAGCATTCTCTTGACAATAAGCCCAGAAAAACACCATATTTTTTGTTATTCAGAAATTTCTAAAAACAAACAATTGCTATTTTCAGACATTCTGAGCTTTTTTTACTTTTGACGACAATTTTACAAGATTTTAACCATTTTTAACAAAATGCCTTATTGAAGCAAAATTTTTATTATGGGTACAACACACATATTTGCAAACAAATAGATTTTATTTCCATTATATTAACTAGATTATTTCCATGAGGTGGCTGCTCATACAAACACAATTTAGTGCCAAATCTTCACTCTTTCTGAAAGGAAAAAGCCATTCCAAACAATATTATCAATCAATAGATTCAATACATATTTCAGTATAGAAACAGCTGTATGTCAACAGTAAAGTTGTGGCTGTAATCAAAGCTGCATTTGAGACTCCCCAGTTCCTAGTACATTTACCACAAATAACAAAAGGCAAAGCCTGCTGATGGCGTTCTAAACATTTTCCAAGTTGGTAGACTTTGATGTTGTCTTGAATGCATTTTAGCTTTAGGCAGTATGTGGAGATTGCTCAGGCTTGATGATTGTACTTATGGTAACCATCCAAGCTTTAATCAGGAGATTTCTACTGTTTTTGTAACACAGTCCCAGATTTTGCATTAGCAGTCCTGCTGCAATTATTACTGTAGTCATTTCCTATGAAAAACCAAGTCTTATATCGCTAGGAAAAGGAACATTATAGGCTAAGCCACATTGTTTCCTGTATATATGCAAGCAAGGACATAAGGCATCTTGCATTGGGCCTCTATATCAATTGACAGAAATAGAATATACACTTCCCAAAAGTAGTTGAAAGGATATTAAGTTCCCAGCAAGATTAAGGTCGTTTTCCATTGCTAATCAGACTAAATTGTTTCTAATTGGTTTTTATTGTTTGTGATAACAGGTTGGTGATCCAATTCAATTGCCAGCTACTGTGCTTTCTTCAGTGGCAGAGAAGTTTGGGTAATTTTATTTTTCCTCTCAGCATTTCATTTTTTTGACTCTGTTAAGATGGAGAAAGTTATGCTAGTTATGCTGTTGAATCTACTGGAGTTTTCCCATCTTGCAGATATGGTATGAGTTTGTTCAAGAGATTTCAACAGGCTGGTTATCCAGTCAAAATGCTGAAAACTCAATACCGTATGCATCCTCAGGTCATAAATGTCTTTCTTTCTGTACCCATAGATTTACAATCATTCAATCACACTGATATTATCTTTCAAGAAGGCAGAGTCAACTATCTTATTACATTGATGATCTGTCTGCTTTTTGCTTCACTTCATATATAACCTAACCTTCTATTTTTTGTGAACTGTATACAGATAAGGGAGTTCCCATCAAGGGAATTCTACTCTGAGGCTTTAGACGATGGCCAGGATGTTCTGCATCAAACAGTCCGTGCATGGCATGAATATCGTTGTTTTGGGCCTTTCAGTTTCTTTGATATAGAAGGAGAGGAATCTCAACCTTCAGGAAGTGGTTCTTGGGTCAACATTGAAGAGGTAGAAATGATTCTCATTTTGTACCGCCACCTGGTGACAAGATATCCTGAACTTAAAGTAGGCTCTCGACTGGCTATCATTTCACCTTATAAGCAACAAGTCAAACTTATCCGTGAACGCATTCAAGTTGCCATTGGAAATGATGCAGCTAAACTTATTGATGTCAATACAATTGATGGATTCCAGGTAAGGTTTGCAATTTTCATGGAATTTATGGTTAGTTCATTAGTTCCTTCACTCTCCTTATACCTGATTATGCTAAATTATTTTCTTTTTCCTTGTCACAGGGCAGGGAAAAGGATGTCGCAATCTTTTCTTGTGTAAGAGCAAACACTGGGAAAGGCATTGGCTTTGTGTCTGATTTTCGTCGAATGAATGTTGGCATCACAAGAGCACGAGCATCTATGCTGGTATATGTCTATATTTATTTTAGTAGTTTTATGCAAAAAATTTCCTTTCTATAACCTCTTTTGTTATTCTTAAGCATATATAGTCAGTTGCCTATATAATATCTTTTGAAGCTTAAAATAGGTGGTTGGCTCTGCCTCAACTTTGATGCAAGACGCGCATTGGAGCAATCTAGTAAGGAGTGCTCAAGAGCGGAAGTGTTTTTTTAAGGTATACAAATTTTAAGAGGTTTTCTCTTCATTTTAATTTTAAGATTTCGTGTTTCTCTTCTAAATAAAAGTCTTTACTTTTTCAAAATGTGCATCAAAAAGTACAATTAGCTAGGATTACATGGTGGTTACAAACATGGATTACAAACTTGACTAGTACTTGTTGAATTGGTGAGTACTCATGAGAAAAAAAACCTAAAATGAGGAACCCCCAATTGAACTCTTGTATTGGCTAGAGTGAGTTTTGACAAGTCCAGTGTGTAGACTCACTGCGCACTCAAGGAGTCTTCCATTTGAACTTGTAGGATGTGTTTCCCTAATATAAGCAGCAGAAAAACACAGGAAAATTGCTACAATCTGTATATTTTCGTCTTTGTAAGCAAATTCATTATTGCCATTTTTGACATTGTATTTGCAAGTTTGCTTGAATGAATTTGAGCAAGTTTGAAGCAGATTTGAGATGCAAATTTATGCAATTTTTGCATTCTAGGTCAGATTTTTTTTCTTTTGTTTTTAAACATTGCAAGAATGTAGCATCTTTCTAAATGTTGGATTTAGGCTTTCAAACATGTCTTGAATACAGTGAATTCAATTAGCATAAATTTCAATGCTGATTCTTTTAGTTAGGGTTGAGGGTAAAAAATAAATGTTATTTTGCTTAAATAATTTCATTCTATTGCCGTTCAACTATGTTGGAAATGCATTTTATATTAATTTTATTCAATGTTTTGGGCCTTTTAGATTGAAAGCACATTTGTTAAATTTTAAATGCTTTTTCTTATATTTTAACATGTCACATTTTTTTTTAAATTTTTTTTATGAATGATAGGTTAGTATACAATGGCATCAATATTCAGAAATGGAAGTTGGCCACTAAACATGGCTTGGAAACATAACACACTTGGATCGGTCCTAGGGACTATTTTTGCAATTTATGTGGGAAGAGAGTTCATGGACCATCAATCATCTCAAGTACCATATTTCATACATTATTACCCATGATGTTAGATTGTGTTTCAACACCATGGATGAGACACAATGAGAGATATAGGAAACTCTTGCATTGTGGATTAAAAGAAATTAGAGAGGATGAGGGCAAACACAACCATAGTAGCAATCATTAATCTCAACTTGCTAGAAAAACTAGAGGTGGAAATGCTAAAAATATTGGGCTCGAGTCGTGTTCCACACATTCATCACACATCTAACTCAAGCAAGCCCACTCACAAGCTTTTTGCGCCTCAAAATATAGTTGGAGCATAGCCTTCACTTCAAGATACAATATGCAAGAAGAAGATGCACCAAGAAGCAAATAAGGCTTGTGTTAATTTCTTTTATTACAAAAAATATCCTTTCAACATGGCGAAGAGCCCATATTGGGAGTATCTAATCATGACCTTGATAGTTGTAGGAAAAACTTACAAGGCACTCTTCCCATTTTCATAAGTGGGTAGTTGCTCCAAAATATTGTCATGGATACAAAATAAATTTTGGAAGAACAAAGGAAGTAGTGGTGCAAGTTTGGATGCACTATACTCTCAATTGGGTTGACAAATCGAAAGAACCACACCTCCATCAACTTTCTAGCAACTTTTAATGGTGAAATGTTGTTTTTGAAGTCCATAGCCACAGATAAAAAATAGAAATTGGGAACTCTAAGAGTGGGAGGCAAACAAACAATTATCCTCCATTGTTGCTCCTACATGCTCTTGAGCTTGCACTAGGGTGTTTAGTATATTTCGTTGCACTTGGTTGCCTCTTTGTTCTCCATCTTTCTAAGTTTGCAAGGTGCATAAGGTTTGTTGGGTGGGAATCATTTTTATATTGTTTTTGTGGAATTTGTTTATTTTGAATTTTAATAATAATCTTGATTAAATTCAAATTTCTTTTCCACCTTGGTCGTATATGGTGTTTACCCACTGGTTTAATGGGGTCAGTGGACTTCTAGTCAATAGTTAGTTTGGCGGTGGTTAGTTGGCTTTCATAGGAAGTCATAGTCTTGTATTAAAGAGAGTTTTCATTTCCCTTGTGTTAGTGAGCCTGCTGGTGTTATGAGTACGCAAGAAGTTAATATGGAAGGCTTGATGGAAGTTAATAGCAATAAAGATGCCAAATCTTCGAGAGATGGTAATATTGTTGTAGAGAAATTATCCTATAGAGACATTTTGGATGGTAAGGAGGTGGTGGTTCTGGGCTCAATCTTCTTTGAGGTGGTGGAAAAGGATGACAGTTGCAAATATGGAAGTGGATATGAATGTAGACCTGAAGGGGATGACAACATCAAAGGAGAGGATTCGAGAGGAGGAAACAATGGTAATGCATCTTCTCTCCCTATGGTTCTCTCCATTTCTCCCAATTAAAAAATAGTTCATGTAGTTAAAAGTAAAGAAGATGTCGATGGTATAAAGAATATTGTCGTCTTTTTTGTTTGTTTGGATAAAAACTTTTTGCCTTGTAGAAAGCTTTTTGATAGTTGGTTAACTAATGTATGGATAAAGAAAATGGGTATTTATGTGAGCTTTTGTAGAATGATTTAGAAAGTTTTCTTTGTTATTTTCTTTAAATCTCACAATATGTAGAACAAAGTTGTAAAGAAAGAATTTTGGAACTTGGGTCAGTTGGTTTTCAAGGTTATTCCATGGTTTGTGGAATGTAAACCAAAAGAAATTGTCGCTAAGTTAGGACCAAGATGGTTATAACAAAAAAAAATTGCTCCCCAATTGTGAAAATTTATTTCACATTCTTAAACCATTAGTGGAAGTCATCCATGTTGAAGAAACAAGGGTCATCCATTCACATTTAAATGTGAGAGTTTTAATTACCTTGTCATTGGAGGTGGAAATTATTGAAGTTTTAAACATTCAGCTTGAGGATGGATAATTTGTGAAATTGAATAGTTGGGTAATCTAAATGCATGTTTTCTGTGCAAAAGAAATGGGCACCTTAGAAAGGATTGTTCTTCTAAAATTCCTAAAATCCTCATTAGACCTACAAGGAATGAAGGTAGTAGTGTTGATTTGGGACAAGAGAAAAATGAGATGGTCGGTAATATGGAAAACCAGACTATAGATGAAGTTGAGAACATTGATATAACGGAACACGATTTGAGAGAAGAGAATAATAATTATTCTAACCATATTGAAATGGAACCTTAAAATATGGGAAGTCCAATAATAGTGAGCCTTGTGTTAGGAGTTCTCCTTTGGAAGAGGAATACATTGTGATTCTTGCAAAAGAGACTGCGAAAAAGAATAAAGTAAAACATCATGAGACTAAATCATTAGGGGTTAAGGAAAAGAAGAATGATCAAGAATTGGCATTATAAACAATTTTCAAAAATTAGAAGGGGATAAAACCCCCCAAATGTTGCTAGAAACTAAAAATGTGTCTCTAAAGGAACAAACTAGTTTGGTATGAATTGATATCTTTTAGAAGAAAAATGGTGTTCTACAACCCTCTCTTTTTCAATGAAGGTTTTTCTAGTGAAGAGAATAAGAAAACAAAACAAAATGATCTTTGAGCTAAAGGCCAAAGAAATAATAAAAAAGGTAAGGAAGAAAAGCTTCCAAAATGCTTCGAAAAATTATATAATGTACATGCCAACCCTTCGGTAAAGTAAAAATTTCCTAAATTTACATCATACGAGTAAATAAACGTGCTAACATGGCGTTGCAATAAAAAAAAAAAAAATCTTTATTGATAAAACATGAACAAGACGCCATATCAAATTACAATAAAGATTCCATTTCATTATAATAACTTCACAAATTCATGAAACAAGAATACATACCTAAACTAACATTGCTCCAATGAGCTTTAGAACAAATAGTAGTAAGAAGGTCCAAGAATCCACCTTTCAAATCTTGGTACTTAAGTAGCCTTCAGTGGAGGAGAAACATCACTCGGGCACTTTTCCGCCAACCACGGACTTATAATGCGGTGCCCCACACATCTATTATTCAATAGATGGCCCTCCCTTCAACGAAGAGATTGGTAGAGTAATCGATACTGTTAACCAACTAAGCATAGTGGTGTGTCCTACATAACTAGATCTTGTGCAATACAGCATCCCTTGATCTAGAATGTAAGACAGGATTATGGTGAATTGACAGTGTAATCATCGCCCAATCTAAGAGGATGTAGGTACATTACACTACTTTCATCAAAGAGTTTCATACAGTATTTCTACTGAGGGTCATCTATCACATACACTATCTAGGGTCGATTTGACTTAAGGCTATCTTACACTACGCATAGGTTTATCCTTCAATGGATAGTCAGTCATCGCAAATAACCTATCACCATATTAACTACTAGAAATGAATCAGCATAACAAGTATTTCTCAAGTCTCCTCCTATACTGGAAATCTTTATCCTAGGAGTATCACAAGCTCTTCTAAGTTAACCTAATAACTTAGCTGTGGATCTTACTTGACTCATGCCTTCATTTCAAACCTAGTATATAGTAACTAATGCCATAGGTACTCTCCTTATATGGAGATCATACAATTAATGCAGAATACAACTAGAATGCAACATTTCATTTCCTATGTATAGACAGTAAATACAAACATAAAACATCCCATGTTCAAACATAGCTAGTATAATTAAATACTTATGTTGTACTTTATGTAATATTGCTGAATTCCTCAGTCAAGTACTTTCTCCTATCACGGAGTACTTAAAAACACATTATGAGAATGCTCTAAGGCTTCAATTCCCTTTTCCATAAACCATCGGGTTTAGCAAATAGTATCCATGCAAACAATATTCTCCTATTATGGAGATGGTCATACAAATAATGCAAAACACAACAAATATGCATCTTTTATCCTTTAAACGATTTACCTCCTAGGTGCAAACAAATATACAGTTCATAGAACAACCCATTTTCTATACACAACAAAAGTATAGTTCATGAAGCAATTCCCTATCTATGCACAAACAGTAAACCCAAAGTCCAAAAATATTTTGAGAATTACTATTGAAATTGATAGTAGAAGAATATCTCATGCCAATATTTAGCTTTTCCCCAGATGATGATGTCTCAACCTATTCTCACAGCATTTCCAACTCTATCAATCAATTGGCAGATCCTCACAAGCTACTACCTTTCTCACTCAGAATTAACTCACAAGTTGCTACCTTTCTCACTCAAAAATAAGTACTTAGAAATGAATATTCAGACTGATAATGGTTATAGCTGAAATAGAAGTATAAAACTTAGGTGATTCGATAATGAAGAACTAGTAAATTGAAACTAAACTCAACTTACAGAAATGTACGTCTCTCAGAAAATAGAGTGATTGCTCTACAGAAAATAAGTTCTCAAAGATAAATTCTCCTAAAAATAAGTAAAGAATGAGGAATTGGGTGGTTATTTATAGAGCCTCATCCCCATCGAATTCCACTTTCAAAGGCATGTAAATTGCCAACTTTGTAATTTGAATTGTTCAACGTAATAAGTGGTGTGATTTTAATCTCATACTCAGCTTGAAAGAGGTGAGTCAACCTCCATTGTTTGACAGCAGAATGGAGACCATTTCCCATTTGCACATGGTTAAATATATAGAATCGATACCTACAGGCTTCCTTCCAGATATGGCACCAATTCTAAAATCTAGCAGGTAGAAATTTTCAATGAAAAAGTCATTGATATTTACTGTAAACATAGCCTATATTTTTGGCTAAATTGACAGGTTGCAGGCTGCGTTTATCATTTCCAGCGACTTGGTCTTCGTGTATGAACTAGGTGTGCATATTTTTCCTCAGCCGTCTATTTCAATTTTTGCTTCCACATACTTTAATCGATATGACAAAATGATTCATAAATGTTTGATTTAAAATTCAAATAATAAACTTCAGAAATATCTCGATTCAAAGCTGTATGATTTAAAATATTTTGATTTCCATGTTTGATGATAATAATCGGCTAGGTATATTTAACCCGATTTCCATAGTTGAGGTTTAATATTAATTCAAAGTGGAAAATAATTTGATTTCCCAAAGTGGAGAGATTAATATTAAATTAGGAAATAACTATAGTTTTTAAATATATTAAACATATATTTATATATATATACAAATTCCGGAGGCAATAATAATAATATTATTAATATCCACATAATAAAGGACATGTGTGTATATACATATATATACCAGTATATTCCTCTATGTACACGTATGTGTAAGTATACCATATCGATGCAACTGTATGAACATATCCATCTACCAATGTACACTTGTATCGATAGGTATATACTTATGGATACATGTATATACTATACATATGTATATATGTCCACTTCCATTTACTTACATCCATTTACGTTACAATCGTTATTATCATAATATCACAAGACAGATACATGGATATACATCACTCATAAATACATACAAAGGTAGACAAAACTCCTAATGCAAACATACAAGCTACAGATGACTTACCTATAATCCACACAGACTGACTCAGTTCACTCAATCTAAGGTGACGTGTATGTATGCTTAGATAGTTTACTTTACCGGTTACCCGACCAAACTCCTCTCCCGAGTGATATTTCCCCTCCGCCTGGAGGAATGGTTCATATACCTACCCACTGACACACGCTTTCAGAAGTCATATGTTCATAATATAAGCAATATATATAAACATATCAAGTTAGAATAACATGATTCATTAACCTCCTTATGCAATATTTCACCATGAATAACATTAACTAAGATAACATCAAATGAAACAACATCAAGTGAGATAACATTCATATTAAAAACAAGGTACAAGTATTATTAATTCATCTCCAGAATTCATATTACATTCACTTTTTCTCTATCTTGTAATAGTAAATAGTAACCTCACAATTTGGGATGTAACATACTTCCCTTCTTGTGAATCATCATCCCCGATGATCTTATAGCTTTTTAACATACAATTAAAATCAAGTAAATTTTTACTTACAATTCTCAAAATACGTAAGATTTATAAACATTCATCCTATGTAGCAATCTTTGTCCTTCCTAGACCTTGCTTCGAGTGTTCCCACTATCGCATAGGGAAATTTCGTATGCCTTACCCATACTTACTCTTTCAAAGAGTTTTATTACATATACACATCCAATATATAATAGTAACTATACATAACACCAAACACACGGTGAGCGAAAATCATTGGTCCATGAATTTATCCTTAGTATAATCCAAATAGGAAAGGAAATGTCGATGCATTGTACACTACATCTTGGGTCCCATCCTTTCCCTTTGGTATTTACACTTTTAGACCACTCATAAACCGAGTTCGTTTGTCACTTACACATCCATTATCCTTACCATAAAGTACTTGTTCTTGATTACTTGTCCATCTTGAGCACATCATTGCTCCTGGACACTTGTCAAATCTTGATACTACTTTATACTTAAGCTTTGTATCAACAAAGTTTCATTGATCACTTCGATCTACCACTCCTTTTTGACATTTTATCAAGTCTCTGGTTCACTCAATTTCTAAGCCTATTTCAGCTTAATTGAGTTTCCAACCTTTCCTTTCATATAATGGTCCAAACTTCAATGTTGGAAGTTAATAAATCATTCAAGTTTTAGTCTACCATCTTTGCTTATTTGATTATATATAATAATATATTGCACATTCGATCAATTGAATGTTTCGTAGTATGATCATGGTTTACACAACCCTATCATTATTTGCTAAACTGAAATAACCTCTCAAGATTACTAAGCAACTACTTTCTCACAATATATTATTTAGGACCAAAAATCCTATAAGTCAAGTTTCAAAAATGCGTTGGTTACTTTGATGAGTTTGTCCACTAGAACATTATGTCAGTTCTACTAACATAGACAGATTGATTTGTCTTGTGTTCTACCATTCTCCCTCTAGGATCTCAAGAGAGTATATATGTCCTACCAATGATGACATCTAGTCTTCATTTCCTGTTATACTAGACATTACCTTGCCACATTCTATGCAGCCTCTTACTCCATCTTTTCCTAGGTTACAGTGGTTTCTCATCCTGACAATTCCCTTTGTTGTTCTAATGTCCTAACTTTGACATTAATTTCCCTGTTCCATTCCCAAATCTTTCAAAATATTTGGCACATAGGTTCTTTTATATCCAATAATAGTCCATTCTTTGACTAGTTGAAAACCTATTTTACGATCTCACGCCATTTTTAGTTCCCATGTAATAATGGTTATAAGTTTTGCGGACAAAAATTCCATTTATCTTAGGATTTCCATACCGTGGATCTCTTCCATCCTTGGATTATTTTCAAGATGTAATCCATCTTTTAACTCAATCAAATTTTCCCGATAAATTTGGTACTAATTTTGAGCATTAATCCTTGTTCAGTCATATTAGTCTCTAGAAGATAGCAAATTTAATTACATACCTAGTTACCAAGTATGAACATTTCTCATGGGTTCCATTGATTCTCTTAATCATATAGGAAAGTTCCAACTTCGGTACATCCCTTTTGAGCACAAGTAACAGCCCAGTGTTCTACTCAGTAAAAATTCCCAATATTTCATGATAAATGAAAATGTTGTTGTTTTTACATAACAGTAGATGCTTCCCTTTGAGGGTGTATTGTTGGCGTAACAACTAACACCTCTAGAATGCAAGTTGGTACGGATAGCTATGCACACTACATGATGAGTGCTCTTCAAATTAGGAGGGGAAGCTCCCTCGTTGTGCGAACAAAAATGCTTGAAAAGTAAACTAAACTATATCGTGTCTTTTTGTCTCAGTTGTAAGAGGCACAAGGTTTAAGAAAAACTCTATACGTCATAGCTAAGTATTTTCTGGTTTCACAAGACTTAACTACAGCACACAAAACTAAAGCTTATACTATCCAATCCCCTCAAATTCAGAGCATGAGGAAACGGAGCGGGAATGATTATCAAACGATAAACCGGGTATAGACTCACAACGTGAAGGCAAGGTGGCACGACTATCTGCTTGTTTGAATAGGCTTATTATTCACACACATCACACGATAAACCAAGTACAAATTCTCAACTTGAAGGCAAGGTGGCACAACTATCAGCTCAATTTGAATAGGTTTATTATTCACACACATCACACGATAACCAAGTACAGATTCTCAACTTGAAGGCAAGGTGGTGCAACTATCAACTCAATCTGAACGAGTTTATTGAACGCAAAACATAAAGGATAGCCAACTAGGACAATGAATTGCATAGGCGAGACACACATACAATCTATGATCGAACTAGCCACTATATCTAACTAAGGCAAGCATTCACTATCATAATTGCATGAAACCAAAGTGGCATAATGTTGTACCCCAAAATTAAAAATTTTGTTATACTTAGACATTTTGAAGAAATGAGTAAAAGTCTTGTTAAATCAGTCAAAAAGGTCAAAATTTCAGTGTGCATGTCTTGCATGAGGGGTTAAAATGCAAAATTGTCGAAATCTGATGATCTGGGGCTGCTAAGAGCAGCTTAATCAACAAAACCCAGATCTTAGTTTTTCATCCCTAAATTTTAGGAAAATTGCTATTTTTAGAAATTTTCTAAAATTAGAAACATTTTTTAGGTTTTTCTGGGTTTCTTTAGAAATGGATACTGGCAAAACTTTCTAAAAATAGGAAGTTTCTAAAAATAGAAAATTGGTCCGTCAGGTTCCAAACTAATTGTGATTGGCTCAAAATATGTGTATATCAGGCTGGTGCAGTCAAAATCTAAAAATAATCAGTTTTGCCCTACTGGGTCTATGCTGCTTTTTCAGAAGCATACTAGGAACTCCGAGGTCATTAATGGAGGTCAATCAGCTGCCAGGCATTAGTTTCAGCATTCAAAACATTCAACAGAAGGTGAAATGATGAACATGCGCGAAGAACAAGGAAGAAAATGAAAGATGATGAAAATTTTCTAACATTGCTAGACTTGGGCGCCCCAGGTGAAGAAAGGCACCCATCTTTTTAGGACATCAAATGTCAAAATTAAGGTTTGTGTCTCCAGTCAAACTTGCTCAGTTCTCTGTCAGCTCCGCAACGAATTCAACGGCCCAGTCATCAGGCGATCCAGTCGTCCGGAATTCAAAGCTAAACAGGGAGATTCCAGACTGATGTCAGAAGGAGAAAGAAGTGAGATTTATCAGAAATTGACTAAGTCTGTATAAAATGGGCGCCCCTGGTGAAGAAGGGCGCCCAAGTTTTCAGGGTATCAAACAGAGGAATTTGCAGACGAAGCCCTAACGTGATCTCTTCACAATCAATCCAGCTTTCCAATGAGATATCCAACACGTTGATCGGAGGTCGCAGTCGCCGAATACCAAGCGCCGAACAGGAGGTCTTGCGAGAGCTAAGAACAAAGATTCAGAAGCAAACACAAAAAGGTTAAAAAATAATCTAACTCTGGTGAACATGGGCGCCCCCAGCCAAGATGGGCGCCCAAACTTTTGAAGGCCTTAAATTCATTGTGTGACGAAGTTCATCCCAGAGGACCCCACCTCATATCTCGTCAACTTCGCGATGAGCATAACAGGCAGTCAATCCGGTGCTCGAAGTTCCAGATTCAAAGAGATCATCTGTAGAAGAGGAGGTAATGAAGAAGTTGAAGATCATAAAAATGGCTAACTCTGAACAAAATGGGCGCCCCTGGAAGGAAAAGGCACCCATGAATTCGAAGGTCAAGATCAAGTTTTTCGCCAAAGGTGCCTCCAGAACATCTTTCTCAGAATCAGTCTGGTTCTGTGATGGATCTTTCAGCTCGCCTGTCGGATCAATTTGCAAACGAGAAATCGGAGGCAAAGTTCAGGGTCAAAATGAAGAAAAGTTGAAAATGCCAAAATTTTGGCTAACACTGGATAAAGTGGGCGCCCCTGGTGAAGAAGGGCACCCAACTTCTCATGCCTTAGAAAATTTTTCGAAGTTTTCAAAAGTTTCAAAATTGCCAGTGAAGGAGGAGGGCGTCCAAATGCATTGAACAAAGATTTTAGGCTTTTGAAATAAAAGCAAAAGAAAGCAAAACCTAATTCAAGCCCTAAAATTTATTTAACACCTCTTTTCAATGTTATTTTTATTATTTTTGCAGGTAGCCTTCAAAGGAGAAAGTTGGAGCAGCAAGTTTGAAGAAATTTTTCAAGATTCAAGAGCATAGCTTGCTGGTTTTTCATCAAAATTTTCAGACCAGCAACTTAAACCCTTGTTTTTTCAAGCTTTTTCATCTAGAAGATCAAACTTTTCAGAGGGAAGGCCAAGGTTTCCAATTTTCAATCATCTGGGTCTTTTCTCTTCAATTTTCTGAAGGAAATTTTCAAGAACTTCATCAAGTTGCAACAGCTGCTTTTATTTTGCATGTCAGTGAAAACATCAATGTATTCAATTTTCAACCATCTGGGTCCTCTCCAATCAATCTTCTGAAGAAAACCCATATCACAACTTTTTTAAAGAAAATTTCAAAACCTGGGGTTGGCTGCTTTTTTGATCAACCATCAGGGTTTTGCAAATCTAATCAACTGGGTCCATTTCTAATCTTGTTCTGAACAAAACCCAGGTGCCAGCTTTTTTCGGAAAAAATTGAAGAAATTAGGGTTTGCTGCTTTTTCATGCAAAATTCAAAATTTTCCAAAACGGACGATCTGGGTTGTCTTGCAACAAATTTCTGAGCAAAACCCATATCTTAGAAAAATTTTCAAAAAATTTGTCCGTTGGAGCAAGAAAATCAGCATTCTAAAAATAGAAATTGCTCAAGACTTGTCTGAACCTAGGCGAGTTTACAGTCATTCTTCAAGTTTTCCGAAATGGAGTACGCTCCCAATGTTTTCAAGACTGAATCAGCTCTCTATCACGATTACATCAAAATAACTAAGACAGACTTGCATCATATCAAGCCGGTGTTCGATCTACATGCCTTGGAAAGAGCAGGCAACACTTCAATCAAGAACCTGGGACATTTTGGACTCCTCGCAGCAGCGTCAATCCCTATATCAGTTCAGAGTCTTGAGTTTGTAATTGCTTGCATTAAGCATTACAACCCGGCTACAAGGGAGATCCAGTCAGCAGACGGTAGATTGATTTGCAGTCTAAAGCCTGATATGATCGAGAAGTGTTTTTCCATTCCCCCATGGCCTGAAAGCGTAACTATCTCAAAGGGTGAATGTGAAAGGGTATGGGAAGACGCATAAGGAAAAATGCAACAAGAAGATTGTAATGAAGTGAATGAAAGAAAAACATAAGACTCTGCCAAGTCACACTTCCATGATGTCAGCAAAGTTCGAGAAAGCGGCCAATGAGGTCGAAGATTTCCTGAGATCTATCGCAGATGCTGAAGATATTCTAGAAAAGCGGTGTTTTGCTATTGAGGGCATAGATGCACCGAACCGGGACACGTTTCTAATTTCCTAGCAGATGTGATCGAGCTTTAAAGCAGCTTTCTTCTAGAAGCTTTCTTTCTATTCTTGGAATGATACTTATCCATTCTTTGAGAAGAGAAAGAAGATAAGATGTAATAGTTGGCATTTCCCCGCTTTTTTTTTCTAGGGTTTTAGATGTTATCTTCTTTCTAGATTTAGTAATAAAGCTTGCTTGCTGAGCAAGCCCTAGATTGTGAAAGCAAGGAGATTTTAGGGTTCCCTACTCCTCTGCTTGTCTATAAATAAGAGTCTTTGCTCATTAGTTTCTTTAATGGTTATTGTGTTAGCAAATTGCGAGCCTGTATTGCAGCAAGTTGTTATTCAGTTTCAGTTCACTTTGTTGGAACCGTGCTAGTGAGAACAAAACGCTGAGCCTATTGTGCCTTCTATTTGTTACTCAAGTATTGTTCAATTGTGTTGTGATAGCAAATTGTTGAGCCTCTTTAGCCAACAAGGAGTTAATGTGATTGCTGTTTCTATTGTGTGAAGAGCAAGATTGCAAGCCTGTTTAGCTGCAATTTCTTGTTCTAGGCATGTTAGAAGTGAGCTTTTTTCTAGAGATTTGAGTAATAAAATCACGAGCCTCCTTTGCCTTGATATAAAATCTCAAGTTTCCGTTATTTATGTTTTACTTTTATGATCTTGATTTCAACTCGCATTGAAGTGTGTAGGTGTTTGTTGAGAGATGGTTCATTGAAGTATTCTGTCAGAAATCTACCTTGTTAATTTCTAGCTTCTCTCGCTCTGCTATTACTTGAGAAACCAGAAACGTCTTTAGTTTAAATTGGTCGTAGTTGAAGTTCTTTAAATCAGAAAATCTCAGCTGCGGCGTTTGTGTTTAATAAACCTTGTGCTCTAAGCTGATCAAAAAGATAGGCAACTTAGTTCTAGTTTACTTTCTTTCAAACACCATCAGCAAGAGGGAGCTTCCCCTCCTAATTTGAAGAGCAGTTTATCTGTGCATAGCTGTCCATTTCAAATACGCATACCAAAGGTGCGAATTTAAATGCCAACACATAAAAATTCATCATAACAGTAACTACTTATGAACAGATACAAAATGAGCAATATTACAGGCAAGGTAGGTGCAGCATATATTTCTCTCTCATGCAAAAGTTATGTACAAATGAGCAAAAGCTCTTATTTATAGTGTGATGGTCTACCTCCTTTTTAGTATTATAAATTATTTGTGACTTTTCAATTTAATATATCTTCCATTTAATCAAATTCAATTCCTTCCATAGCATGTGTCAGAACAGTTTGCAAGTGAAATGCTAACACTTTAATAACCATATCTCAATACTTCAATTTGAGTAGATATACAATAGTATCTATTGTTGATAAACAAATACTGATCCTTAGGCCTACTTCTGAGTGATAGTAAGTAGTGATTTCAGAAACATGAAAGCTCAGAAAGTAAACTACGACAAGGCATCTTTCAGATACTAACAATCTGAGACAGCAGCAACATAAGATACATGATTTATTTCAGACTGACTGCTCATTCAATTCTGACAATCATACTCCTCTTTTCAATATGCTAACATTTGACTGAAAAGCAATAAACTTCATACTATTATAAGTTCAGTCTGAACTTGATGAAGAGCATAAACATATAAGTATGGACTCAGACATGTACAGTAGTGAATTAATGCTCACAAATTCCAAACTGACTACTAACAGCAATCAGGAAAGGCTGATAAAATGTGTTTCAGACCTGGTATAAGATGCACCAAGGCCTAGAATGCAAACTCAGATCAAACAGAGGTATATGAAGATGAAAGACCACGCCGCAGCAACAAGTATGTTCTTAATTCCCAATCTCATATAACTCTGAATCTCGATGGTACTGTAGCAATTTTACTATTCACGGGAACTGTAGCAAAATCGCTATTCACGGGTACTATAGCAAATTCACTGTTTATGGCTACTGTAGCAATTCATTGTTCACGGCAACTGTAGCGAAATCACTATTCACGGGTACTAACTTCTGTTCAGCACTTCAAACCCTTGTAAAACTCTATGCAAACTCACCAATGAAGCCCACTGTGTTTCCTGAATGAAAACACCATTAATTCTCCTGACGGTATCTTGCAACAGCGAGAAGAATGTTGACAAAGAGGGATTTCGTCCTCCAAGCCCAATAATTAGATTCCTGAGAAATCCAATAGCATAACCTTCATCTCATCCAAGCATAAACTAAGCATGCTGAAAGTGAGCTTCTTCAATCCATTTTATAACTTCTTCACAAGGGCCCACTCACTTGTCTTCTCAATGTGGGATAATAAAACACTTTATAATATTTTATCCCACTTATGTGCTCACTATACCTTTTTGAGTGTAAGGGGACATTTAATATTTAAGACATAATACTTTATTGTCCCACTATAGTTATTTATTAAATAAAGTTAAATATTTAATTTAACTTTATACTTTGCTTAAATAAATAATTATTAAATGACTGTAAATGTTTTCCATTCATTTGAACATCATTCCTGAAATCACTGATGTCGCTGAAGATTTGGACCATCCCAAAGTGACTTACTATAAATAGTAAGTATGCCCAACTGCATCAAATCACCTCAGAATGACCCACAACTGAAAATGCCTAGGCAAAAATCCTCCAAGATCCCTTCCGTGTCCTGGCTAGCCTATGGGACCATGAGAAAATAGGCTAACGACAAAACGTGAGTTATCTGCTAGAAAAAGGGGACATTACATATAGACATCAAAAGGTGTAGGGAACCCTAAAATCACCTTGAGTCAACTATAGTCTTGCAATGCATGCAAGATTTATTGCTAAACCCTAATAAAGCAAACTATACAGTTAATTGGAAAACTACCATCAGTTAACCAGTACAATTAATCTAAAAATGGACAATGTGCAAGCATGCACGTCCTTATTGAAAGTAAGTTAACTGGAACACTACCATTAGTTAACGTAAACCCTAAATACAACTCCAAGTGAATAAAGATAATCCCAAAATAGACATGCATGAGATGAGACAGTGAGTTAACTTGAAAAGGTAATGCCAAGTTTAACTCCTATGTGCAATGTCTACCTTGAGAGGTGATCTCGAGCAACCAATCCCTCAACGAGATTGTTAACTGTATCACTGTCTGGAGCACTGATACTTTGCCGAAGTATGCTATGTCTGTGTAGCATGTCCTCACTACCTATGATCTGGGACTGAAGTTCACCTTTGCTCCTGGTTGCTTCATTGAACAACACTAACATGACTGTAAGTTGATTAATCTTACAGCCAACGGTCTCCCCACTGAAAATACTATGAACAAGTGCCTGAAGCTCTGACTGCACATCAGTAAGCTCAACATACTGTAATGTCCCCATTCTTTCGCGAGCATCAGAGTTGGTGGATTAGCCTATTATGTCGATCCTCGTAGGCTAATGGTTCTAGATAGAGGGTCACTTGAACAGGCACTTGGTCGGTAAAATGCAGTGTTGGTATCCAGAGTATGGTGACGTCGTGAATTTGTGCATTTGGCGTGTTATTGGAGCTTAAAATGATGATCTTCACCATTTATTTCACTTCCTCAAGCTTAGGGACCATGTGTCTATTATTTAAAGGGGTCACTTTCTATTTTTCAATTACTATTCATGGCTAAAGTGAAAAAAAGACATAACTTAAGTGAATAGTGTTTTTTTAATGAATAGTGTTTTCAATGAGAAATTATAAGAATGCAAGAGAAAGTTCGACCCATTCATGCATGAAGTTATTTTGATGAATGAAACTTGGAAGTGTGGAGTTTGGGAGAGAGGGAAACTAGGGTTCCTGATTTCTGCAATGGGTGAGCCTGGATTGGGCTTTGTTCGTCGAATTTGTGCTTCTTAATGGTGTGAAATACCACCCTAAAGTTGCAGATCTGAGTTTAGTGGATTCATTTGGAGCCATATTTTGCTGATTACAAGTTGTTGGAGGCATCTTCTGGAAGGGTTTTTGCTGCCAGCATCTCCATTCGCCATCTAGAGGTAGTTATTTGCATTTTGGAAGATTTTGAAAGCTGATTTTAACATCTACAGCCAGCCACCTTGTTTGAGGGTTTATGACAGCAAAAAGAAAGAAAAACGCCTTTCTTTAGTGGCTGCTTTCACATCCAAAAGGGGCGCCCTTGCTACTGGAAGACTTCTAATCCGTTATTTGGTAGAAGTTCGTAAGTTAGTTTGTATGAGCATTTTACTAGGGGCGGGTACTGTAGCACATCACTATTCACAGTGATGTTTGGCTGTAAGTTAAATTAATTCATATGATGTATTTTGTTCAAACTTGATGCAAGTCGTCTATTCCATGTAAGCTCTTGTATCATGAAGAATGCTTCTTGACTACCATTTGAGTCTTGTTCGAATTTTCATAAGTAGTTTGGTTTATTTTGAGTTTCTATTACATGCATATGCTTGTTAAATTCATGTGCATCATTGGCATCAAACATCAAAACACGAAAAACACAAAAAGAAACAAACACCAAACACAAATTAGACCTACAAGCACCGCGAAAATCATCACAGCCGAGCGACGGTTCATCTCAGTGGTATCAAAGCGGTTTCTTGCCAACCTGTTGGGTAGGTTTCAGCTGCAGATCAGAAGTTACAGTTGAATAGCATGGCTATTCCCAGGGAGCAGTTAAATACCATGATGGGAGAATTGGAGAAGCTTATACAAAGTTAGAAAAAGATGGCTGAGTTGCTCTCACACCCTGCAACCATAGACAGAATTGCAAGGTATGTGACATCCATCTACAGGTCCACATCACAAAACAAAAAGAAGAAATTGTGTTTCTATTGCAAAGGGTCTTACGATGAAAATCATGATTGCCTTTTGAGACCTAAGGGCAAGGCGAATAGAATAATGTGGGCACCATATGAGGATTTAGAATCCAAAACTTCCCACCAGCTAAAAAATTATGAAGAATCTGAGTCAGAACATGAGGTCTCTACAAGTGAGGTATCTAGAAGCCTTTACAAGGAATTCTTAGCAGTTAACGACCAGCATACAACTAATCCCTTGGAGAGCAAAAATCAGACCTTAGAAGATCCACTTGCTGATGATGAAGTTGAAATTTCTAAGGAAGTTGTAGGGGAAGAGCACTTGAGTCCTTTTGAAGATGAAGAAAAGTTAGAACACGAGGGTGATGGGCCTAAACAACATGCTGAAAGTAACTTCCATATTTTTGATAATCCACCTTTTGAGACAGTAGTTGATATGTCCTATGTTAACCCACTTTATGAGGTAGAGTTGCAAGATGATCATGTTGTGGGACATACGTAGGAAGAAAGGGCCCCATATGAAATCAATGAGGGTTTTGAGCTCCCTAAATGTTTGGTATCAGCAATTAATGATGAGACTTATGATCACTTTGAAGATGCCAATTCAGTTTATGTGCAAGGATTGTCAGTTCATGAATCACACAGGTTTGTTTTACAGTATCAAAGGCACTTTTGATTCCAGTGTTGTTAGTGATAAGCCATTGACAGAGGTTGGAGCTTTTTACCGTGACTGCATAGTGAGGAGTACTCATCACATCTCCTTTAGTCCACACATGGAGGATTTGTTGACACATCAGTGTGGACCGGCTCAAAGTGTGTATCACCCATTTTGGGATGGAAAGTTACCATCATCAATAGATGGAACTCATGGCTGCAAGTACCCAACTCAGTTGTCGGAGGTTAATTGCTTGCAGGATCGGTATTTAGTTTTCCATCATGCTGGTGCGTATCCAACAAGGTTTGTTGCTTCTTTTCCTCAGAGGCTACTGGTGGGCATAGGGTTACAGAGGTATTGTAATGACAGTATGCATGATGGCACAGGTGGATATCACATCCATGAGAGTTTTGTGGAGGTTATGGAGAGATGTTACGTAGCAGATGCTTCTAGATATTCTTACCTCATGATGGATGGATGTGAGTTCTGTTTATTCTGGGATCTAGGTGGAGACAGAGTTAGCACTGCCGATTGGATGGATCCCAGTGTATTGCTTCACCACTTATGGTATGGTGGAGTTAGGATCAGTGTTGAGAGCATCTTGAATAATACACAGCGAAAACTCATGCCTCCACAACGGAGATTAGCTCATAGTTTGCAGCAGTATGAAGATTACATTCCAAGATGAACCTTATCACGAAACAAAAATGAGAGACTTGGTGTAGTACCCAAAAGTCCCTATGATGTGTTTGGGTTAAAAGGCGATAAGTCAGCAAAGAACTACCTACAGTCTACCGATGGGCATGAGGTTGAAAATGAAGTTGTTGTCGATGCGGAATTATTACAACATGAAAATAGTACGTTGGAATTCCAGAATGAAATTCACAGCGCTCACGAAGTTGTTATCAGCACTAATAACAACTCTGATTTCCATGACAGCAGCGATGAAACTTTGCATCAGCATGAGAGGATAGTGATTTCAAAGGGGGATGATGTTTCTACAAAGTTGTCACATGTTGGTACTTGAGATTTGGGTACTAATTATACAATTTATGATGACGATTCATGCCAGAGTGAGTCTGATTTTTCATATCAGACCGTAGGAAACCAATCTGAAAAATTATTTAAGGGCAATGAATCCCAAGATTGCGAGTCAGGAGGATATGCAGTTGCTTTGGAAGAAGAAGTGTGTGAAGATACTGTCATATCAGCAGCTTCTACCTTATTAGTTGAGCCATTCCTTGAGGTACATAGCAGTAGTACCTTAGTTGCTGATGTGTGCACTGATGATAGCACACATGATGTTGCTGATTATGAGGTGAGTGATGAGGATTCAGCCTCTTACTATAGTGCAGATTTGGGTGGAAGTGATGAGTCACAGGGGTATCATCATCTGGCGGGGCAGTTAAAGGTTAGTGATGATATGATTGTTACAACTTTGGAGCATTTTGATGTTGCTTGATAGATGTTGGCAACCTATGGGTGGAGTACTCTTATGTCAGATGAGCACGGTAACAGTAGCCTTTCCCTTGCAGAGTTCCATACATTACAAGAAGCTATTAGATTAATGAAACATAATTATTTGCAGTTACTTGCTGATAGGGACTATCTTCTTGAGTGGGATTGTAGTTGCTATGATGCGCTAAAAGGGAAGGAAGAGGAGGTTGATAAGCTCACTTATGAGCTAGAGATTACTATGGATTCCTTGAAGAGCACTCAATTGGCCCTTCAAGAGTTACAGTCACGGGACAAGGAGCTTACCGTGTCTCAAGTTTGGCACAGTCTTCACCGTCTTCCGATATAATTTAGGTTTCCATGGCAACAATTGGTGAAGAACATATGTCCATGGATTGTGGTTGTGAGCAGGTTGAGGATGTGGTTACTACATCCATCACGGTTTTAGGTGCAGTTGATATAGATGGGATGAGAGCCTTGGTTGAGAGTTGTGGAAAGCCATGTGTTGCACCTGGTTCCCCTGAGATTAGTCCCATGACAGGTGTTGCAGAACAGATTATCGATAGCTATTGTGACATAGGAGTTGACTCGTCAGAGAGTTACGTGTCAACTTATGACACTACTCCATCCACTTCACAAGAGAGATGCGATGACCTCGAAGTCGTCATCGCAATTTTCCCAATAGTCCTCCATAGTAGGCTTATGGTATGCGCGACCACCGAGGCGTGTTGTGTAATGACCCCAAGGATCATAGGTACGAATATCAACAAGATACTTGAGACAATATTTCTCTAGCTCCTATCTTGCAACTTTGGCATCAACTGTCGTTCTGCACCAATATATTCCGAATTGCATAGGAAAGTTGGCAGCCTGTTTATGCTTGCGGCGTAGAAGATGGTGAACATCATGTAATTGCCTCAGGAACTCCGTGAAAATTGTCTTATCCGAAGGATAATGTGGAAGAATGGTTGGATTTCCTGTAAATCTATATACTCAAATGTAGGTGTATGTCGAGAACTGAATGAACCAATCTGCCCAACCATCCATCGCTGCTCTAGCAACACCGAGATATGGACGTGCAACTCCCCATCCAAGTTTCTCACTGTATAAGTTAGGAAAGCCTCTTGAACACACTTGAAGTGACATTCGGCATTAGTGAACTCAAGCTAATCGTAATAGTGATAGACATTCTGAATACTGAGAATGCCAACCGTGTTTAACCCTCTAAACTAACCCTAGTAAGCGATCAAGTACACAAGGTAAGAACACGTGAAACTCGTTGGCAACTAGGAAACCGGTGATTTTCTTGTGGAGAACATCGCTGATGAAGGATGCCCAGTCATAATGCTCCTACCCAAATATGATGCGACCAATGATGTAATACATCCAAGGCTGGAAAACGTTTGCATGTGCATGACCTGAGACACGATTCAAGAGTGTGATTAGAATTGAGTACTTATCCTTGTATTCATTGCGACCCACATTGTTTGGCAATTTGTTCCTCATTTGCTTTAACCATCGCTTTGCCATCTTGCTTTGGCACTTGTCTATATCAGCGTTGAATGCATGCGCACACTGCTCCATAGAAATGACTAGACTACTTGGGTGCTGTGGGATACCAAAACTTCTTTCAACGTCCAGAGGCTTGAGACTGCAAATGACTCGTCCATTTACTGACACTATCTCACGAGTAGCAGAGTTGTAATGCTTAGCACAAGACATTACGAACCCAACAAAGTGAACAAAGATAGGTATGGAAGCGGCCTCAAGTGACCGGGACTACTGAATGTTCTGAATAATCGAATCTCTGATCTTGACTGGATCTAAGACTGCCTCCGGCAGCACCTTGTGGAGATTTGTCTCAACTGTCCCAATGAAGTCGTGAGTTAGGACTGACTTGGTCTTGTATTCGAGCTGAGTGTATTGCATTTTGAAAAGCTCACCCATTGACTGTGAACACGACTATGTTTTGACAAGATTTTTGGAAAGCTAAAAATAGCCTACTGAGGCTAAAAATAGCCTATCGAAGGGTTATTTTCGGCGAAAAATCTAAGATATGGGTTTTATCCAAAAAAAGATTCTAAGACAACCCAGAACATCAGAAATGCGAAAATCCAACTTCAACTCGACCATGCAAGGAATTTTCAATTGAGAAAATTAGAAACTCGAGAATTGATGCTCTAGAGTTAAAAATTTCTGAAAATTTCAAGCACATGGATTTAACTTGAGGAAGCTATATAAAATTGTTCCAGATGAATAAATTTGCCAAAATTTGCCTGTTTTCTAAACATGTGAATTGAAATCTGAGAGAATTTGGAGAATCTAAGAGGAGAAAAGATGTTTTTTGAGTGTCAAAATCGCCACTTGTTTCTCAAATTCGCTGATGAGCTGTGAACTTGTACCTGCAAAAGGAATTTTTTGATGAAATTGCCATTAAAAGTTGATGAAATCGCCCAATCTCTGGAGAAAATCGCCTTTTCCTTGAAGAAATACTAATTTCTTTGAGCTAGATGAGTGATTAAATGATTGGCGCCATGAATAAAGAGTAAAATCACACCATAATGTTGACTGCAAAATTTAAAACCCTCGACTGAAATAGTATGTTTCTGATTGGACCCCTCCAATTTGAACTGAGACTTACTCAGAATCTGGATTAAAAAATAATATAATAGTCACTTTGCAATTACATGCGTTTTTGAAATCCCAGCATAAAGAGGCGCCAATTTGAGAAAATCGCCATTTAATGCTTTGACATGCAAAATAAATATTTAATATTATTTTATTCAGTTGACAAACCATGTAAGGCACTTGGATGAATTCGGCAACCTTCACTGATTTCGAAAAGTCCTCATTTGTCCTCATAGGCGTCCATTTGCTCAAGATATGACATTTTTTACTCCCTACTTTGTAGTTGACTACAAAGTTACAACTGACCATATTCAGTACCGATTTCTGGATGACTGGGTGAGGCTGTTATCATGCTAGGATATCCATTGTGAAGCCTATAGAACAAGGATCAAATGTTTGTTGGGAGTCATCACTGCTAAAACCAATGTTTAACACCTCAAAGAATTAGGCGACTTTGATTAAATTGATTTTACGACACCAGACTTAGCCATTTCTCCATTCTATCATATGACGCTTCAAAAGGCTACCAACGGTGAACAAAGAACCCTGCTGACTAGATGATGAACTCTCTATGTGACTAGAAGCATTCCACATCCAATGACTGCATGGAAGGCATCAAAGGACTGCATTAAGGACCTCAAAAGGAAAATCGCCCCTAGCCTATGAAGGCTCAAACACCATTTTGTCAAAAATATGAATTTCAACTAGATGCCCTACTTTGACCTTTGACCACAGGAGTTGGAGTGCTCCGATCTGTGCATCGTTTGTCTCATTGCGTAGCTAGAGCAACTTACAAGAGATGTCTCTGGAGGTGATGAAGTGAGAAAACTGCTTCTAAGACCTCAAAGAAACAATAGCCTTTTCAAATTAAAATATATGCTCCATACTTGGCCATTTTCCGGACGTCTTCACTTTTCAGTATTCTGCAAAGACCTTGCACGTACGAGTGTTTGCCAAATCCCAGAGGTTGACAGCTGGGCTCGTTGGATAGCTGGAGTAATTCCTCACAGTCCTGTGAAGACTGCGAAGGCTAAAAACTCCATCTGACAGGCTTGAAGGCTGGGCGCCCCTGGCCTACAGAGGCTATAGTGTATATTTCACATTTCTCCACCCTCTAATTTACGTGCCTGGTAGGATCTCTGCCACGATCACTCAGAATGTTGGATTGACTAGCTAACTGGTGTGTTGCGAAGCTAGACTAGATTAGCATAGATCTCAGGAAGACCTCGTCTACAAATACCATTATTTGATGGCCCCTATTCAGGTGCGCCCCTAGGCTACAGGCGCTCAAAAGTTGAAAACTGACCATTTTTTGTAACATGCAAATTTAGGTACCCTCAACTTCTGACCTCAACAACTAGAGTTTAGTAACTCGGATGACTTCGTCAGATAGCCAAACTAATTCTGAAGAGATTGACTGCATCTGCAAGCAAAAAAAACAAGATCTAGGCCCTCAAAAAGAAGGGCGCCCCTGGGCTAAAGGGGCGCAGATTTGTCTTTTGCTGAAAATCTTCATCAATTTGATCTCCGAAATCGCCCTTCTAGCCACTGAAACGACCATGCAGGGGTATAAACCTGTCATGAAATGTTTCTCCATCGTGATATGCCTCGTTCTGAGTCTGAGGTTTAGGTTCTGAGCTCCAAGTATTGCTCAATTGCTGCTGACTACTAACATGACACTGACCAAAGTCCATATTTGACTAGCCCAAAAACAGTATTTTGACATCATTTAACAAGGTTGAGACTCTTTTAAGCAAAAGGCCTTAATGAAGCAAAAAATTTGGTTTGGGTACAACATGTATCTTCTTTTAATAAGAGTCAAACAAGGTAGGGTCTTTGTCAATATTATGACTTCTTTTTCTTAAAGTGTAAAGTAGCTTCTTTAACTCACTACCTATGTTTCCACTTATAGAATTTCGTAGTTCAAGTGATACACATATTTGCATGGCGAACCTCATCCCAACATACCTTTCCAACTCTTAGGATAGAGTCTTCAATTGTTAACTAGTCTGATGTTATAGGTTTTCTCTTCACCTATATATCCCATTCAAGAGCAAATGTACAACTGAACCAAGTTATTCCAACTACAAGGTGTTAAAGAGTAGTCAATTACATAACCCAACTCAATAGGTTAAATCTTATCTTAAGATCTCTCTCTTCATTCGAATGAACTTCTTGTCCCAGTTAGGTTGTTACACACGTAGGGTTTCATTCAAGAGTAAGGTAGTGATCAAATGATTATTCCCATAAAAAAAATTTCAATGTGGTTAACATGTGTCACATCCTACCTTTTATTTCCATTCCATCTCTACGGCTTATGGCTAAACCTTTTGACATTCCCAAGTTTCTTAGTATAGTAAGTTTCAGTGTCAAGTTGCTTTACAACATGGATATATTTCTTAATACGTAGTTTTACTACATATGCATAGAAATAACATTGTTATCTAATTTCTCCATATAAAGTATTTAGGAGTATAGATTCCAATCATGAGTAATCTAGATACTCCCTTGCCACTTCCATAGGCAATGGTTTTCTTATCATGATTAAATTATCTACCTATCCTTTTCTAAGGCATCAATGATAATATCATTTGATGTTTCCATCAAATAATCATAAGGTTTGAGATGACAATAGGTCATAATCCTTGACCTTTCCATTTATCTTTCTCCAAAATTCCCAATACCTTTTTCCTTGTGATTATAAAATATGACTTTATCGACATCATGACTTGTGAAGAAATCATCAATTTCTCCAAATTGAAAACATATTTACGTTTTTTCGTTGGATGGGGTACTTAACTCGAGTCAATCCATTCTTTTCCTTCCCCCCTTTGTATCTCCACAACTTCCGATCCACTTCAAAGTTGAACTCTTAGTAAACCCTTGCTTCTTTGAAAGAATTTGTCATTCCTTGTTGTTGACTTTCCATTTGCCTTTTCTTGCCTCAATGCTATACTTTAGATATACTTTTCCCAAAGTTAGATTCTTCATTGCTTTACATCTCATAGATTCAGCTTTTTGGATCATCCAGTAGGAGATCTTATGAATAATCAGCGACTTTAGAAGTTAAGAAGCACACTCCATTAGTCCAATTCTCTTTTCGACATCCTTTTTGTGGAGGATAATCCATGTTCACAAGCCTCTTTATTGATGTATTTTCTATCTTAGAACGTTGTTTTCCCTTGCAACTTCTATTGTTCTAACACATAGTACTTGTATTCCATTTCCTTTTGGAACCTTTAAACAAATGTTGGTGTTTGTTGACATGGTGAGTTCAGCTTATACTCCAGCCAATCTATGTACTATCCAATCCTCTGGTCAAACCAACCTGATTTACCAATTTAGGTTTCTTTCTCATATTCACCCTTTTCAAGTGACTTAATTCCAGTGCCTGGAATCCTATTCTCTTTTAACCTCTAGAGTTACCAAGTTGTTTTGGTCTCTTTTTCTCATCTTAGTCAAACTCCAATAATCTTATTGATTAAAGTTGGTGGAATCATGCTCACATTGTTGATTACTTTGTTTCTAACCATTCCGGTCTTTTCTCTTTTCCTCGGTACTAACTCCTTTCTTGCAAGATCCTATCTTTACACAAGAATTAGGCTTATGTCAAGAGTTCTCCAACCCTTGTGGATACCTCCTTTGTTGACTCTTTATTTCCTTCAAATTTATGCTATCATTGCATACACATAGATTCGTAGTGTTTTCACCAAATCCAAAAGTTCTGACTCTTAACAACTATAGTTTGCTACTATAACAAGGTTATCTTAATTCTTTCCATCCCCTTAAAGTCATATAACTATTTCGTTGGATAATGGTTTACACTTGGTTATGCTTTCTACATAACCTGATATAATCTTCTGCAATTCTAGGTAATATCCTCAGTTGTTGGTTTAGGAGTTCCTACTCCAGGGATAACTCTTAACTAGTCCCAACTTTAAACAAGTTACTAGGGATTACATCTTCCTTTTCACTACACTAAGTTCTTTTCTCTTGCCGTTGTGGCACAAGAAGTTTTCAACCATTATATTCTGATAAGGTTTATGCATTGTTGCGTAATGAGCTCATAGGTTTCAGTGCAGAACTTGGTAGCTTTGATACCACATGTAACATGCCAACCCTTCGGTAAGTAAAAATTTCCTAAATTTACATCTTGCGAGTAAATAAAAGTGCTAACATGACATTACAATAAAAAATTTCTTTACTTTATTGATAAAACATGAACAAGACGCCATATCAAATTACAATAAAGATTCCATTTCATTATAATAACTCCACAAGTTCATGAAACAAGAATACATACCTTTACTAACATAGCTCCAATGAGCTTTAGAACAAACAGTAGTAAGAAGGTCCAGGAATCTTCCTTTCAAATCTTGGTACTTCAGTAGCCTTTAGTGGAGGAGAAACATCACTCGAGCGCTTTTCCACCAACCATAGACTTATAATACGGTCCCCCACACATCTATTATTCAATAGATGGCCCTCCCTTCGACGAAGAGATTGGTAGAGTAACCAATCTTGTTAACCAACTAAGCATAGTGGTGTGTCCTACATAACTAGATCCTGTGCAATACGGCATCCCTCGATCTAGAATGTAATACGGGATCACAGTGAACTGACAGTGTAATCATCGCCCAATCTAAGAGGATGTAGGTACATTACACTACTTTGATCAAAGAGTTTCATACAGCATTTCTACTGAGGGTCATCTATCACATACACTATCCAGGGTCAATTTGACTTAGGGCTATCTTACACTACACATAGGTTTATCCTTCAATGGATAGTCAGTCATCCCAGATAACCTATCACCATATTAACTACTAGAAATGAATCAGAATAACAAGTATTTCTCAAGTCCCCTCCTATACTGGAAATCTTTATCCTAGGAGTATCACAAGCTCTTTTAACCTAATAAACTTAGCTGTGGATCTTACTTGACTCATGCCTTCATTTCAAACCTAGTATATAGTAACTAATGCCACAGGTACTCTCCTTAAATGGAGATCATACAATTAATGCAGAATGCAACATTTCATTTCCTATGTACAGATAGTAAATACAAACATAAAACATCCCATGTTCAAACATAGCTAGTATAATTAAATACTTATGTTGTACTTTATGTAATATTGCTGAATTCCTCAGTCAAGTACTTTCTCCTATCACGGAGTACTTAAAAACACATTATGAGAATGCTCTAAGGCTTCAATTCCCTTTTCCATAAACCATCGGGTTTAGCAAATAGTATCCATGCAAACAGTATTCTCCTATTATGGAGGTCATACAAATAATGCAAAACACAGCAAATATACATCTTGTATCCTTTAAACAATTTACTTCCTAGGTGCAAACAAATATACAGTTCATAGAACAACCCACTTTCTATACAAAACAGAAGTACAATTCATGAAGCAATTCCCTATCTATGCACAAATAGTAAACTCATATTCCAGAAATATTTTGAGAATTACTATTGAAATTGATAGTAGAAGAATATCTCATGCCAATATTTAGCTTTTCCCCATATGATGATGTCTCGGCTTATTCTCATAGCACTTCCAGCTCTATCAATCAATTGGCAGATCCCTCACAAGTTACTACCTTTCTCACTCAGAATTAACTCACAAGTTGCTACCTTTCTCACTCAAAAATAAGTACTTAGAAATGAATATTCAAATTGATAATGGTTACAGCTGAAATAGAAGTATAAAACTCAAGTGATTCGATAATGAAGAATTGGTAAATTCAAACTAAATTCGACTCATAGAAATATACGTCTCTCATAAAACAAAGTGATTGCTCTACAAAAAATAAGTTCTCAAAGATAAATTCTCCCGAAAATAAGTAAAGAATGAGGAATTGGGCGGCTATTTATAGAGCTCTGCCCCATCGAATTCCACTTTCAAAGACATGTAAGTTGCCAGCTCTATACTTTTAATTGTTTAACTTAATAAGTGGCGTGATTTAAATCTTATACTTAGCTTCAAAGAGGTGAGTCGACCTCCATTGTTTGACAGCAGAATGGAGACCATTTCCCATTTGCATATGGTTAAATATACAAAATCGACACCTATAGGCTTCCTTCCAAATATGGCGCCAATTCTAAAATCTGGAGGGTAGAAATGTTGAGTGAAAAAGTCATTGATATTTACTGTCCACATAGCCTATAATTTTGGTTAAATTGATAAGTTGCAGGCTGCATTTATCATTTCCAGCGACTTGGTCTAGACGTATGAATTGGGCACGCGTATTTTTCTTCAGTTGTCTATTTCAATTTTTGTTTCCACATACTTTAATCAATATGACAAAATGATTCATAAATGTTTGATTTAAATTTCAAATAATAAACTTTAGAAATATCTCGATTCAAAGCTATATGATTTAAAATATTTTGATTTTCATGTTTGATGATAATTATCAGCTAGGTATATTTAACCTGATTTCCATAGTTGAGGTTTAATATTAATTTAAAGTGGAAAATAATTCGATTTCCCAAAGTGGAGAGATTAATATTAAATTAGGAAATAATTATATATTTTATTATATAAATATATATATATATATATATATATATATATATCTTGAGCCAATGAGCATACTTTCGATATATATATATATATTTATACATATATATATACAAATTCCGGAGGCAATAATAATAATATTATTATTAATATCCACATAATAAAGGATGTGTGCGTATATATATATATATATACATATATACCAGTATATTCCTTTATGTACACGTATGTGTAAGTATACCATATCAATGCAACCGTATGAGCATATCCATCTGCCAATGTACACTTGTATTGATATGTATATACTATACATATGTATATATGTCCACTTTCGTTTACTTACATCCATTTACATTACAATAGTTATGATCGTAATATCAGAAGACAAATACATGGATATACATACTCATAAATGCATACAAAGGTAGACAAAACTCCTAATGCAAACATACAAGCTACGGATGACTTACCTATAATCCACACAGACTGACTCAGTTCACTCAATCTAAGGTGACGTGTGTGTATGCTCAAATAGTTTACTTTACCGGTTACCCGACCAAGCTCCTCTCTCGAGTGATATTTCCCCTCTGCCTGGAGGAATGGTTCATATACCTACATCCACTAACACACACTTTCGAAAGTCATATGTTTATCTAAGCCTTTTGTTTTAGAGTGTGATGCTTCAAGTGAGGGAATTGGAGCAGTGTTCATGCAAAATAGGCAACCCATTACGTATGACAGCTGAAAGCTCTGTGATGTTGAGAGACTATATTCCATCTACGATAAGGAAATTCTTGCCATTATGTATGCGTTGGCAAAGTTCAAGCAGTATCTAGTGGGTGGAATTTTTCTAGTAGAGCAAACCATAACAGCTTGAAATACTTTCTAGAGTAGGACTTGAATGAGCGGCAACAAAAGTGGGTCAGTAAAATTTAGGCATATGACTTTGACATTGAGTATGTGAATTAATATTTCTATTAAAAAAATCTAGAACATGCTTGCTAACATGAGGGAAATCATTTGTAGAGTCAATAATAACTAGTCTTAATTATCTAAAGAGAAATGGTCCTATATTTTGAAAAATATCTGGTCCTATGTGGTTGAGCCAAGAAAAGTTTTTTTCAAATGGCTTCTTTGTAATGTTGCCTCTCTAGCTAGTGAACTAGGGGTTAGAGTTAGCCTATGAATTTGGTCCCTGTAGGCTAATGAAATGTTAAGTGGACCCTTTGGAGGGTATTCAAGTTTGTTAGCAGGCTTGGGTATCCATTCCAGTGTATACAACTCAATAATTCAATATTTTGGTTGATAGGCCTTACAAAGGCAATTTTGGAGTATAGTGTTCATACTTACTATTTATAGTAAGTTATACAGGATCAGTGGTTGCCTTGCCTACAATTGGAAATTATGTTGGGATCATTCTCAAGGGTTATTGCTAGATTATAATTGAGAGTTGGCAATTTAATTAAATTATTAAAGTCAAATTACTTTAATAATATGATTTATTAAAGTGACTTTATAATTTAATGTTATAAAGTTACTTTTAATAAAGTACTTTATAATTTGGTGTTATAAGGTGAATTAAGTGACTTTTAATAAAGTAATATATTTTATGTCACTTTATGAAATATTTTATTAAAAGGCACATGTTTCAAAAGGCAAATATTATTTAAATGATTATATGGCCAAAAGTGGCATTGGATTTGTGAGGAATATTTTATATTTCTCAAAAGTGAATTGCCAAAGATGGGCGTAGGGTTTAGAGAAGGTTAAAAAGGCAAAGATAAGGATTATTCAATCATTCATATTATATTGATATTTGCAAAATGGAGAGAGCTAAGCAACAGAGTTTGCTGGTTTGGAGTTTCAAGCTTTTCTGAGAACAAAAATCCTGGAATAGGATAGAGTTTACAGGTGTGAGAGATCACCCAAAGACTCTTAATTGGATGATTTCACATAGAGATCGTTAGCAGAGCTTTCACAAGATTTAGGAGAAGAATAAATCGGAGATTTCCAGTATTCATTAGCAGATGAGAATAAAGGTTTTTTGGATTAATAATTGCAGATTGCAGTTATTGAAAGTCAATTCTGATATTCGAAGCAATCCAATAATATGCCATGTATTTCAATTTATGTGGTCTTAGTAATAGATCATTATCCACATTGTTAAATAGTTTTATTTGTTACATCATATATTTCTTGTGAATTAGCTACTACCATTTAAAAATATTTTAAGGTAACAAAAATTCTGAATTTTCAATTATCTGATTAGGTTTTACATTCGTACTGTAGGTTCCAAAGCCATATCATTCATTTTTCAGTGATGAGAACTTAGCTCTCATGAAACCAAGCAATAAAGATGATCGTGCTCAGGAAGTTGAACCAAGCAACACTACACAAGTGGAAGAAGCTACTGGAATTGAAGCTATGGAAGTTGATCAAGAAAATGTAGATGATGATGCTCAGGATGCCGCTGATGGAGGTTATGATGAAGATGGTGAAGATTGATGAAGAGACATGCTCCAAAGTGAACTTTGCTTATTTTTTCCCTTGGTTATGGAAATTGGTAGTTACTTATCTGCCAAAAATTTTGCTGGTAGAGGATATAATGCTGATACAGACAAGCATTAAAGAGGCTTTAGCTATTCATATCGGAATCCCATTCCCATTACAGTTCAAAGGATAATTTTCTTACATGCCAAAATGTGTATACCAGTTTTGTAGTGTTATAGGAAAGGGCATACACGATCTGCAAGTGTACATCTGCTATGGATATAATCATTTATCTATTTATTAACTTTTTCCTATCCAGAGAGCTGATCAGAATAACTGTAAATGTAAATTTCTAGTGAAAAAATTATATATCACATATTGTGCCGTATTTTTATGAAATCCCTTTGTTGTTAATCAAATAAAAGGTAGAAGCCTTGAGACTTGCCACTTCTCTTTAATGTCCAATTTTTTTCTAGCACCGTTTTTATTCCCTGTACTTAAACTTGTTAAGTGGATTTTAAAAATTAAATTTGTGGAAGATAGTGTTTTATTTGTATATTTTACCAATGTTATGGAGCTTGATTTATTACTGTGTTCATTGTCCTGAGATCTCTAGACAGCTGCCTTGCATTTAGTACATAAGACATGATAGCATCTTCTAGAGGATTTGCAATTTAATTTAAATGTTTTGTCATAAAGCTAATAGAGAGTGATTTTTTAACAACATGCAACTAGCCACACTCCAAATTTAATATGGCATTGACTGAAAAATAGTGAGAAGAGAAAAAACTCAACAAGAAGGAAATCACAAAACATGCTTGGACTTAGTAGATATGATTTTTAGTGAGAGAGCTTCTGAAATTAACTGTATAAGTTTTTTTCAATCAATGTTTCAGATCATGCTCTTTCCTGCTGATGGTCACTGAGCATGATCTGAAATGTTGATGAAAAAAAACTTGCACGGTTAATTCCAGAAGCTCTCTAATTAATGCTTGGACTTTCTTAACAGTAAGGCCTCTTTCAGTCACATTTCTCTTACCTCGTTTTGGGTTTTCCATTATCATTTATTCTCTCAAATAGCTGAAGGAATTTACTGAAGCTGACATGATTGATCATACATAATCTGTGCAGTACTCCTTAATTATATTTGCAGATGCTTGCACGCACAACTTTTAAATGCATATGCAACCTATGGAAAATGATTGGTCCTATCTAATACTAAGAAAACTAGACTACTGATTTGGAGAAAAACAGATAGGAAGCATAGGGCTTAATAAAAGAGACAAGGCTTAGGAAGGTAAAATAAAAATGATGGGTGAAGGGGTGCCAAAAAGGGAGATATCGATCAACCATTCTTGTAGCACACAACCAAACTTCCTCCAAGAACATGCAAATACGTGTGGTGGGGTTGCTTAAACTTACTTCTTGGGTGCACCTATGAACAGAACAATGTTAACTAACATCTATGGCTAGTGTGTGTTTAATGCCCATAGATAATCTACTTCAGCTTGAGGGGCATAAGTAGACAAGCACAAACACATTCAGAATTTAGACTAGGGGGCACTCTTCAAGGTGGAATACGAAAGAAAAAAGCTGAAAACAACATTTTCATTCACTAGGAGCTAAAATACCAAAGACCAATCTGTCATTTTTACAAGAGCAAAAACACAACATAATATTGTAAAGACAATCAAATGATATTTACAAGAGGGAGAAAAACTATACATATAGATTGCCAAGATGGGGCAATCTCAGCCATAGATAATCTACTTCAGTTTGAAGGGTGTAAGTAGACAAGCACAGACACATTTAGGATTTAGACTAGGGGGCACTCTTCAAGATGGGATATGAAAGAAAAAAGCTGAAAACAACATTTCATTCACTAGGAGCTAAAATACCAAAGAATAATCTGTCTTTTTTACAAGAGCAAGAGATTGCCAAGATGGGGCAATCTCGGCCATAGATAATCCACTTCAGTTTCAGGGGCATAAGTAGACAATCACAAACACATTTAGGATGTAGACTAGGGGGGCACTCTTCAAGATGGGATATGAAAACAAATAGCTGAAAACACAATTTCATTCACTAGGAGCTAAAATACCAAAGACCAATCTGTCATTTTCACAGGAGTAAAAACAGAACACAAAATCGTAAAGACAACCAAATGATATTTACAAGAGGGAGAAAAGCTATACATATAGATTGCCAAGATGGGGCAGTCCCAGCCATAGATAATCCGCTTCAGTTTGAAGGGCATAAGTGGACAAGCACAGACACATTCAGGATTTAGACTAGGGTTCACTCTTCAAGATGGGATATAAAAGAAAAAAGCTGAAAACAACATTTCATTCACTAGGAGCTAAAATACCAAAGACCAATCTGTCATTTTTACTAAGCTATACTTATAGATTGCCAAGATGAGGCAGTCCCAGCCATAGATAATCCGCTTCAGTTTGAAGGGCATAAGTGGACAAGCACAAACACATTCAGGATTTAGACTAGGGGTCACTCTTCAAGATGGGATATAAAAGAAAAAAGCTGAAAACAACATTTCATTCACTAGGAGCTAAAATAACAAAGACCAATCTGTCATTTTTACAAGAGCAAAAACACAACATAAAATCATAAAGACAACCAAATGATATTCACAAGAGGGAGAAAAACTATATATATAGATTGCCAAGATGGGGCAGTCTCAGCCATAGATAATCCACTTCAATCCACTTCAGTTTGAGGGGCATAAGTAGACGAGCACAAACACATTTAGGATTAAGACTAGGGGGGCACTCTTGAAGATGGGTTATGAAAGCAAAAAGCTGAAAACAATATTTCATTCACTAGGAGCTAAAATAACAAAGTCCAATCTGTCATTTTTACAAGAGCAAAAACACAACATAAAATCGTAAAGACAACCAAATCATATTTACAAGAGGGAGAAAAGCTATACATATAAATTGCCAAGATGGGGCAACCTCAGCTATAGATCCAAATATGGTTAATCCAAGTGATGATAATGATTTACATGCTAAACTTAAAATAAACATATTTTTGTAGGTAACTTTCCTCACACTCGTCATAAAGGGCAAAGGAAGTTTTACATTAAATAATTAAAGGGTCACACCAAATGATAATTTATCAACATGGATAACTCCAAAAAAAGTTAATAAAATATGAGAATTTATTAAGATGGATGTAGTGATAAAATCACTATATTTCTAGAAACTCTTAGAGAAGTTTGCTTTGCAAGCATTGAATCTAGAAAAATTCTGTCACATTCATTCATTGGACACAAAGTCAAAATGCATCATTGTCTATTAACATAGCCCTCCAAAATATTCTTTTTTTCTAAAACGTATTGAAGTAAGGGTGTGGGGTAGCAGATTAGAAGTGACTTGGATCAATGATTTCAAAGCCCTTGATGTAATGTCCCCTTCTCAAGCCTAGTCAACATGGTGACCATTAGCCTATTTCCTAAGTTCTCATACGCTAATTGGTATTGGTAAGGGGACTCCACAATTCTTGGAGTGCATTGGTTCAGTTTTTCTTGGTTTTTGTTGATGGCATTGAGCTTAGTTAGTGTTATGGATTGCAATGATGTTTTCAAAAGTGTTATTGGGCCTCTTGGGGTGTTCTCCAAACTTCTTGGAGGGCATGTCTATTTTTAGTAAGTCTCTAAGTTGGCACTTGTCATCATCCCTCAACTTCGGTTACATCATGGCATGATTACTTTTGGTTTTTGAAGCCCCAACAATGCTTTCTGCAACTCGGATGGGAGTATTTAAATATACACTTAAGTTCTATTATATCATTTACTTAAGTGTTATATTTTTATATATTCACTTTATATCCCCTCAAAATTGGATGCCTAGGGGAATGTAAGAGGGGTCTAACACATTAAAATCATTAAGTATTTTGAAAAGTACATGTGAGGGAAAAATGAATTATTTTATATTTTGAAATTTAATTTTTTTCCCTCCAAAGCTATAAAAAGAGGTTGGGGGTTTCATTTGTTCATATGTTGAAGAGTACACATAATGAAATGTTTTCAGATTGAACCTGAGTGTCCTTCCTTGAATCTTTTGAGGATGAAAACCCTCATTGAATCACTAATTTCAAATTTGGAAGATAATCCCTAGCTGTTTGGAGCGGTTCTATTCAGCAATCACCATTGTTCTTTATAGAGTTTTTAAATATGAAGATTTTTTAAGTGTTTTGACTAGCAGATTTTTAGAAGTGACTTAGTGTTGATTTGAAGAGATTTTTTTATGTGTGATTGAAGCATTTTCCATTCAGTTTTTTCTTGGTTGTCAACCCTCCAAGAGCAAGTCGTACCATCCATTCTTGCTAGTAAAAATCATGTTAGGGTTCTAAATCAACATGGGATGTGTTTAATGTGTTCCTCATACTTGGCAAACTCCTCTAAGGTGTTTTTTGGGATTGTATGTTGATGGCACAATTTTCTATAAGGTATACAATGTTTGCAAGAACCTTGGTGCTAGGCGTGAATCCAAGAATCCAAGCACTGTATTTTTTAGGGGTTTAGGGTGTTGGTTGGTGACGCCTAGGCTTGGACAAAGACTTCCAAGCATTTAGACATTGCACAAACGAAGCATTCAAGAGTTATGAATTTTCTACTTGTTGGTTGCTTTTGTTAGTGTTGGGTATGATTGAAAGTTTATAATAGACCTATAGTTGCCTAACTCCTTGCATTTTTTAGGGTTTTTGTGGAGCTGGGTGTATGGTTGTTGATAGCTATCACAGGAGGTGTTTCATGCTAATTGGAATGGTTATTTGATGAGTTTTCATGGTTGTTATGACCTACAATGTATGGATAGCAAACTTTCAACAATTCCTTAACATTTCAGACTTGCAACACTCATCTTCACCTCTTTTTTCAAGGTATTTCATGTGGGAGTTCATATGTATGTCTATTTCATGTATAAGCATCATTGGTGATTGAATATCCATCAAAACTTTATAACAGATGTAAGTTGATTTCTTGTATCAAATTTTATGACAACAATATTCTTCTATTTGTAAGTTTATGTTATTGATTTTCATTGGCATTTTTTTAAAAACAAGTCTATGGTGATTATTACAATGGTATCATAGCTAGAGATCTTGCTAGCCTATGCCTTCAATCCCTTTTGCAATTGTAGTTGTTTCCATGAGTGTCAAAGAACTTTGTTATTACACTAGAGAATAAAAAAATACGGTGCAACAAAACTCACAAACTCCAATTATAGATCATTTTTCAAAAGTGCAAAAAATGCAAGGGGGGTTAGTTAGTGACAATGACAACCCTTCTGAAATATCCCAAGACAAATTTGTATGCATTTTTTTTCAATGTCATGACTTTGTGTGAATGGGCATTCCATCAAACAGTTTGCTAATACGTTGCTCTGAATTGGTTATCAATAATTTGTAATTGTTTATGTACCATACATTCATTAATGAACTTCCCACAACATGCCATCTCGGAGATACAATTTCTAGATTCAGTTTAACATTAATATTCCAGACATAGTAATACGTATGTGGCGAATATCATTAACAAATAAATTGCAAAGCTAGGAATTCATGAACAACAAAGATATTTTAGTATTTATTATATTGAACATACAATAATATTGTATTGTCTTACTTGTGCAATAACACCAACTCGTATTTTTGTTTGGAGCTATTCCCTCAAATAATGTGTTGGAATCAAGATACATATGACTGTTGAGTCGCCCTAAGGCCCCACCATACCCATATGGTTGCAATGGAAATAAGTGACTCCTAGTATAAGTCATGTCTCCTTCGGCAAGGTTGTGATTCCTTTAGGAAGCAACAATATCAATGAAAAAGCCTTGATAAGGTTGTGGTTGATGAAGAAAGGTTTGACGTTGATTGATCTCTCCTTTGACCTTTCAGCTACTCACATGTCCATAGGGAGAAAGTGTGGTAGTTTCAAGAACTTTGATTCAACACAAGATGTTGCAAAGGAATGCTAAGGCTATTCAAGCCTTTTAATATACAAATCAACCCCCTTGTTGCAATTGCCAACATTAAATGAATGTTCTTCCACAAATAATAAAAATGGCATGGGTGGAATTGCCTCTAGAATAATTAAATATTTATTACAAATATCCTCCTTGACTGCATAAACCATACAACTCTAAAATTTCTCAGAAAGAGACTTCCCAAATTTTGCAAACTCCACCTATAGATGCAATGTGAGAAGTTTGAGTAATCTCTCCAACAAACTAGCTAGGGTAGAATAGTTGCACCACCGAAACCAATGTAATGTCCCCTTTTTAGCCCTAAGCTTTTTAGTGACCATTAGCCTATTTCTGGAGTTGTGTAGGCTATTCAAAGGCATTTCAAGGGATTCCAAGATTTTTGGAGGTTTCTTACCTTGCACTTTTAGGGGGTAATTACAGATGATTGCCAAAGAGTTTTTTGGGTTTTTCTAGGTTTTTGAGGACCTTGGTGGGTACTAATTAGTATTTTTAGCAGTGTCTATTTTTAGTACTTAATATTTTTAGTAAGCCACAACTACATCTCATATTGGGCATATTTTGAGTTTGGACACAATGTTTTTAATAGTATGCTATTTTTAGTAAGTGTTATTTCTGACTATGGTCTTAGCAGTAGTTCAGTATTGGGTTTCCAATTTTGGTAGGGGTGGCATTCTCGGTTGGTGAGTTCTATCAATTTTGGCAGTTCAATGCTTTCGCCAATCTTGGAGTTCAAAAAAGTAAATATTGCAACTTAAAGTTATTAAGTTATAGAGTCAAAAAAGGCCCTTAGACCCCATGGCTAGCTTGGGTAGCTTTTTTTTTCTTTTTCTTTTAAAGTGTTATTTTTACTCATTCTCATGTAGGCACCCAAGATGAAGGTTTAAAGTGAAATTTAAATTAAATATTATTCTCCCCAAGTGTGGCATCCCTTTTGGAGGGAAATGAAATTTAAAGTTTTGGGTCTCAAGTCTTACTTATACCCCGCTCTTGCTCTTACTTGAGTATTATGCAATTTGGAGATAATGTTATGCTGGAGGATTGGAACCAAAGTGTTCTTTCCTGAATCTTTAGAGAACAAAAACCCTCTTTCGGTTGTTGGTTCCAAATTTGAAAGATAATCCCTAGTTGGTGGAGTGTGATTACATTCAATAATCACCATTGGAGCTTATCGGTGATGATTTATTTTCCATTTTGGTTACTTATGATGATTTCTAGCTATGTTTTGGTATGATAACTATTTGTGCAGAGGTTGGAGTGTTTTGGAAGTGCTTCTCAGAGGGTTTATGCTTGTTGTTCGTACAATTTTCACCTAGGAAAAATCAATGTTTATGCTTGTGTTGTTTGGAGGTCACAACATTTTGTGGGTATTGTTGCAAGTGTTTCCTCATCCTTGGGCACCACCTTATGCAAGAGAACATATCTTTTAAGGGAGATTTGGATTTATTGGAGCTAGCCACTCCTCTAGGAGGGTCGCACATCTTGCCTTGAAGGCATCATTGTTGTTGTGACTATCTTTGTTGGCTTTTTGGCTTCGAATATCACCTTGTCATTGTTGTTTGGGTTGATTGGAGGGCGCCTAGACTTTTCCTTTACATAGCTTGCACCTTGGTTGAATTCTTTGGTGTTTTGGTGGAGTTGGGAGCTTGTTGGTTGATCATATCATACTATTGTTACATTGTATCAAACCTGAAAATGTGCATCAAACCTATAGCAGCAACTTATCCAACCTTCTTTTGACCTTCGGAGGCCCTTTCATTGAGGTATTTTGTGGTATTTTGTGAGGGTTTTCTTATATTCTCTTTGTAGCATCTTTGGGGGAGTTATGCTTCATTCTTTAATCATTTCTTTATCATGACAACACCATGTGATGTTTTGAAGCATTTTCTAAATGAGCTTATTGTAACACCATTGGTAGTACCATTGGTGATTGCTCTTATGTTCACATTGTTACTTACCCCACTGAACAAGTGGTGCTCCCATTGAATAAGTGGTTGAGCTTCCTTTATTTTACATGCTACTCCTTATTGAATAAATGGTTGAGTTTTAGTTTGCTTTCATGTTATGCCTGCTAAACAAGAGGACTTTTATTTGGATTGGTCGACTTGTCGCCAAGTGTTCATTTGCTTCGTTGTAATTCTCATTGAATAAGCAGATGATTTCCCTTCATGCACTTGGTTTTCTTACTCACCCCACTAAAGAAGTGGTTTTCTTAGGAGTTCAATTATTGTAAGCCCTCACACTATATGCTCTCACCTTGCCCACATCGGGATCTAGGTGATCAGAAAGTGGAAGGTATTGGCTTACATTTAGCTTGCTTTCTAGTTTATGCAAAAGACCCCCTTCTAACCATATGCTCTCACCTTGCCCTCATTGAGATCTGGGTGATCAAAAAGTGGAAGGTTGCTTACTCTATTGTTTATCATTATCATTGGGCTAATCCTAACAAGTGCAAATTTGAAAAAATTAAGGGTGGGTTATTACAACCAACTACCCATAGGATTTTCGTCCTAGGGTTCCAAACTTTGAAAAGTTCTACAAAATCACACAATAGAATATTATCCAACATAATCAAAATGAACTTTCTTTTTCACTTTTGTAGAAAACTCACCCCTAACTTTTTAAATTCTCACTTTTTGATAATTTAGAATAAACTTGGGAATAATAAAGTGGCTTTTTAAAACTTCATTAAATATCCACAGTCATTTTGTGAACTTAATTAAACTAATTAAATAATATTACCCTTAAGATATGCTAAATGGATAATATTTAAATCTAGCATTAGCCTATGGGAATAAAATAGGTTAATTAGCCACTCCTGCTTAGGCATTGGAAGGGGATAGTCTCCCTTCCTAAAATTTCTTATCCTCGAGAAATTCTAGATTAGGATGTTGATGAATATGCTCTCCTTCCCATATTGCATCCTCTACTAGTAAATCCCTTCATCTGATCAAGTACTCTTTGACTACTCTACTCCTCAACCTTCTCTCTCGAGTATCTACAATTTCCTTTAGAACCAAAATCAATATGCCTTCATCATCTAGGGGTTGAAGCTTTGGTGAAGATGTAAGGTGTTGCCCCAATGCCTTCTTGAGGCACAATACAAGAAACACATTATGGATCCTTCTACTCTCTAGAAACTCAAGCTCATAGGCCACTTCCCCATTCTATGAGAAAACCTATAAGGACCATAGAAGTGAGGTTTTAGCTTCTCTAGACCACTTTTCTTCAAGGAAGACTACTTGTAAGGTTGTAGGTGTAAGAAAACCAAGTCCCCAACCTCAAAGCTTCTCTCTATCCTATGCCTATCTACATACATTTTTTGTTGATTTTATGCACTTTAAAGGTTACCCTTGAGGGACTTAAAGATAACTTGACTCTCTTGGATCCAGTCCTTGGCTTTGGGAGCCCTTCTATCGTTGAATGCCAAGTCCAAGAATGTTGGAGCATCATAACCATATAATGCTTGAAAAGGAGTCATCCCAATCGATATATGATAGTTGGTGTTATAACTATGTTCATCCAAGTGCAATCACCTGATGCAAGCTCTCTACTACCCTAACACATAGTTACACAAGTATTCCTTAACCCATTTGTTCACAATCTTTGTTTATCTATCAATTTGAGGGTGGTAATTCTTGTTAGGAATCAACTTTGTTCCAATTAACTTGAATATAGCTCTTGCCAAAAAGTGCTAAGGAAACTGTTATCCTTGTTGCTAACTATATTCTTCGACAACTCATGTAGTATAAACACCTCTCTAAAGAAGAAATTTGCTATCTAAGGTGCCTTATACTTTGTATAGATGGTGAAGAAATGAAAAAACTTGGTCAACCAATCAACAACTACAAAGATGTAATCTTTTCCTTGTACCTTCGGTAGACCCGTAATGAAATCCATAGACACACTCCCATTTCTGCTTTGGAACAGGAAATGGCTAAAGTAATCCAACCAAAAAAGTGTATTCTGACTATTCTACTAACAAGTCATACACTCTCTCACAGGTCGCAAGAAATCTTCCTTAAGACCTTTCCATGAGAACCTTTCTTTGACCTTCCTATAAGTCTTAAAGTACCTAGGATGCCCTGCAAATGGTGTATCGTGGATGGGTCTCAAAATTTTATCTTTAAGCTTTGACTTAGGAACCAATTAAATTCTGACTTTGTAGTAAATGATATCATCTACTACTCTAAAACGATCATCCTATGTCTTCCCATCCAAGATCTCACATGCACTTGTGTTTTTGAAATACTCCACTAAAAGGTGAGCCTTTGAATCAGCTAAGATTTTTTCTAGAGAGCAAACAATGGGTTTCTTGGAGAGATCATCAACAACTACATTCTTCATCCCCTTGACATATTCTATGTCAAAATCATAATCTTGCACCTTGCTAACCCACTTTTGTTGCCTTTCATTCAAATCTTTCTACTCTAGAAAATACCTCAAGCTATTGTGGTTGGTTTTGACTACAAATTGCCCACCTACAAGATATTGTCTAAACTTCACCAATGCATGCATTATGGCTAGCATCTCCTTGTTTTATATGGAGTATATCCTCTCGTCATCTCTAAGTTTTCAACTCTCATATGCAATGGGGGGCCTATTCTTCACTAAGACTGCTCCAATGCCTTCCCCTAATGCATCACACTAAAGAATTAAAGGTTGAGTAAAACTCATTAATGCCAACACAGGACAAGAGCTCATCACCTCCTTAAGCTTGTCAAATGCCTACTAAGCCTCATCCAACCATTTAAAAGCCCCCTTCTTGGTAAGGCCTATTATGGGTGCACCTAGCTTTGTCAGTGTCCTCGGTGGTGGCCAATCAATAATTGCCTCTATTTTCTCCTTGTGAACTTGAACCCCCTTAGCACTGATCACATGACCCAAGTAGAGAATCTCGATCATCTCGAACTTACACTTAGATGCCTCCACATACAATTAATGAGCCTCTATGATACTCAACACATCATCAAGGTGTTTCTAGTACTCCTCCCAATTCCTATTGTAGATGAGTATATCATTAAAGAACACCAATAATAACTTCCTCAATTGTTTGTTAAATATGTGATTCATACAAGATTGAAAGGTAGTTGGTACATTGGTTAGCCCAAGGGGCATAACTAGAAAATTGTATTGCCCATAATGATACCTGAATGTTGTCTTGTGGATGTCCTCTCTCGCCCCGATTTGATGATACCATGATCGAAGATCAATCTTCGAGAAGTATACTACTCTATGCAACTCATCCAACAACTCATCAATTGAAGGAATAGGGGCATTTGTTCTTTATGGTCTTCTTATTAAGAGCATGGTAGTGTAATGTCATAAAATTGCACCCCTTGCAATTTCACATACTTTCTTGTATCCACTTTAGTGTCCACTCCCTTAGTATTTGGGTAGGCTCATTTTATCCCTTGCATCAACTCTTTTTCCCCTCTTAGGATGCTTAGGACCGCTTTTTAGCAGCTACCCTTTTGCATCAACTTTGCGTCAAACCTTGTACTTTTCTCATTCTCATAGTTTTGTAGTGTGATGTGTTTGGACACTAGCATGCCATGTGGAGCGCTAGCATCCCACGACATTTCGATGTTTGAATGGTTGTTTCTAAGTTCCTTTCCACTTGTCAGTTACTTTTTTCGGTGGTAATGGCCTAGTATGCCTTGTAATGGCTGAGGAACCTTCTTTTCCCTCCTATTCTCTCTTTAAAAGTGGTATTTTCCATTTGGTCTTCTTAGGTTCTATCTTGAACTCTCTTCTCCTTTCTTGGAGATTCTTTCTCTCTTTTCTCACTCTCTTAAGCTTGCATAGCTCTCTACAGCTTTCTACAACACTTTTAAGTTCTCTTGACAACACTCTTTGCAAGTCTCTTGGCTCTCACAACCCCTCCTTTAGCTTTCTCATTGGCTTCTTCAAGCCTTGCAGGTGATATCTCTCTTATCTTGTGTCTTTGAGCATCTTGAGATTCCTCACATCCCTTGTCTACACACTTTATCATTGTGCCCATTATCTTGGCTATTTTCTTTCTTGTCTATCTATCTATCTATCTGGTTGTCTATGGAGGTGGGAACACCAAAACAAGGGTTTGACTATGGAAAACCCCTAAACAGCCCCAAAAATTTTCCTTGATCTTATGTGTGCAGGTATTGAAGATATTCATTTGTTGGAGGCTCCATTGCTTGAGTTGTTGTGAGCACTTCCTTTATCCCCTTTAGTTTTATCATTTACTTTATTTTAGTTCTATTATTTTTTGTTACTTCCTCGTATTTCAAAAGTTCTATTATTGTTCTCTGACATTCTTGGTTTTCAGTCTGTACGAGATGCTAGTGCACCTCTTAGAATTCAGGATGTGCGCCAACATCTATATTCTGTGCTTTTGTCTTGTAGTCAAAAACTTGCTAGTTTGTCTAGAAGATGTCTGTGACCCACTCATTCTGACTCTAACACTCTCGCTTTGTTCTTGGAGGTAGTCTGAGGTAGTTTAGGGCAATTCTTTCCTAGGGAATCTCTTGAGAATAAAGAGACTCGTGAGTTGCAAATGCCCCTTCTCTACATTTTTGGTGAACCCAACATGAACACTCCTTCCTAAAAAAAAGGACAAATCAAAGATTTATCCTTCAAGAAAAAAATTTGCATGCCATCAATAGCGATATACACCGGCCTTCGATCCACTTGTCTATCTCTCTATTTCAAAATGCACTTTATATCTTTCTTCGTTATATCTCTTTCCAACTTTGTTAAGAAACTTCAATAAGTCCTCTTACAAGTATGTGAAAGTGAGTTCTTGTCTCTTTTCTTATTATTATTTGTTGATCCCCCTCCCAAAATCCCTCCTAAGGATATTATGGCACAAAGGATGAAATCATTGATGCTTTTCTTAACATTACTTTTCCTTCTCTTCATTCCAATGCACTCTCTTCTAGAGATGTTGCATTAGTGAATATTGAAGCTCCTCTCACATCAAATCCTCCAAGGATAGATGTTGAGCATATTTCTTTGAATGAATCCTCTATAAGTTGTAAGGAATACATAAATTTCATTTGTCTTTGCCACCCCCCAAAGGCCTGAGAGACCAGTCATTTATCTAACTCCAGCTAGTCCTTCTCCTAAAAGAATTTTATCTATTAATGGTGTTCCATTTAAGAGTGATTCTCCTGATCTTTTTAAGGATCCCTATTAATCAACCTACTTCTTTACCACCTTCTCAACCAAGTCTTCCTTTAGCACCTAAACCCACAACTAAAGCACCTAGTGATTATGATCTTGTTGAGAAACTTCATGTTACTCCGTCCAAGATATCACTGTGGGACTTGCTTCAGTCTTCTCTAGTTTATCAAGGTATGCTTTAGGAATCCTTGCAAAGGTCCTCTTGCTTTCTTTTATTAGGCCGATGGATTTTAATGTGTCGATAGCTTATATTCATGCAGATTCACTGAATATTACATTATATCCATAGGAATTCCCACCCTCTAAAGTACAAAAGAAAGTGGACCCTCTAATGATCATAGTTAACATTAGTAACATTGGAATTAGACACTCTCATTGACGTTGGTTTGGCACTCAACATATGCAGCATCGATCTATTTCCTAAAATCAAAATTGATTCAACTTCTCTTATATCTTCTTCTCTTGTCATTTGTGGGTTTGATAATGTTAGGCGACAAGCTCTAAGAGCAATAGTCCTACCTTTGTGGCTTGGACCCATTACCATACCCACCCTAGTATATGTTATGCCAAGAAAATTACCATATAATCTACTTCATGGTAGACTGTGGATTCACACTATGGATGCAATCCTGTCTACCTTGCATAAATCTATCAAGTTCATTCATAACAATCAAGTAGTCGCAATCAAGGCTAACCCTGATGTTGTACACTTATGTGAGAGGGCAGCTACCCTTACAAATTCCATTCCTTCATTATCTTTGGATATGTTGACATCTACTCGAGTAGTATCTACTACAAAGGATACTCTTGAGTTAGATGTCCCTAAAGAAGATCCTTCTAAAATGCTAGATCTTGAGTCTACTCCTACCTCTTCTCAAGAGAATGCATGTCTCAACGATGAATGGGGTTCCTTAGAATTTACATCGTCCTTCATTGGGGAATATAAAGTCAACCCGATCCACTTAGACATCCCAATAACATCATCCAAACTCGCTATCAAAGTTGATTATTCTTCTGCATCATAGGATAATGTGAACACAAATTGTAATGTTCTTAATGTTGATCCTCCCCATTTTGAGGAAGATGATCACACTTTTGTTAAAGAGGCTATTGTTGGAAATCCTATCAAGAAGACTAATGGTGATCCCATAGAGGAGTATAATCCCCATTGCTAGAATAATGCTCTTTATGAAAATCCTCCTCAATATTTGCAAACATGTTATGGCCCTAGCTTTAAACTTGTCTCTAAATATGGCTATGGGTGTAAAGGTTGTGGGCATAACAAACAAGGCACTTAGGTCCCTATAGAATGTGTGCCTTGTAAACATAATTTGGGGCTTGGTTGCTTGTATGAATAGTCTAAACGGAAACCATGGTTGAATGTCGAAGTGATTTTTGCTCAACCTCGTTCTCTTGAATTGATTCATCCTCCATTGTATGTTACCTTCATGTCTTCTTCTTTCGATTAGTCAAACTCTTCCTCACAAGAGAAAGGGTTGCTTCTTGCTCCTCATCCTCTATCTAAGCATGAGCATATCTTGTTGAGGCTTCTCAAAGCCCACTTGGTTACTCTTCCTCCTCTTACACATGAGAAATTTCACAAGCAAGATAAAGAAAAGCATTCTTTCTGTGCATACCATCAAGTGCTTAGCCATTCCACTAGTGTATGTAAGGCCTTGAAGGATAAAATACAACTTCTTGATTTTGGTGTCATCACTCATCTATTTGTTGATGCACCTGCCTCTTCTTCAAATTGCATTGCATTGCCATTCACACAATCTTTGATAAATAACTGAAAGGAATATTATTAATCCATTCCTTGAACAAAAATAAATACAATCGAAAGTGTCATTTATTCTTACACATTTTGTTCGATTCTGAGGAGTGAGGTTCTACTTCTTGATTTGGAAGTCAGTGAAAGCCAAAAACATAGATTTAAAGGTGAGCGATCATTTCTTCATAGTGTTATTAGTTATAATAATAAGTTTTCTTTATCTCTTTTCCATTCTTGCTTCAGTCTTAAAGATGATGTTGAGTAGGGAATGGGATCTATATTATTATTCTCTGTCCTTAAACAAGAAGACATTTTTTCCTAGTTTTTATTCGAAGTGAGATGAATATGTCGAGCGAATAAGAGATCAATATGTCAAGCAACTCGAGCAGCAAGGGTAAGGCTCCTGCCACTCCTCAGGGTGGTGAACAGACTCCTGTCGCTCCTCAGACTCCTTCCGCTCCTCGGGGTGGTAAGGCTCTTGCCACTCCTCAAACTCTTGTCGCTCCTCAGGGTGGTGAAGAGACTCCTACCACTCCTCAGGGTGGTGAAGAGACTCCTGCCGCTCCTACGGCTCCTTAGGGTGGTTAAGAGACTCCTATTGCTCCTCGGGCTCCTCAGGGTGGTGAAGAGACTCCTGCCACTCCTTAGGGTGGTGAAGAGACTAGGACGCCATCAAAATGCCAAAAACATAGACATACCATACAATCTTAATTTTGGAATTTCCAAAGCTTTTGATCCATCAGGTCAAGATGGAGCTACATCATCAACTCTTCCACCAAATATTGGTAGCATTCACAATACCTCACCGCCACCAGAAGGTCAAGTTGAGATTGTCATTGATTTAAATCAAAATGTATCAAATCAGGATGGCAATACTGCAAAAGATGTTCCAAGGGATACCCTGGGCCCGGTTAGCCAGAATGAGATAGTTGACTTGGATGAGGATGAAAAGGAAAAATAAACCAAAAAGGGGGTGTGAATGGGAAATGACAAGGAGTTTTCAATTTGGTTGGTTGTCAAAGTACCCATTCATGGTACCAGTGGGGATTGGCAATGCAAACGATATTGAAAAGGAAACATTGGCCAAATGTAAGATTTTTAGTTGGAAATGTGGAAGAGCCAAGACGTTGCAGCTAAAGATTGACACTATAGAAAAGCATATTGGTAAAGTTTATGAAAAACAAATCATAGACAGAAAGGAAGAATCATTTGTACGATGGAAATCAAAGGAAGAATGTTGTCATGTTAGGTATGCTGCCGATTATGAAGAGCATGAAAAAATAATGTCAAACATTGCTGCATGTAAAGGTACACTTAAGGCTCAATTTGGAAAAGCAATGGAAATAGCAAATCTGTCAAAAACTATTCAGATGAGTGTTGTTTTTCATATTTTGTCCAGAAGGTGTCCTATGACAGACTACCCAGAATATTCTTGTTTATTATCTTATTTGAATGTTCCTCACTATCCCTACTCACATTGGTCGGTAAACGCTAGATGGGAATGGAAACATGAGTTGACAATTGCAAAAAAGTTGGTGTGTGTAGGAGCTGATGGAGCTGCAATGATGCAAGGTCAAAGGACCGGTGTTTGCACAAAGTTACAAACTACTTGTGCACCATACATGCTTGGCATTCACTCCATGGCCCACATAATGAATTTAGCATTCAAAATTATAAGCAAGTTTCCTATAGTATCAAAAATCAAAAATCTAGTCCACGAGATCCACGCATACTTCTGTCGAAGTCCTAAACATTTCAAAAAAATTCAAAATTTTGCTGAGGGAATAACACCAGGAACCAAGCTTCTCAAGGATTTCGATACCAAATGGATCTCCCTACATGGACCAATGCAACAAGTTCTTTCAAAATAACAATCCTTAATTGGAGTGATGTACGAAAATCACAACACAGTAGACAAAGCTCCTGACCTCTTACATAGGTTAAGTGATATAGAGACACTCTTGACTTTAACTAGTCTTCTCCCCATGCTGGATGTGATGAACGAGCTTGTGAAGAAAGGCCAAGATAGAACTATGTATATTAATAAATATGTCAATCTACGTAAACATACATGCTTGGCCCTCGATCATCTATATCTAGATCTAACACAAGATGGCGCAAATTATTACGTGTGGCAAAAAATTACTGATTTGAATGATCCTGATAATTATTAATAGTTTAATGCAAGCGGGCACTTATGTATCTGTGTACATGGATATGTGATACAAATGTACCAATGTAAGACAACCAGGCGCTCTAGCAGAGAAGTACCTATTAACGAGGAAGATTTTAAAGGCATTGTTAAATTGTTGGTGATAATTTGAAGGAAATTGCAAAATCTCTTTCCTCAGGGATTTGTGAAAGATTCCCTCGACATGAAATACTTGAAGCCATGAGTAATGTGTATCCTCAATTTTGGGCAAACCGAGATAACCCAAAATATTTTCATGCTTAGGTAAAAATCTTGATCGAACAATTTTTGAAAACTGTAACATATAATGAGCAGAAAATAGAAGGAATTTTAGATGAAGCTAAGCTTAGAAAACAATGTAGGAATTTTGCAACAACTATGAAAGACTAGTATAAATCCATGGGCAAGGACAAGGCCTTTGAACCAGAATCAATAAAAAAAGGTTTGGACAAGCTTAGGTCAAAGTGAAATATTGTGTGGCTCGATATTAGAATATTTCAAACTTGTTGATTTATGTCAAACAATGACATTGGGGTCGGTGGAGGATGAGAGAGTTTTCAGTACATTGGGGTTTTTGAAATCAAAGTTAAGAAACAAACTAGACAAGAATTTGAAAAATTGCTTGAGGATGAAAGGAACTGCGTATAATATCAGAAATTTTTATTTTGAAAGGGTACTCGCAATCTAGAGGTCCACATGTGAAAGAAGAGGGACCGGGTTGTGCAACACTCCAATTCCAAAGGCTGGTACTAGTGGCACTAGCAGTGGCAATGGGACTTGAACATATGACATTGACAAAAATGACACAATGGAATATTTTGAATTTTGGGGCCACGGGCGAAGAAAATGAAGAGACTTGGAATCAACTCTTTTGCGATGATGAGCACGTCGGAGTTTGAGGACCCGATTTACGTTTGGGAAATGAGATTTAAGAGATTAGCAGCTTTAGGTATTTATATTGCCTTCCACGAATCGAGGGATCGAGATTCCATTGTTCCGGTATGTAGTTGATGATATTTTACTTATATTTTATTGATAGAATAGTGAATCTGCGCTTCATGATATTTTATTTTATATTGCACTTCATGAATCATATTCCAAAGTCAAACTGTAGTTGATGATATTTTATGTTGTATTCCATGAAATTGTGATATTTTATATTTTATATTTTACATTAGTCTGTACATAGTATTCAATGAGGTGTCAGATGATGGTGCCTTTAAAAGGTTAAGGCAAGATAAGTCCATAATGTCGTGGTTGGTGAAACTTGGAACCTTGGAACCAAAGTATGAAGTTTCAAAGTTTTCCAAACCTTCGACCCACCGACTAGAAAGATGACCAAGAAAGACTTGCAACTCAACAAAGTGAACCATCAACCATATCGGGGAATCAGGGAGTTATGAAAATTTAGAGCTCCGCGACAAGGTTATAAAACTCTGAGGGCTAGCGAATAAGGTTAGGAAAAGCACCAAAACTGCGACTTTGAGTGATAGTAACCACAGCAATGAAACTAACCAAAAATCCATCATTCCAATTCCAATAATAGATAATCCACGGCATGAATTAATATAATTTTTTAGTGGATATGCTAAGTAGTCATGGAGATTGAGTATTGATGTGTGAATTGTAATGCAATTTCACTAAGATTATGGATGCCTGGAATTAAAATCACCTTATATTTCATATTTTAATTGTGTTAAAGTAAAACTTGAACTGTTGGTGATTCATCACTCAACTCAATGCTTATTAGATTAATAACATATTAACAATGTGTGGCATACAACAATGAGCGAGCTTATTGTTTAAAGTGTATCTAGAAGTTGAAACCACTACCAGACTTTTTCTTCAAATGATATAATAAATAATACAGATAATTGAACATCGACACATTACTAAAGTCTGAATTTGAGTTTTTAAATTGATTATCATTGTATCACATGAAGGAATACATTGAGGCATTGGCAATGCAAAATATTGCTCAAAGACAACTCTGCACAGAGCTAAGTTGGAACTTGGAAACTCATATTATCAAAAATTAAATCACTGCATCACCTTTTCTAGCAACTTCCACTCTTTAGGTGTTGGAATTTTCATTTGTTCTAACTGATGTTGTTTGACTTGAAGATTTGTTAACAATTCATGATTCAAATTGGAACCTGTCTTGGATTCTTCAGTAAATTTTGCATTCAGAGTTAGCAATGGTTTGATGGAATTCAAATAGGTCACCACATCTAGGTTCTAAGGAAACTGGTCCAAATCAATCTTCCTTGCATCCTCCATCTTCTTTCTAAAATAATTCTTTCCAACGAATCGCTCATTTGTGTCAAAAGCCTCTGGTAAACCAAGCTCTGTGAAGTTCCTTAACTTTTCATCCACCTTCTTCATCTTTTATGCAACCAAATGCAAATATTTCTCTGTTTCACGCATTCTCAAACACTTTTCAATGACAAATGACAACGTCATTGATGTAGCAAGTCGATTAGTAATCCCTTTTGATTTCAAAACATTGTCACTAGCTTTGTAGACTGCTTGTTGAATTTGATTTGTTGATTTTTCTAATGCAAGCACATTTTTGTTCTCTATTAAATATTTGTTGAGCTTATTATGATGTTGTCTGATAACATCAATCAATTGAAACATGTCACACAAATGATCAATCCCCTACATTATTTCATTCTAGATCTTTTGTTTCATATGCATCATTGTTTCTCTACAAAATGAAGATAACTTATTTTGACAAGACTTAATTTCATTTTTTGCTTCCATTAGCTCTGCCTCCAATCTTTCATTTATTTTTCTCTCCTTCTCCATTTTTTGTTCCCACTATGCATTTCCATTTGCAATGCTTAGTCTTAATTTTTCTAAAGTGGATTTTTCCTCATCATATTTCTTGTTGCTCTCATCTAGCCTTTGCTTCAATTCATTCACTGTAGTCTCATTCTGCTTATCCTCTTTTCTTTCTCATTTGCTAGCTCTACCTGTAACTTTTCAATTTGAGTTTGCAACCTTTTTTTTCTTGCTTTAGCAATGATGTATACACCAATTCATTGTTCTTCTTTCATACATTAATTTTGTCAGTATTTCTAAGTCCAAAAAAATCTAATAGAAAATTGTTCCCCTTGAATTCAAATGGAGCCATATGATTTGCTGGTTTGTTTTGAACTATGGAAACAAGAATTGTGTACTCCATGATTTCTTTAGTTGTGTCAAATGTGGGTAATACCATGGTTGTTGCAAGCTCTGAAGTTAGAGCAAACGCACTCTGCATCAATTGCTTCTTTTCTTTTTTATTCAATTCTGATTTATTTTTAAACTCTTCAATGTAATCAAAACCTGGGGATGCAGGAACAATGGAATGCTTGAATGGCGAAGGAATAGGAGTACTTGTAGTTTCTAATGATGTCGCAGCCAGACTAATTGGCATTGGGGGAGTGCTTAGAAATAACTCCTTTGTGGTGGATCCACTAGTAGTGTGACTTGGAGTTGGACCTGTCAAAATCCTTTGCCTCTTTTGTATGCCTTGATCACCTAGTGTTTCTGTTGTATATTGTGTTGTTGTCCTCTTGTGTGTATTTTTTTGTTGTAGCACATGTTGACCACTACTAGTACTACTACCCATACCATCGCCACCAGAGCCAATGCCGGTTGCACTAAGCCCTCCACCATGGGCATGTCCTAGTTGTGATTGTGTCTGACCATGAGGATGATGATTTGAAGCTCTAACAAATTGAATTGTTTCATCTCTACTT
>VDFB02000002.1:107055084-107136774 GCA_007258455.2 Sequoia sempervirens | reverse complement strand
CAAAAATGGTTAATCCAAGTGATGATAATGATTTACATGCTAAACTTAAAATAAACATATTTTTGTAGGTAACTTTCCTCACACTCGTCATAAAGGGCAAAGGAAGTTTTACATTAAATAATTAAAGGGTCACACCAAATGATAATTTATCAACATGGATAACTCCAAAAAAAGTTAATAAAATATGAGAATTTATTAAGATGGATGTAGTGATAAAATCACTATATTTCTAGAAACTCTTAGAGAAGTTTGCTTTGCAAGCATTGAATCTAGAAAAATTCTGTCACATTCATTCATTGGACACAAAGTCAAAATGCATCATTGTCTATTAACATAGCCCTCCAAAATATTCTTTTTTTCTAAAACGTATTGAAGTAAGGGTGTGGGGTAGCAGATTAGAAGTGACTTGGATCAATGATTTCAAAGCCCTTGATGTAATGTCCCCTTCTCAAGCCTAGTCAACATGGTGACCATTAGCCTATTTCCTAAGTTCTCATACGCTAATTGGTATTGGTAAGGGGACTCCACAATTCTTGGAGTGCATTGGTTCAGTTTTTCTTGGTTTTTGTTGATGGCATTGAGCTTAGTTAGTGTTATGGATTGCAATGATGTTTTCAAAAGTGTTATTGGGCCTCTTGGGGTGTTCTCCAAACTTCTTGGAGGGCATGTCTATTTTTAGTAAGTCTCTAAGTTGGCACTTGTCATCATCCCTCAACTTCGGTTACATCATGGCATGATTACTTTTGGTTTTTGAAGCCCCAACAATGCTTTCTGCAACTCGGATGGGAGTATTTAAATATACACTTAAGTTCTATTATATCATTTACTTAAGTGTTATATTTTTATATATTCACTTTATATCCCCTCAAAATTGGATGCCTAGGGGAATGTAAGAGGGGTCTAACACATTAAAATCATTAAGTATTTTGAAAAGTACATGTGAGGGAAAAATGAATTATTTTATATTTTGAAATTTAATTTTTTTCCCTCCAAAGCTATAAAAAGAGGTTGGGGGTTTCATTTGTTCATATGTTGAAGAGTACACATAATGAAATGTTTTCAGATTGAACCTGAGTGTCCTTCCTTGAATCTTTTGAGGATGAAAACCCTCATTGAATCACTAATTTCAAATTTGGAAGATAATCCCTAGCTGTTTGGAGCGGTTCTATTCAGCAATCACCATTGTTCTTTATAGAGTTTTTAAATATGAAGATTTTTTAAGTGTTTTGACTAGCAGATTTTTAGAAGTGACTTAGTGTTGATTTGAAGAGATTTTTTTATGTGTGATTGAAGCATTTTCCATTCAGTTTTTTCTTGGTTGTCAACCCTCCAAGAGCAAGTCGTACCATCCATTCTTGCTAGTAAAAATCATGTTAGGGTTCTAAATCAACATGGGATGTGTTTAATGTGTTCCTCATACTTGGCAAACTCCTCTAAGGTGTTTTTTGGGATTGTATGTTGATGGCACAATTTTCTATAAGGTATACAATGTTTGCAAGAACCTTGGTGCTAGGCGTGAATCCAAGAATCCAAGCACTGTATTTTTTAGGGGTTTAGGGTGTTGGTTGGTGACGCCTAGGCTTGGACAAAGACTTCCAAGCATTTAGACATTGCACAAACGAAGCATTCAAGAGTTATGAATTTTCTACTTGTTGGTTGCTTTTGTTAGTGTTGGGTATGATTGAAAGTTTATAATAGACCTATAGTTGCCTAACTCCTTGCATTTTTTAGGGTTTTTGTGGAGCTGGGTGTATGGTTGTTGATAGCTATCACAGGAGGTGTTTCATGCTAATTGGAATGGTTATTTGATGAGTTTTCATGGTTGTTATGACCTACAATGTATGGATAGCAAACTTTCAACAATTCCTTAACATTTCAGACTTGCAACACTCATCTTCACCTCTTTTTTCAAGGTATTTCATGTGGGAGTTCATATGTATGTCTATTTCATGTATAAGCATCATTGGTGATTGAATATCCATCAAAACTTTATAACAGATGTAAGTTGATTTCTTGTATCAAATTTTATGACAACAATATTCTTCTATTTGTAAGTTTATGTTATTGATTTTCATTGGCATTTTTTTAAAAACAAGTCTATGGTGATTATTACAATGGTATCATAGCTAGAGATCTTGCTAGCCTATGCCTTCAATCCCTTTTGCAATTGTAGTTGTTTCCATGAGTGTCAAAGAACTTTGTTATTACACTAGAGAATAAAAAAATACGGTGCAACAAAACTCACAAACTCCAATTATAGATCATTTTTCAAAAGTGCAAAAAATGCAAGGGGGGTTAGTTAGTGACAATGACAACCCTTCTGAAATATCCCAAGACAAATTTGTATGCATTTTTTTTCAATGTCATGACTTTGTGTGAATGGGCATTCCATCAAACAGTTTGCTAATACGTTGCTCTGAATTGGTTATCAATAATTTGTAATTGTTTATGTACCATACATTCATTAATGAACTTCCCACAACATGCCATCTCGGAGATACAATTTCTAGATTCAGTTTAACATTAATATTCCAGACATAGTAATACGTATGTGGCGAATATCATTAACAAATAAATTGCAAAGCTAGGATTTCATGAACAACAAAGATATTTTAGTATTTATTATATTGAACATACAATAATATTGTATTGTCTTACTTGTGCAATAACACCAACTCGTATTTTTGTTTGGAGCTATTCCCTCAAATAATGTGTTGGAATCAAGATACATATGACTGTTGAGTCGCCCTAAGGCCCCACCATACCCATATGGTTGCAATGGAAATAAGTGACTCCTAGTATAAGTCATGTCTCCTTCGGCAAGGTTGTGATTCCTTTAGGAAGCAACAATATCAATGAAAAAGCCTTGATAAGGTTGTGGTTGATGAAGAAAGGTTTGACGTTGATTGATCTCTCCTTTGACCTTTCAGCTACTCACATGTCCATAGGGAGAAAGTGTGGTAGTTTCAAGAACTTTGATTCAACACAAGATGTTGCAAAGGAATGCTAAGGCTATTCAAGCCTTTTAATATACAAATCAACCCCCTTGTTGCAATTGCCAACATTAAATGAATGTTCTTCCACAAATAATAAAAATGGCATGGGTGGAATTGCCTCTAGAATAATTAAATATTTATTACAAATATCCTCCTTGACTGCATAAACCATACAACTCTAAAATTTCTCAGAAAGAGACTTCCCAAATTTTGCAAACTCCACCTATAGATGCAATGTGAGAAGTTTGAGTAATCTCTCCAACAAACTAGCTAGGGTAGAATAGTTGCACCACCGAAACCAATGTAATGTCCCCTTTTTAGCCCTAAGCTTTTTAGTGACCATTAGCCTATTTCTGGAGTTGTGTAGGCTATTCAAAGGCATTTCAAGGGATTCCAAGATTTTTGGAGGTTTCTTACCTTGCACTTTTAGGGGGTAATTACAGATGATTGCCAAAGAGTTTTTTGGGTTTTTCTAGGTTTTTGAGGACCTTGGTGGGTACTAATTAGTATTTTTAGCAGTGTCTATTTTTAGTACTTAATATTTTTAGTAAGCCACAACTACATCTCATATTGGGCATATTTTGAGTTTGGACACAATGTTTTTAATAGTATGCTATTTTTAGTAAGTGTTATTTCTGACTATGGTCTTAGCAGTAGTTCAGTATTGGGTTTCCAATTTTGGTAGGGGTGGCATTCTCGGTTGGTGAGTTCTATCAATTTTGGCAGTTCAATGCTTTCGCCAATCTTGGAGTTCAAAAAAGTAAATATTGCAACTTAAAGTTATTAAGTTATAGAGTCAAAAAAGGCCCTTAGACCCCATGGCTAGCTTGGGTAGCTTTTTTTTTCTTTTTCTTTTAAAGTGTTATTTTTACTCATTCTCATGTAGGCACCCAAGATGAAGGTTTAAAGTGAAATTTAAATTAAATATTATTCTCCCCAAGTGTGGCATCCCTTTTGGAGGGAAATGAAATTTAAAGTTTTGGGTCTCAAGTCTTACTTATACCCCGCTCTTGCTCTTACTTGAGTATTATGCAATTTGGAGATAATGTTATGCTGGAGGATTGGAACCAAAGTGTTCTTTCCTGAATCTTTAGAGAACAAAAACCCTCTTTCGGTTGTTGGTTCCAAATTTGAAAGATAATCCCTAGTTGGTGGAGTGTGATTACATTCAATAATCACCATTGGAGCTTATCGGTGATGATTTATTTTCCATTTTGGTTACTTATGATGATTTCTAGCTATGTTTTGGTATGATAACTATTTGTGCAGAGGTTGGAGTGTTTTGGAAGTGCTTCTCAGAGGGTTTATGCTTGTTGTTCGTACAATTTTCACCTAGGAAAAATCAATGTTTATGCTTGTGTTGTTTGGAGGTCACAACATTTTGTGGGTATTGTTGCAAGTGTTTCCTCATCCTTGGGCACCACCTTATGCAAGAGAACATATCTTTTAAGGGAGATTTGGATTTATTGGAGCTAGCCACTCCTCTAGGAGGGTCGCACATCTTGCCTTGAAGGCATCATTGTTGTTGTGACTATCTTTGTTGGCTTTTTGGCTTCGAATATCACCTTGTCATTGTTGTTTGGGTTGATTGGAGGGCGCCTAGACTTTTCCTTTACATAGCTTGCACCTTGGTTGAATTCTTTGGTGTTTTGGTGGAGTTGGGAGCTTGTTGGTTGATCATATCATACTATTGTTACATTGTATCAAACCTGAAAATGTGCATCAAACCTATAGCAGCAACTTATCCAACCTTCTTTTGACCTTCGGAGGCCCTTTCATTGAGGTATTTTGTGGTATTTTGTGAGGGTTTTCTTATATTCTCTTTGTAGCATCTTTGGGGGAGTTATGCTTCATTCTTTAATCATTTCTTTATCATGACAACACCATGTGATGTTTTGAAGCATTTTCTAAATGAGCTTATTGTAACACCATTGGTAGTACCATTGGTGATTGCTCTTATGTTCACATTGTTACTTACCCCACTGAACAAGTGGTGCTCCCATTGAATAAGTGGTTGAGCTTCCTTTATTTTACATGCTACTCCTTATTGAATAAATGGTTGAGTTTTAGTTTGCTTTCATGTTATGCCTGCTAAACAAGAGGACTTTTATTTGGATTGGTCGACTTGTCGCCAAGTGTTCATTTGCTTCGTTGTAATTCTCATTGAATAAGCAGATGATTTCCCTTCATGCACTTGGTTTTCTTACTCACCCCACTAAAGAAGTGGTTTTCTTAGGAGTTCAATTATTGTAAGCCCTCACACTATATGCTCTCACCTTGCCCACATCGGGATCTAGGTGATCAGAAAGTGGAAGGTATTGGCTTACATTTAGCTTGCTTTCTAGTTTATGCAAAAGACCCCCTTCTAACCATATGCTCTCACCTTGCCCTCATTGAGATCTGGGTGATCAAAAAGTGGAAGGTTGCTTACTCTATTGTTTATCATTATCATTGGGCTAATCCTAACAAGTGCAAATTTGAAAAAATTAAGGGTGGGTTATTACAACCAACTACCCATAGGATTTTCGTCCTAGGGTTCCAAACTTTGAAAAGTTCTACAAAATCACACAATAGAATATTATCCAACATAATCAAAATGAACTTTCTTTTTCACTTTTGTAGAAAACTCACCCCTAACTTTTTAAATTCTCACTTTTTGATAATTTAGAATAAACTTGGGAATAATAAAGTGGCTTTTTAAAACTTCATTAAATATCCACAGTCATTTTGTGAACTTAATTAAACTAATTAAATAATATTACCCTTAAGATATGCTAAATGGATAATATTTAAATCTAGCATTAGCCTATGGGAATAAAATAGGTTAATTAGCCACTCCTGCTTAGGCATTGGAAGGGGATAGTCTCCCTTCCTAAAATTTCTTATCCTCGAGAAATTCTAGATTAGGATGTTGATGAATATGCTCTCCTTCCCATATTGCATCCTCTACTAGTAAATCCCTTCATCTGATCAAGTACTCTTTGACTACTCTACTCCTCAACCTTCTCTCTCGAGTATCTACAATTTCCTTTAGAACCAAAATCAATATGCCTTCATCATCTAGGGGTTGAAGCTTTGGTGAAGATGTAAGGTGTTGCCCCAATGCCTTCTTGAGGCACAATACAAGAAACACATTATGGATCCTTCTACTCTCTAGAAACTCAAGCTCATAGGCCACTTCCCCATTCTATGAGAAAACCTATAAGGACCATAGAAGTGAGGTTTTAGCTTCTCTAGACCACTTTTCTTCAAGGAAGACTACTTGTAAGGTTGTAGGTGTAAGAAAACCAAGTCCCCAACCTCAAAGCTTCTCTCTATCCTATGCCTATCTACATACATTTTTTGTTGATTTTATGCACTTTAAAGGTTACCCTTGAGGGACTTAAAGATAACTTGACTCTCTTGGATCCAGTCCTTGGCTTTGGGAGCCCTTCTATCGTTGAATGCCAAGTCCAAGAATGTTGGAGCATCATAACCATATAATGCTTGAAAAGGAGTCATCCCAATCGATATATGATAGTTGGTGTTATAACTATGTTCATCCAAGTGCAATCACCTGATGCAAGCTCTCTACTACCCTAACACATAGTTACACAAGTATTCCTTAACCCATTTGTTCACAATCTTTGTTTATCTATCAATTTGAGGGTGGTAATTCTTGTTAGGAATCAACTTTGTTCCAATTAACTTGAATATAGCTCTTGCCAAAAAGTGCTAAGGAAACTGTTATCCTTGTTGCTAACTATATTCTTCGACAACTCATGTAGTATAAACACCTCTCTAAAGAAGAAATTTGCTATCTAAGGTGCCTTATACTTTGTATAGATGGTGAAGAAATGAAAAAACTTGGTCAACCAATCAACAACTACAAAGATGTAATCTTTTCCTTGTACCTTCGGTAGACCCGTAATGAAATCCATAGACACACTCCCATTTCTGCTTTGGAACAGGAAATGGCTAAAGTAATCCAACCAAAAAAGTGTATTCTGACTATTCTACTAACAAGTCATACACTCTCTCACAGGTCGCAAGAAATCTTCCTTAAGACCTTTCCATGAGAACCTTTCTTTGACCTTCCTATAAGTCTTAAAGTACCTAGGATGCCCTGCAAATGGTGTATCGTGGATGGGTCTCAAAATTTTATCTTTAAGCTTTGACTTAGGAACCAATTAAATTCTGACTTTGTAGTAAATGATATCATCTACTACTCTAAAACGATCATCCTATGTCTTCCCATCCAAGATCTCACATGCACTTGTGTTTTTGAAATACTCCACTAAAAGGTGAGCCTTTGAATCAGCTAAGATTTTTTCTAGAGAGCAAACAATGGGTTTCTTGGAGAGATCATCAACAACTACATTCTTCATCCCCTTGACATATTCTATGTCAAAATCATAATCTTGCACCTTGCTAACCCACTTTTGTTGCCTTTCATTCAAATCTTTCTACTCTAGAAAATACCTCAAGCTATTGTGGTTGGTTTTGACTACAAATTGCCCACCTACAAGATATTGTCTAAACTTCACCAATGCATGCATTATGGCTAGCATCTCCTTGTTTTATATGGAGTATATCCTCTCGTCATCTCTAAGTTTTCAACTCTCATATGCAATGGGGGGCCTATTCTTCACTAAGACTGCTCCAATGCCTTCCCCTAATGCATCACACTAAAGAATTAAAGGTTGAGTAAAACTCATTAATGCCAACACAGGACAAGAGCTCATCACCTCCTTAAGCTTGTCAAATGCCTACTAAGCCTCATCCAACCATTTAAAAGCCCCCTTCTTGGTAAGGCCTATTATGGGTGCACCTAGCTTTGTCAGTGTCCTCGGTGGTGGCCAATCAATAATTGCCTCTATTTTCTCCTTGTGAACTTGAACCCCCTTAGCACTGATCACATGACCCAAGTAGAGAATCTCGATCATCTCGAACTTACACTTAGATGCCTCCACATACAATTAATGAGCCTCTATGATACTCAACACATCATCAAGGTGTTTCTAGTACTCCTCCCAATTCCTATTGTAGATGAGTATATCATTAAAGAACACCAATAATAACTTCCTCAATTGTTTGTTAAATATGTGATTCATACAAGATTGAAAGGTAGTTGGTACATTGGTTAGCCCAAGGGGCATAACTAGAAAATTGTATTGCCCATAATGATACCTGAATGTTGTCTTGTGGATGTCCTCTCTCGCCCCGATTTGATGATACCATGATCGAAGATCAATCTTCGAGAAGTATACTACTCTATGCAACTCATCCAACAACTCATCAATTGAAGGAATAGGGGCATTTGTTCTTTATGGTCTTCTTATTAAGAGCATGGTAGTGTAATGTCATAAAATTGCACCCCTTGCAATTTCACATACTTTCTTGTATCCACTTTAGTGTCCACTCCCTTAGTATTTGGGTAGGCTCATTTTATCCCTTGCATCAACTCTTTTTCCCCTCTTAGGATGCTTAGGACCGCTTTTTAGCAGCTACCCTTTTGCATCAACTTTGCGTCAAACCTTGTACTTTTCTCATTCTCATAGTTTTGTAGTGTGATGTGTTTGGACACTAGCATGCCATGTGGAGCGCTAGCATCCCACGACATTTCGATGTTTGAATGGTTGTTTCTAAGTTCCTTTCCACTTGTCAGTTACTTTTTTCGGTGGTAATGGCCTAGTATGCCTTGTAATGGCTGAGGAACCTTCTTTTCCCTCCTATTCTCTCTTTAAAAGTGGTATTTTCCATTTGGTCTTCTTAGGTTCTATCTTGAACTCTCTTCTCCTTTCTTGGAGATTCTTTCTCTCTTTTCTCACTCTCTTAAGCTTGCATAGCTCTCTACAGCTTTCTACAACACTTTTAAGTTCTCTTGACAACACTCTTTGCAAGTCTCTTGGCTCTCACAACCCCTCCTTTAGCTTTCTCATTGGCTTCTTCAAGCCTTGCAGGTGATATCTCTCTTATCTTGTGTCTTTGAGCATCTTGAGATTCCTCACATCCCTTGTCTACACACTTTATCATTGTGCCCATTATCTTGGCTATTTTCTTTCTTGTCTATCTATCTATCTATCTGGTTGTCTATGGAGGTGGGAACACCAAAACAAGGGTTTGACTATGGAAAACCCCTAAACAGCCCCAAAAATTTTCCTTGATCTTATGTGTGCAGGTATTGAAGATATTCATTTGTTGGAGGCTCCATTGCTTGAGTTGTTGTGAGCACTTCCTTTATCCCCTTTAGTTTTATCATTTACTTTATTTTAGTTCTATTATTTTTTGTTACTTCCTCGTATTTCAAAAGTTCTATTATTGTTCTCTGACATTCTTGGTTTTCAGTCTGTACGAGATGCTAGTGCACCTCTTAGAATTCAGGATGTGCGCCAACATCTATATTCTGTGCTTTTGTCTTGTAGTCAAAAACTTGCTAGTTTGTCTAGAAGATGTCTGTGACCCACTCATTCTGACTCTAACACTCTCGCTTTGTTCTTGGAGGTAGTCTGAGGTAGTTTAGGGCAATTCTTTCCTAGGGAATCTCTTGAGAATAAAGAGACTCGTGAGTTGCAAATGCCCCTTCTCTACATTTTTGGTGAACCCAACATGAACACTCCTTCCTAAAAAAAAGGACAAATCAAAGATTTATCCTTCAAGAAAAAAATTTGCATGCCATCAATAGCGATATACACCGGCCTTCGATCCACTTGTCTATCTCTCTATTTCAAAATGCACTTTATATCTTTCTTCGTTATATCTCTTTCCAACTTTGTTAAGAAACTTCAATAAGTCCTCTTACAAGTATGTGAAAGTGAGTTCTTGTCTCTTTTCTTATTATTATTTGTTGATCCCCCTCCCAAAATCCCTCCTAAGGATATTATGGCACAAAGGATGAAATCATTGATGCTTTTCTTAACATTACTTTTCCTTCTCTTCATTCCAATGCACTCTCTTCTAGAGATGTTGCATTAGTGAATATTGAAGCTCCTCTCACATCAAATCCTCCAAGGATAGATGTTGAGCATATTTCTTTGAATGAATCCTCTATAAGTTGTAAGGAATACATAAATTTCATTTGTCTTTGCCACCCCCCAAAGGCCTGAGAGACCAGTCATTTATCTAACTCCAGCTAGTCCTTCTCCTAAAAGAATTTTATCTATTAATGGTGTTCCATTTAAGAGTGATTCTCCTGATCTTTTTAAGGATCCCTATTAATCAACCTACTTCTTTACCACCTTCTCAACCAAGTCTTCCTTTAGCACCTAAACCCACAACTAAAGCACCTAGTGATTATGATCTTGTTGAGAAACTTCATGTTACTCCGTCCAAGATATCACTGTGGGACTTGCTTCAGTCTTCTCTAGTTTATCAAGGTATGCTTTAGGAATCCTTGCAAAGGTCCTCTTGCTTTCTTTTATTAGGCCGATGGATTTTAATGTGTCGATAGCTTATATTCATGCAGATTCACTGAATATTACATTATATCCATAGGAATTCCCACCCTCTAAAGTACAAAAGAAAGTGGACCCTCTAATGATCATAGTTAACATTAGTAACATTGGAATTAGACACTCTCATTGACGTTGGTTTGGCACTCAACATATGCAGCATCGATCTATTTCCTAAAATCAAAATTGATTCAACTTCTCTTATATCTTCTTCTCTTGTCATTTGTGGGTTTGATAATGTTAGGCGACAAGCTCTAAGAGCAATAGTCCTACCTTTGTGGCTTGGACCCATTACCATACCCACCCTAGTATATGTTATGCCAAGAAAATTACCATATAATCTACTTCATGGTAGACTGTGGATTCACACTATGGATGCAATCCTGTCTACCTTGCATAAATCTATCAAGTTCATTCATAACAATCAAGTAGTCGCAATCAAGGCTAACCCTGATGTTGTACACTTATGTGAGAGGGCAGCTACCCTTACAAATTCCATTCCTTCATTATCTTTGGATATGTTGACATCTACTCGAGTAGTATCTACTACAAAGGATACTCTTGAGTTAGATGTCCCTAAAGAAGATCCTTCTAAAATGCTAGATCTTGAGTCTACTCCTACCTCTTCTCAAGAGAATGCATGTCTCAACGATGAATGGGGTTCCTTAGAATTTACATCGTCCTTCATTGGGGAATATAAAGTCAACCCGATCCACTTAGACATCCCAATAACATCATCCAAACTCGCTATCAAAGTTGATTATTCTTCTGCATCATAGGATAATGTGAACACAAATTGTAATGTTCTTAATGTTGATCCTCCCCATTTTGAGGAAGATGATCACACTTTTGTTAAAGAGGCTATTGTTGGAAATCCTATCAAGAAGACTAATGGTGATCCCATAGAGGAGTATAATCCCCATTGCTAGAATAATGCTCTTTATGAAAATCCTCCTCAATATTTGCAAACATGTTATGGCCCTAGCTTTAAACTTGTCTCTAAATATGGCTATGGGTGTAAAGGTTGTGGGCATAACAAACAAGGCACTTAGGTCCCTATAGAATGTGTGCCTTGTAAACATAATTTGGGGCTTGGTTGCTTGTATGAATAGTCTAAACGGAAACCATGGTTGAATGTCGAAGTGATTTTTGCTCAACCTCGTTCTCTTGAATTGATTCATCCTCCATTGTATGTTACCTTCATGTCTTCTTCTTTCGATTAGTCAAACTCTTCCTCACAAGAGAAAGGGTTGCTTCTTGCTCCTCATCCTCTATCTAAGCATGAGCATATCTTGTTGAGGCTTCTCAAAGCCCACTTGGTTACTCTTCCTCCTCTTACACATGAGAAATTTCACAAGCAAGATAAAAAAAAGCATTATTTTTGTGCATACCATCAAGTGCTTGGTCATTCCACTAGTGTATGTAAGGCCTTGAAGGATAAAATACAACTTCTTGATTTTGGTGTCATCACTCATCTATTTGTTGATGCACCTGCCTCTTCTTCAAATGACAAGTGATATTGAGGTCTACCTCTATTTTTTCCATTCTAAGCAAGAGGTTCTTGTGTCTCAATTCTATTGTGTTGTTGCTCGTTACATGGCATTCATAGCTTTTCCTTCTCATTGACATTCATGTTCATACACTATTGTGTGCAACCATACTCTGTCTATGGTAGCGACACAATAGTATCTTGCATGGTTCTCCTCCCTTGTGTGCTAGGGGTAGTGATAACTTGTTCTAGAGATGTGTGTCCTTCTTAAGGACCCCCTCTCTTCTCTCTATCTTTTAATTGGAGTGTTATTTTGAATGGGCCCCTTAGTGTCTTGAATAGAGAAAACTTTAGTGGAGAATCTTCGCCAATTGGTGAATTCTAGGAATCAGCCAAGTCGAAATTGGCAAATTTCTCGCACCCAACAGGGTGTCCAAATTGCCCATATTTTACGAACTATAGGTTCAATGCATGTCCATTCGCCAATGATTTTTTTTATGAGGCATATTTAAGCAACAAATTTGTCATTGTCAAACTATGTGTTTCAATTGGGCCAACTAATATTTTCACTTCGAATCCCGAAAGCATTTAATAAAACACCTACATATTCATCAATACTATTAAAACAACATTGTATCAAGACCCATTTCGCCAATTAAAATTTACAAATAGTTGCTTGTGAAGACCCATTTCACCAATTAAAATTTATAAATAGTTGCTCATGAGGACCTATTTCACCAATAACATTAAAAAATAATTACATTTGAGGACACATTTTTCCTTGAAAATTACAACGTATCATTGTATAAGCACGTGGGATTCACCAAATTTTTAATATACCATTTAAAAATCCCGCGGAATTTGCCAAATATGGAATCATGGATTGATATAAATACAATTGTAAGTGTCATTTATAATTTTATTCTTACACATTTTGTTCAGTTCTAAGGTTCTACTTCTCAAGTTGGAAGTCAGCCAAAGCTGAAAGCGTAGACTTAAAAGGTGAGTGATCATTTCTTCATAGTGTTATTAGTTATAATAATAAGTTTTATTTCTCTTTTCCATTCTTTCTTCAACAAAGTGAACCTTAGAACCAAACTCTAAAGTTTTGAAGTTTTCAAAACCTCCGACCCATTGAGTAGAAAGATAACCAAGAAAGACTTGTAACTCAACAAAGTGAACCATCAACCAAGTCGGGGAATCATGAAGTTATGTAAATTTAGAACTCCACGACAAGTTTATAAAACTCTGAGGACTAGCAACTAAGTTTAGGGAAAGCCAAAAAATTTATATTTTATTCCATGGTATTGAATTTGATATGTGATTTTGCATCATTTTTAAAGAACAACACTTATCACACTACTTATAAATTCCTATTGCATTTCCATTCACACAATCTTTGATAAATAACTAAAAGGAATATTATTAATTCATTCCTTGAACATAAATAAATGCAAATGAAAGTGTCATTTATTCTTACACATTTTGTTCGGTTCTGAGGAGTGAGGTTCTACTTCTTGATTTGGAAGTCAGTGAAAGCCGAAAACATAGACTTAAAGGTGAGTGATCATTTCTTCATAGTGTTATTAGTTATAATAATAAGTTTTCTTTATCTTTTTTCCATTCTTTCTTCAGTCTTAAAGATGATGTTGAGTAGGGAATGGGATCTATATTATTATTCTTTGTCCTTAAACAAGAAGATATATTTTTCTAGTTTTTATTCGAAGTGAGATGAATATGTTGAGCAAATAAGAGATCAACATGTCAAGCAACTCGAGCAGCACGGGTAAGGCTCCTGCCGCTCCTCAAGGTGGTGAACAGACACCTGTCGCTCCTCAGGGTGGTGAAGAGACTCCTACCACTCCTCAGGGTGGTGAAGAGACTTATGTCACTCCTAGGCTCCTTAGGGTGGTGAAGAGACTCCTGCTGCTCCTTAGGCTCCTCAGGGTGGTGAAGAGACTCTTGCCACTCCTTACGATGGTGAAGAGACTGGGAGGCCATCAAAATTCCAAAAACTTAGACATACCATATAGTCTTACTTTGGAATTTCCAAAGCTTCTGATCCATCAGGTCAAGATGGAGCTACATCATCAACTCTTCCACCAAATATTGGTAGCATTCACAATACCTTACCGCCACCAGAAGGTCAAGTTGAGATTGTCATTGATTTAAATCAAAATGTATCAAATCAAGATGGCAATACCACAAAAGATGTTCCAAGGGATACCCTAGGCCCCGTTAGCCAGAATGAGATAATTGACTTGGATGAGGATGATGATATTGGTAGCAAGAAAAGGAAAAATAAACCAAAAAGGGGGTGTGAATGGGAAATGACAAGGAGTTTTCAATTTGGTTGGTTGTCAAAGTACCCATTCATGGTACCAGTGGGGATTGGTAATGCAAACGATATTGAAAAGGAAACATTGGCCAAATGTAAGATTTGTAGTTGGAAATGTGGAAGAGCCAAGACGTTGTAGCTAAAGATTGACACTATAGAAAAGCATATCGGTAAAGTTTATGAAAAACAAATCATAGACGGAAAGGAAGAATCATTCGTACAATGGAAATCAAAAGAAGAATGTCGTCATGTTAGGTATGTCGCAGATTGTGAAGAGCATGAAAAAAGAATGTCGAACATTGCTACATGTAAAGGTACACTTAAGGCTCAATTTGGAAAAGCAATGGAAACAACAAATCTGTCAAAAACTGTTCAAATGAGTTGTTTTTCATATTTTATCCAGAGGGTGTCCTATGACAGACTACCCAAAATATTCTGGTTTATTATCTTATTTGAATGTTCCTCACTATCCCTACTCACATTGGTCAGTAAACGCTAGATGGGAATGGGAAAACTACCTTGCTGCAATGGAAAAGGAAGATTTAAAGGATAAAGTAAAAGAGTCAAATTTCATTGCATTATCTTTAGATGAAGTTACTGCAGTAGACAATACTTCTTGGGTCTGTATGCATTTGTATATTGTACAACAACATGTTCGCCAAGCTCATCTTCTCTGTGTTCATAAAATGAAGGACAGTTCAACATCGCAAAATATATTTGAATTAGTCAATAAATATTTGAAATCAATTGCAGGTATGGATGAGTTGACAATTACAAAAAAGTTGGTGTGTGTAGGAGCTGATGGAGCTGCAGAGATGCAAGGTCAAAGGACTAGTGTTTGTACAAAGTTACAAACTACTTGTGCACCATACATGCTTGGCATTCACTGCATGGCCCACAATGAATTTAACATTCAAAATTGTAAGCAAGTTTCCTACAATATCAAAAGTCAAAAATCTAGTCCGCGAGATCCATGCATACTTCTATCCAAGTCCTAAACGTTTCACAAAATTTCAAAATTTTGCTGAGGGAAGAACACCAGGAAACAAGCTTCTCAAGGATGTTGATACCAAATGGATCTCCCTACATGGACCAGTGCAACAGGTTCTTTCAGAATATCAATCCTTGATTGGAGTGATGTATGAAAATCGCAACACAGTAGACAAAGCCCTGACCTCTTACATAGGTTAAGTGATATAGAGACACTCTTGACTTTAACTAGTCTCCTCCCCATGTTGGATGTGATGAACGAGCTTGTGAAGAAAGCCCAAGATAGAACTATGTATATTAATGAATATGTCAATCTACGTAAACATACATGCTTGGCCCTCGATCATCTATATCTAGATCTAACACAAGATGGCACAAATTATTACATGTGGTAGAAAATTACTGATTTGAATGATCTTGATAATTATTTACAGTTTAATGCAAGCGGGCACTTATGTATCTATGTACATGGATATGAGATACAAATGTACCAATGTAAGATAGCCAGGCACTCTAGCAGAGAAGTAGCTATTAATGAGGAAGATTTTAAAGGCATTGTTAAATCTATTGGTGATAATTTGAAGGAAATTGCAAAATCTCTTTCCTCGGAGATTTGTGAAAGATTCCCTCGACATGAAATACTTGAAGCCATGAGTATTGTGTATCCTCAATTTTGGGAAAACCGAGATAACCCAAAATATTTTCATGCTTTGGTAAAAATCTTGATCAAACAATTTTCGAAAATTGTAACATACAATGAGCAGAAAATAGAAGGAATTTTAGATGAAGCTAAGCTTAGAAAACAATGTAGGAATTTTGCAACAGTTATGAAGGACCAGTATAAATCCATGGGCAAGGACAAGGCCTTTGAACCGAAATCAATAAAAAAGGTTTGGACAAGCTTAGGTCAGAGTGAGATATTGTGTGGCTCGATATCAGAATATTTCAAACTTGTTGATTTATGTCAAACAATGATATTGGGGTTGGTGGAGGATGAGAGAGTTTTCAGTACATTAGGGATTTTGAAATCAAAGTTAAGAAACAAACTAGACAAGAATTTGAAAAATTGCTTGAGGATGAAAGGAACTGCGTATAATGTCAGAAATTTTTCTTTTGAAAGGGCACTCGCAATTTGGAGGTTCACATGTGAAACAAGAGGGACCGGGTTGTGCAACACTCCAATTCCAAAGGCTGGTACTAGTAGCACTGGCAGTGGCAATGGGACTCGGACATATGACATTGACAAAAATGACACAATGAATGTTGAATTTGAGACACGAGCCGAAGAAAATGAAGAGAAGACTTGGAATCAAATCCAAGACAACTCTTTTACTTTATCTGATGATGAACGTCAGTTTGAGGACCCCGATTCCATTTGGGAAATGGAAGATATTCAAGAGAATTAGCAGCTTTTAGGTATTTATATTACACTTCATGGATCCCAGGATCAAATTTCATTGTTTCATACTATAGTTGATGATATTTTATATTGTATTCAATAAAATAGTGAATCATTGCGCTTCATGATATTTTATTTTATATTGCACTTCATGAATCATATTCCAAAGTCAAATTGTAGTTGATGATATTTTATGTTGTATTCCATGAAATTGTGATATTTTATATTTTATATTTTACATTAGTTTGTACATAGTATTCAATGAGGTGTCAGATGATGGTGCCTTTAAAAGGTTAAGGCAAGATAAGTCCATAATGTTGCTTGGTCGCTGAAACTTAGAACCTTAGAACCAAAGTCTGAAGTTTCAAAGTTTTCCAAACCTCCGACCCACTGACTAGAAAGATGACCAAGAAAGACTTGCAACTCAAGAAAGTGAACCATCAACCATATTGGGGAATCAGGGAGTTATGAAAATTTAGAGCTCCGTGACAAGGTTATAAAACTCTGAGGGCTAACGACTAAGGTTAGGAAAAGCACCAAAACTGCGACTTTGAGTGATAGTAACCACAACAATGAAACTTACCAAAAATCCATCATTCCAATTCCAATAATAGATAATCCACGACATGAATTCATATAAATTTTTAGTGGATATGCTAAGTATTCATGGAGATTGAGTATTGATGTGTGAATTGTAATGCAATTTCACTAAGATTATGGATGCCTAGAATTAAAATCACCTTATAGTTCATATTTTAATTGTGTTAAAAGTAAAACTTGAGCATGTGTTCAGCGATTCATCACTCAACTCAATGCTTATTAGATTAATAACATATTAACAATAGTATTAATAGCATATACAACAATGAACATGAGCAATCATTTAAAGTGTATCTAGAAGTTGAAACCACTACCAAACTTTGTCTTCAAATGATATAATAAATAATATAGATAATTGAACATCAACACATTACTAAAGTTTGAATTTGACTTTTTAAATTGATTATCACTATATCACATGAAGGAATACATAGGCATTAGCAATGCAAAATCTTGCTGAAGGACAACTCTGCACAGAGCTGAGTTGGAACTTGGAAACTCATATTATCAAAAACTAAATCACTACATCACCTTTTCTAGCAACTTCCACTCTTTAGGTGTTGGAATTTTCATTTGTTCTAACTGATGTTGTTTGACTTGAAGATTTGTTAACAATTCATGATTCAAATTGGAACCTATCTTGGATTCTTCAGTCAATTTTGCATTTAGAGTTAGCAATGGTTTGATGGAATTCAAATAGGTCACCACATTTGGGTTCTAAGGAAACTAGTCCAAATCAATCTTCCTTGCATCCTCCATCTTCTTTCTGAAATTATTCTTTCCAATAAATCACTCATTTGTGTCAAAAGCCTCTGGTAAACCAAGCTCTGTGAAGTTCCTTAACTTTTCATCCACCTTCTTCATCTTGTCTGCAACCAAATGCAAATATTTCTCTGTTTCACGCATTCTCAAACACTTTTCAATGACAGATGACAACGTCATTGATGTAGCAAGCCGATTAGTAATCCCTTTTGATTTCAAAACATTGTCACTAGCTTTGTAGACTGTTTGTTGAATTTGATTTGTTGATTTCTCTAATGCCAACACATTTTTGTTCTCTATTGAAGATTTGTTGAGCTTATTATGATGTTGTTTGATAGCATCAATCAATTAAAACATGTCACACAAATGATCAATCCCCTACATTATTTCATCCCAGATCTTTTGTTTCATATGCCTCATTGTTTCTCTACAAAATGAAGATAACTTATTTTGACAAGACTTAATTTCTTTTTTGCTTCCATTAGCTCTGCCTCCAATCTTTCATTTCTTTTTCTCTCCTCCAATTTATGTTCCCACTATGCATTTCCATTTGCAATGCTTAGTCTTAATTTTTCTGAAGTGGATTTTTCCTCATCATATTTCTTGTTGCTCTCATCTAGCCTTTGCTTCAATTCATTCATTGCAATCTCATTCTGCTTATCCTCTTTGCTTGTTAATGTAGAGGCATATTTTTTAATTCTTTTTTCTAATTCATTGCTCTTGTTATCTATTGCTTTCCTCTTTGCTTTCTCATTTGCTAGGTCTACCTGTAACTTTTTAATTTGAGTTTGCAACATTTTTTCTCTCTATCTTGCTTTAGCAATGATGTGTACACCAATTCATTGTTCCTCTTTGATACATTAATTTTGTCAATAAGTCTAAGTCCAAAAAAATCCAATTGAAAATTGTTCACCTTGAATTCAGATGGAGCCATCCGATTTGCTGGTTTGTTTTGAACTGTGGGAACAAGAATTGTGTACTCCATGATTTCTTTACTTGTGTCAAATGTGGGTAATACCATGGTTGTTGCAAGCCCTAAAGTTAGAGTAGATGCACTCTCCATCAGTTTCTTCTTTTCTTTTTTATTCAATTTTAATTTCTTTTTAAACTCTTCAATGTAATCAAAACCCAAGGATGCAGGAACAATGGAATGTTTGAATGGCGAAGGAATAGGAGTACTTGCAATTGCTAATGATGTCGCAGCCATACTAATTGGAATTGGGGGAGTGCCTGGAAATAACTCCTTTGTGGTGGATCCACTGGTAGTGTGACTTGGAGTTGGACCTGTCAAAATCCTTTGCCTCTTTTGTATGCCTTGATCACCTGGTGTTTTTGTGGTATATTGTGTTGTTTTCCTCTTGTGTGTAATTTGTTGTTGTAGCACATGTTGACCACTACTAGTACTACTACCCATACCATCACCACCAGAGGCAGTGCCAATTGCACTAAGCCCTCCACCATGGGCATGTCCTAGTTGTGATTGTGTCTGACCATGAGGACGAGGATTTGAAGCTCTAACAAATTGAATTGTTTCGGGTCTACTTGTTTTCCCTTGGTCTACTTTATCAACTCCAAGGCCAGATTTATCAACTAGTTTTATATGTTGTACATCTATTACTATAGGAATTCCTTGTCCTTGGGACCCCAAACCACCACCTTCATAACCCATTTTTTCAATTATGGCTACTCCTATAGTAAATGCTTCTTTTGTGGCCTCACTTAAACCAAGTTTGAAATTGACATGGCTTTCTTCTTGCCTATCATCATCACTTTCTTCATCTTGTTCATTTGGATGCTCTATATTCCATAATTTGCTAAACTCAAGATCTTGTTCATTATCTCCATACTCTGCAAGAGCTCTTGGATCACCTAGCTCCTTCCTCATAGACCAAAAGGCAGTAATTTTTTATTGTGACCAATTTTTTTTGTAACTTCCTTCTCTAGAGAATCTGGCATTTTTACTCTACTAGATGGTTTATGACTTTTTTCATAAAAATTGTTGTACCTCCTAATTATCTTTCAATGCAATGCCATAATTTTTGCTAACAATTGTTCAAAAGAAATACCATTCTCAACAGCATTTTTCTCCCCATCCCAAGAATTTTTCTCCATTGCTACTTTGACCTCATCCCAAGAATCCTTGTCTCTCAAGTTTTCAAGCAAGGGTTTACTTTGATGTTGAATTCTACTTCCAGCATTCTTATTGAGCATAATCATTGATTTAATGGTGTCACATGGATCATACTGCCAGTGACAGATAGCATCAAAATCAAAAAAAATCAAAAGAACATGTGCCACACTAAATGCTTTTCTCTTGGATGTCATCCCTCCACATGAAAAAGGTAAAGAAGGAAATAAGGTCTTCTTACCCTAGCCGCTAAAGTGTCTTTCATCAGTACTCTACATCTGCCTTACATATTCCAAAGAAAAAACCCTTTCTATCAAATGTATTGGAATTTTGTATGGTTGTACTTCCGATCCATAAAATTTTGGCATAGTATATTCTTCCATTAAGTACCAATCAGCCAATTGTATTTATTTTCTAGTTGAATGAAGTTTCTACATGACATAGGCAATCTAGGCATTGGAGTGTTTGTAATTACTTGATGCAATGGAGCCAAAAAGTAGTCTACAAAATGATTGTAGTTCCTTCAAGAATCATGCAACCTTATAACAGTGGTCCATTCATATACTGGAGCCATTTTCTTTTGCTCAGGATTACTATTACCATAGGGTTGAATCTAAAGCTTGTTTGTCTGAAACATTCCTTTGAATTTGAATAGAAAAAGATAGCACAAGTAGGTTGTGAACCTAAATGTCTTGGTGGAACTTCCTTTAATCATTAAAAATTGTTTATGCATGGATTCTACAATGTGCTCAATAAAATTATATTTGGCATGTGGAACACCATAATGGATATTATACACCATTTCAAGGAGGCATGCACCCACTTCCAAATTGCTAGATCTAGTCCGAGGAAAAATGCTAGCATGGAAATAGTATCTTGAACCCATGGTTTAAAAATATCCAAATCATAAGGAGGCTTATGATCACCTTTCAATTTGTTTCTATCCTAAACTATTATATTTAAGAAAGAATTTTTCTCCATTTTATTCACTGCTTCATAATCACTAGCAAGTTTTTCTAGGTCAATGTGGACATTTCCAAATTCTTTGGTTGTAAACTCCAAGCCCAACACATTTCCAAGTTATTATGCATTAATGGATAACAATTCTTCTTTGTTTTCTTTATTAACAATTGCTCTTTTTTTATCATCATAATTTAGGCAAAAACCATGATAAATTTTGGGCAAGGGAAAACCTCATGTAACATCATGCGCCCTAATCCATTTACCCACGGTGCACTAATACTATTAACTTGCAATTGCATTTACTTTGCAGCCTTATTCTCAAATGAAAATCTAAGTTCTGAGGTACGCCTACCATAGGTTTCAGGATCATAAATATCATGGTATTCATTAGTGAAACCTGGGGTTTTAAGCAATTTTGCATAATGTTTTTTTTTTATCCAACATTGCTCTAGTGGTACTGGCAGTAGACATGTTGTTACAATCAACAATATGAAATTGTGAATTCCCTATTAGTCCTCAATTTTTCTTAATTCTTAAGTCTCTTAGCCCTAAACCTAAACTTCAAAGTTTGACAAAATAAGATTTTAAGAAACATCAAGCGATGAAATGTAGCCACAGGAATTTTTTAACTTACCCGGATTTTGAATTTTGATTCTTGAAGTTGAAACTAGGTTAAAACTTGAAACTGGGTTACTAGAATAGCTTTGTTGGAAATGGAACTATGAAACCTAGAACAGGGTGGTGCACTGCAATGAGCAAACTGAATGACACTGAAATGTCTACTCGTTACTTACGGACTACACAGTACACAATTAGGTAGTACAATGTACATGGCTGATAGCATTTAAAACAAGCAATTAATGATTTACTCCTGCATTGATAGCAAATTCTAAACCGTTGATCTTTGTCAATCTAACGGTTATAGGGTGATTCCTGAGGTTTAAGTTCACAAGTGTAGCACTCTGTGCATTTCATTCTGGAATGCAACTACAACCATACATCAAATTTTCATCGAACGGTTGAGTAATTTATGATATAAATAATAAACATAAAACATTTGTTTTAAATTTGCTTTAAACTTTAATGCGTTAGGATTGACATCAAGGCCAAGGGGCCGAAAACTTAACATTGCAAAGGCCTTAATAAAATGAATTACAATGTCACATTAATAGCACATTGCACAACCATTAATAACATTTAACTTGCAAAGGACTTAATAAAATGAATTGCAATGTCATATTAATAGCAGAACCATTTATTTTATTACAACTGAATTACAATGTCACATTATTACATAGTACAAATACAAATGTAAGCACAAGTGCCAAGCTTCTGTTGGACCACTGGTGAAAACTTGAAAACGTAAATGTGATACATGTATCTCTGAAAATAAATGGAACTTGTCGGGTCAACCATGAGCTCTCAAAATAAACTCATGGGACTTGTCGGGTCAGCCATGGTCTCTGAAAATAAATGCATGGGGAAAGGGGGCGAATCAAACTGGGGAAATGGGAGTCATGAAGATACAAAATGTACTTAGCCCCTGTCAGAACTAGACTGATGCAGAAGATGAGGGGTTGTAAAATTGCTCCCATGCAGAAGATGAGCACTTAAAATAAATGCATGGGGCTTGCCCGATAGGCCATGGTGTCTCAAAATAAATGCAAGGGACTCTCCTGGCCAACCATGCAGATGATGAGGGGTAGTAAAACTGCTCCCATGCAGAAGATGACCATTGAAATTAAATGCATGGGAATTTCCTGGACAACCATGCAGACGATGAGGGGTAGTAAAATTGCTCCCATCTTCTACTTGTAGCTTCCATGCACTAGGGTAGCACTTATCTCCATCAGAGCTCCTCATCTTAGTTCAAACCCTGTCTAAGAAGTAAGGTAAACCAAATCAAATTCTTTCCAAATCCAGCCATTCTGAACTTGAAGGAAAATGGTCTTTTACTCTGTAACTACATAACTGGAGGCAGGAGAATTTAGAGCATCCCCAATAATACTGCATCATCTTCTTCCCAAATCCTTATTAAGTTATTAACCCTACAAAATGAAAACCTTTATGACAATTAAACGAATGATTTTAGTTGTGCTCACTATCCTTATTTATGGGCCAAAAATGCCGCCAAAAGTGCCGTGCTACCAGCCTAGTCCCTTGTACACCTCACATGTGTCACGTGTGAGGTTGTGTATAGTTACTATTGATTAGTAATAATTGCAATTCACACAAACAAAAAATCCAACTTAATCATTACCTCAAGCTAGCTACATGCAAAGTTGCAAACTGTACCTCAAGCTGACAAGCTATCAATTGTCAAAATCGACAGTGCCACACAAGCTGTCGATTGTCAAAATCACTGGATTATGTACATCGTGTAGTTTTCAATATAAAGCTATCCAATCAATCACTTTGGCTATTCATATGGCATTAATCCGTGCCGCCGCCCAATACCATAGCCAAATTGAGAATTTCAATAGAATAAATGAGAGGTAGAGTACTTTGATGCATTGAAAAGAGAGAATTAAATGTCTCGTTTTACCTTAATCATTATCAATGTCCTAATAAGTCACAATCAATTTCGCTCACTTCTGATCATAACTATATGTTGATTTCTGAAACCAATATTAATAAAATCTCAACCATTGATTTATGAAAATCTAACGGTTCTAGTGTTATTTTGGAGGTTTCAGTTCACAAGTCTAGTGCTTCAAGGATTTACTTCCAAAATACATCTATAGCCGTCCATCAAAAATTCATTGAGTGGTCCCTCTTTTAAAAAAAACTTTATGCACGTGCATAATTTCAAATGGAGACATTGCTAGGTTGGTGAGTCTCGACCCTCGGGATTAAAGAGTTAAGATTTAAGGCTTTATCATAAAATATTTTGGTCTGACTTAGGCAATATTAAACGATAAACAAGAGCACCAATATTTAAATGGTAAAATATTTAACGGTTCTAGTGTAATTCCAGCGATTTCAATTCGCAAATCTAGTGCTTGAGAGATATACTTCCGGAATGCAACTACAACCGTCCATCAAAAATTCATCGAACGGTTGTGGTCCATAATGTCGCATGGTCGCTAAAATTTAGAACCTTAGAACCAAAGTCTAGAGTTTTGAAGTTTTTGAAACCTTCGACCCACCAACTACAAACTACAAAGATGACCAAGAAAGACTTGCAACTAAGGTTAGGAAAAGCACCAAAACCCCGACTTTGGTGAATTAATATAGTAAAGGTGGAAAGGATGGTACATTTATGAAGTGAATATCATGAGCAAATTTTAGCAAGTGGACATGACTAGAGGATCGATGGGTAATTAAGATCGATATGTGTGGAGTTTGGAAAATTATTAGCTCTTGGCCCTCGATTAGTGAAGTTAATAATAGAGTTTGGCATGGAGAAGAAGGCACATAGAAAGTCTGAAAGAGAGGTGGTGGTGGCGGTGTAGCTACAACAATTTTCAAATGGAGGCCAACTTCAATCTACATTTGAGGAGGCAATTAAACCCGTTTTATGGTGAAGCTTCTAACAAAAGATTAATGGGTATGTTTTTATTCACTGATGGGAGGTTGGTACAAAGTGTGTGGATGATTTTGGGGAAATCCTTTGGAAATCTAAGGCATAGATACAAGATTAACATGGATGTATACTCCTTGATTATAGCATGGGGTTTGGACTTGAGGGAATCGACAAGCATAGTGAGAGAAGTGATGGAGATGATTGTGCATAGAGATTTCTTGGAAGGATTAGAATCAATACTTGAATGGGCAGTTCTAGGTGAAGGTTTTGAAATCTGGGAAGGATTTGAAAATGTGGAACTGGAAGGGGCAAAAGGATGCATCCCTTTTGTGCGTTGGCCGGAAGATGAGATTAAATATCAATGCAAGGAAGAATCAAGGTTAGGTTGGGAAGCATTGAAGCTCTTTATAGAGTTGATGAAGGTGGAAGCATAGGCAAAAGCGGAGGAAAAGTGTATGAAAGCAAAAGGACAAAATGCGAGGAAGCGGAAGATGAATTAACACAGTTTTTGCAGAATTTGTAGTTTTTTGTAGGGTTTTTATAGAATTAACGCATGGCTAGTACTAAATTTTTGGCTTGTTGAAATATGTAAGGTAGATACAGATAGTTGTGGAACTAGTTTTAGTTGAGCAGGGTTACTTTTTCTATTATGAAGCATGTTAAGATGCTTTTTTGAAAAAATTGTTATAGCTGTAGGTGATTTTTGGATGGTCGATGAAAAAAATGAGGCAAAGATATTATGTTTAATTCACCAATTTTTTTTTCTTAATCATTTGAAAATAGGTTTAATTCGCCAATGAATTTTATTTTTTAGTTTGAAAAAAAAAGTTTTAATCGACAACAAAATTATTTTTTCTAGTTTGAAAATAGGTTTAATTCGCCAATTGAAATATTTTATTTGTTTGAAAATAGATTTTAATCGCCAACGGAAAAATTTTAGTGGTTTTAAAAAATTTGCATTTCGCCAAGATTTTCCATAGACTTCTAGCGATTACAAAAGATTTGCCAATGGACATTATTTTTTTTCACGAAAAACGAAAAAAATTGCCACTAAAATTAATATTTTTATCGAGAAGTATAAAAGATTCAACAGGATTTTACACCTTCACCGAGGGGGGGGTTTCTTAAAGTTTTCCCTAGTCTTGAAGTGTTTTTGATCAAAGCAACCCCCCTTTGAAAGCCTTCTTCTCGAAAGAATTCTCGAGTGTTGCAATATTTGATATTTGATGTCGTTGTTTCTAGCTTGGGGGCAACCTGACTAGACCTGTCTTATATCTTCACATCTACCTTGTGGGCAGCTTGACTAGACCTATCTTTTCTCTGACCATCCTGCAACACAGCTTGCAGCAACCACAGGCTTATCTAATCAATCTTGCTTAAATTGAGGACTAAGAACCTGTAGAGCTCCTTTGCATCAAGCTTGCCTTGTAGAACCGAGAACTTGTAAGGGCCTTTCGCATCAACATCTTCAGAACCAAACACCTATAGAGTCCTTTCATGCAAGCCCCATAGGACTGCGAATCTGTGGCACTCCCTTTGTAGGATCGAGAACCTATGAAGTTCCCTCTCTCTACAGGACTAAGAACCTGTAGAGCCTTTGTTCAACTTCTACAAGACCAAGAACCTATAGAACACATGTCAAACTTTGCAGGTTTGATAACCTGTAAAGCCATCTCTCTTCTCTCCATGTTCAAGTACATCAGATTGAAGATCTACTTCCTCAATGATTATTGGTATATTCTCTTCAACCTCTTTCTAGTTACAATTGTGTATACTAGATCAAAGACCTGCATCTTCTTCATCTTGAGTATATACTTCTTTCTCTCTTTGGTATTGATTGCTTCCCCCTCTTTTGTATGCATTCTTCTCTTGAAGCAATCAATCCTCACATTATTCTCCCCATTTAAGAATTCTTCTATGTGTTATTTCTTAATTTGGGGACAACACATAGTACTGAGACAACCTTCTACATTGAGGTCTCTTTCACTTTGTTGACTCAAATCCTTTAGTTTTTTATGTTCCTTTGTGTGTGTGTTATTCATGTATATGTTCTAAGCCCATGATGTAATGGCTTTTTATGTTCTAACCTTGTTGTCATGTGTAGATCTTCATTGTCTAATGCATTTGTTTTGCAGGACTTCAACTTGGGGGAATTCTTCCTTGGTTTGAATAGTTGTTTGTTTCCTCTACAGTATCCTTTTGGTATCATGATGTTATTTATATTTGGTAAATTTCCTTTAGTGTGCATATTAGTGTAGATTCATATGCCGGCTAAAGTGGGGGAAAAATGTAATGTTGTAAAATTGCACCCCTTGCAATTTCACATACATTCTTGTATCCACTTTAGTGTCCACTCCCTTAGTATTTTTGTAGAATCATTTTAGCCCCTACATCAACCCTTTTCCCCTCTCAGGATGGTCAGGACCCCTTTTCAGCAGCTACCCTTGCACATTAGCTTTGTGTCAAACCTTTTGCTTTTTTTGTTCTCGTCATTTTGTAGTGTGATGTGTCTAGACACAAGTGCACCATGTAGATGTTTGTGTGCCACACTAGCATCCTGTGACATTTTGACATTCAAATGGTTGTTTCTAAGTGCCTTTCCACTTTTCAGCTACTTTTTTTGGTGGTAACAGCTTGGGACACCTCGTAACGACTCGAGAACCTTCTTTTTCCTCCTATTCTCTCTTTAAAAGTGGTCTTTTCAATCCATTTGGCCTTCTTGGGTTCTACCTTGAACTCTCTTCTCCTTTCTTGGACATTCTTTCTCTTTTCTCACCTTTTAGATTGTATAGCTCTCTACAACTTTCTACAACACTCTCAAGCTCTCTTGGCAGCACTCTTTGCAAGTCTCTTGGCTCTCATATCCACTCCTTTAGCTCTCTCCAAGTGGCTTCCTCAAAAGCCTTGTAGGTGATATCTATCTTATCTTGTAGCTTTGAGCATCTTGAGATTCCTCACATCCCTTGTCTATGCACTTTATCACTGTGCCCATTATCTTGGCCATTTTCTTTCTTGCTTATCTATATATCTATCTATATAGTTGTCTGTGGAGGTGGGAACACTGAAACAAGGGTTTGACTATGGCAAGCCCCTAAACAGCTCCAACATTTTTCCTCGGTCTTATGTGTGCAGGTATCAAATATATTCATTTTTTGGAGGCTCCATTGCTTGGGTTGTTGTGAGAACTTCCTTTATCCCCTTTAGTTTTATCATTTACTTCACTTTATTTTAGTTTTGTTATTCTCTATTACTTCCTCACATTTCAAAAGTTCTTAGCAGACAGAGCAAAAATAGTCACTCTGTTTTTCTTTGTGACATTCTCAATTTTCAGTCTGTACGAGATGCCAACACTCCTTTAGGACTCCAGCACACCGCGCTAATGTTTGTATTCCATTCTTCCATCCTTTAGCCAAAAAATTGCTAGTCTGTTTGGAAGATGTCTGTGACATACTCATTCTAAATCTGAAACTCTCACTATGTTCCTTGAGGTAGTCTAAGGTAGTTTAGGTCAGTTTGTTCCCTAGAACTTTCTTAAGAATAAAGAGACTTGTGAAAAGTGAACCCCCCTTCTCTCCAGGTAGTCTATGCACATCCTCATGGTCTCATCCTTGTTCACCAAGACAATAGAAGAAGCAAAGGGACTCGAATTGAGCCTAATGTGCCCCATATCAAGAAACTCCTTAATGGATTTTTCAAACTCTTCCTTGAAATTTTGAGGATGCCAATAAGGAGTTATGATAACTAGTTTGGACCCATCCAACTCAATAACATGATCAAATCCTCTATTTGGAGATCTATCAGGAGGAATCTCACCAAAGAGAAAATTGTGCTTATCCAATATTGGTTGGATGTTTACATAATATGGAGTGTTATCCTCAATAAGGACCTTAGATGAAATTAGACACTATGTTTCCCAAGCTACATCACCATGCATAAAGATGCTCTCCATTCATTTTTTTGACACAATCTTAGAAGGACCATTAGACATACCCCTCAACACAACCTTCCTACCATCTGCTTTAAATTTCAACTCCATAATCTGAAATTCTGAGAATACTTCCCTAAGGAATGGAGCCATTATATTCCCAAGATAGCATTAGTATCTCCTAAATTATCAACATAAAAATTATTCATGACAATGTAATACTAAGTTGTGGAACCCATTGGATACAAGTCATATTAAACCCATCTACCACCATAACATTGAATGACAGTCATGTGTTGGAATGCCCCTCTTTGCGACCAAGATAGAGTCAATGAAGTTGTGGGTTGCCCCACTATCCACTAAGACTATCATACGTTTCCCCTACAAAACTCCACAAACCATAAAAGAGTTGAACCTAGGGGTACCTGAGAGAGTAGAAATAGTTCCACCCTTAACTCCCTTAGGTGGTGGTCCACCCTTATCTCCACACTCACTATCTAAATCACTATGTCTGCTGCCCTGGAATTCTTCTCTCTTTCCTTCCTTTTCATCATCAGAAAGAACCTCAATGTAATACACCTTTCATTTCCCCAAACATTTGTGTCCAAGCTCCCAAGGCTCCTTGCAACTAAAATACAAATTCTTCTTGTGTAGTTCATTATGAACCTCATCATCCATGTGAAATTTTCTAGCCTCTTCCTTCTGAAATGGTTTAGGCTGGAATTTGTTCTTTGGGGCTGCACTCTCCATATTCTTAGCCCTTTTTATATCATCTTGTAGGGTGTTAGGCTCAAATGCCTTGATGCATCCATGAAGAGGTTATGTCAATCCTTCCATAAACAACACTATCAATCTATATTTAGATACATCTATAACATCACAAACAAATTCTAAAACTTTGAAATATATGCCTCAACAAATCCCACATGTTTCAATTGTGTCAACTCCCTAAAATTGAATTTAGAGTCTCTCTTTTCAAAATTTTCCATTAACCTTTGAGTGAAATTTGCATAAGAAATTATACTATCATAACCCAAGGTTACTAGCCCATGGTACCACCACTCATGAGCCTCTCCATCCAAATATAGGGTTATATATTTGATTGCTTCCCTTTTCATCATGGGATTTAACTAAAATTATGTGTCCAAATTTTGAACCCAAGCACATGTTGTACACTTGTTTGACTCGTTGTAGCGAGGAATTACTAACTTACCCACCTTATGTCATAAACCTTTGTTATTTCCTTGGACCTTTCTCCTCTAGGTCTATTCCTATATTTGATACCAAAAAAATTTGCCAAGGAAATTGGTGCATGAAATTCTTCACCCAAGGGTTGATATTCATGTGAATAATTAGTCCACCCTTCACCACCTCCTTGTTTTCAAGCTTGTTCTCTATATTGATCCTCCAAAAATTCAAGCATTAGTGGCCTAGGAGTAGTTATACTTGTTGTCTTGGGTGTGTGTACAAGTACAATAGTGTTGTTTCCTTAACCTTGGTTTCCATTATGTCTGTTGTTTCCATTATTGTTTCAATTATTTTCATTTTCACCAAGGTTATTTATGTTATTGGTGTTCATGGTCTAAATCATTTGAGTTAAAATTTGGACCAATTGTTATTGTCTCCAAGCCAAATCACTAAGCATAGCCAAAATTCTAGGATCTTGATGTTCATGTCTATCCCCCATGATTTCCTCTTCCAAATCAAAATGAGCAACACCTCTAGTTCTCTTGTAAGTAATGATCTCCCTATCTTCCAAATCTATTAAAATGCATATAATCAACTAAAAACTTCAAATCTATCCATAAATTTATGCTACTAAAAATAGGCATCAAAACCCACTGGTTGGCAAGATCTCTCACTCTAATACCATTGAAATATCCCAAAGCAATTTTATATGCAATTTTTTTTCAATTCCATGAATTTGTGTGAATAGACATTTTTTCAACAGTTTACCAATACACTGCTTTGAGTTGGTTGTCAATAATCTGCAATTGTTTATATACCATACATTCATTTAATGACCTTCCCACAACATGTCATCTCAGAGACACAATTTCTAGATTTATTTTAACATTAATATTGCAGACATTGTAATATGTATGCGGTGAATATTATTAACAAATAAATTGCAAAGCTAGGATTTCATGAATGGTAGAGATATTTTAATATTTAACATATTAAACATACAATAATATTGTATTTTCTAACATGTGAAATAACACCAAATTGTTGTCTTTTGTTTGGATTTGTTCCCTTAAATGATACGCTAGAATCCAAATACATATGACTATTGAGTCACCCTAAGGCCCCACCACACCCATATGGTTGCAATGGAAATAAGAGACTCCTAGTATAAGTTGTCTTATCTAGCAAGGTTGTGATTCCTTGAGGAAGTGGCAATATTAATGAAAGAACCTTGAGAAGGCTCTGGTTGATGAAGAAAGGTTTGACGATGAATGACCTATCCTTCCTTTGACCTTTCATCTACTCACATGTCCATAGGGAAATGTGCAACTGTTTAAAGAGTTGTGATTTAACACAAGATGTTGCAAAATAATGCTAAGGATATTCAAGCCTTTTAATATAAAAAATGACCCACTTGTCGCAGCCACCAACATTAAATGAATGTTCTTCCATAGATAATAAAAATGGCATGGTTGGACCTGCCTCTAGAATAATATTAAATATTTATTACAGATATCCTCCTTGACTGCATAAACCACACAACTTTGAAATTTTTCTATGAAAGAGACTTTCCAAATTTCACAAACTCTGCCTATAGATGCAACATGAGAAATATAAGAATCTCTCCAACAAACTTGCTAAGGTAGAATAGTTACACCACTGAAACCAATTACCCATAGGATTTTCATCATAGGGTTTTTGTTGATGAGTGTTTTTGCACATTCACAACACAAACGAAGTACAAAGTACCTCGTCTCTTGAAAGGAAATCTAACTTTAGAAACTTTAGAAGATAATCCCAAGGCTTCAATAGTCAGGTTTTGATTTTGCATAAATGACTCAGTGGATAATATTTTATTGTTTTAACAAGGGGCCTTACACTTTTTAAGCTATAACTTCAGAAACAAGGGTTTGTAAAATCTAAAAATGAAATAAAAACATAGGTATATTTTTAGATCTAAAATCTGAAAATGATTTCAAACATCAATTATGGCAGTTTGAAATGATGGTTTTCTTCTCAAACTAACCCAGATTTTAAATAAAATGAAAAAGATAGGGATGAGAGAAACTAAATTTGAAAACCTAAGGTCAATAATAACAATATTTGATGTTGTGGATAGATAAATCCCTCTTAAAAACTAATTCCTGCTTAATCAAGGTTAGACCCATAACATTGCAAAAATAGTGCAATCTTCAAAGGAAAGCTTAAATATTTTTAGACTGTAAATAATCATGCATATACCAAATTTCTGGCATAATATAAATGAACATCCACAATTGAACTAATGTTCTAAAAGGTCTCAGACTAACCATGCAAAGTAACTTTCAATCAATAAATTACAATGGTATGAGCAAGAGATTTATTGAATACCTTTAAAACTTTTCCATTATCATAAGTGAACTAAAAAAACAACTGGTAGAAGGAACCATGCATGTACTTAGAAATAACAAGAAATTCACTAAAAAATCCAATTCCTTTGCTTGTATTAGTTTCCAAAATATTGTTACAACTCTTGTTCAACCCTTTACAAATGAGAGAAGGTTACCTTTTATAGAAAAGGCTTACAAAATATTCCTTCTTATCTCCAATTTAAAATTCTATTACACATGAACCTAGGAGAATGTAAAATATATCGATATCCCCCTTTATTAAATATATCTTACAAAATCCCATAAAAATATAGTTACACACACTTCAAGAAAGATACTACAACTGGCTGGTTTTACAGAAATTTATCATCTATTACACTTCTTCCAACATCTTTTTCCTTTATTGCATATTTAATAAAAAATGTTAATGTTGTCTTAACCTTCCCATCTAGAGGGCATTAGGCAACATGCACCTTGTAGCCTAAATCTTCATACTCATCCATTAATTTGTTGTGGAGCTCAATGCAGGAAGACCTTTTTCTAATCACTTCCTGTAATCTAACCAAAAATTGCACAGCAGCATCCATAAATTCCTTAGTCAAACTATCTGAAGGTTCCTTATGTATAACTTTTTTCCATTGTTGTTTCAAGCCTACATCATCTATTATTTTCTAAAGCATCCACTAGTGATCTCACCATGTCTTGCAAAAATTGGTGGTAATCAGCCAAAACTTCATTGATTTTCTCAATGATGTTGCTCATCTCAGGCATGACTTGTGCTATGATTTCATTCCTGAAATTGAGAACACAAATGCAAAAAGGTATTCCCTATTTCCTCCTTAGAAAAAATTCCTTCTCTCTCTATTACATTTGTGGGCAACTTCTTTATCACCTTGAGCTTGGGATACACCATGGCATAGTATTTGGAGAAGGCTTCATAGTCTTCAACCATTTTGTAGATATCTCTTCTTTCAAAATTAGGAAGTTGTCACGCACTTGCACAACCATTCTTATAGTCTTGTTGTCGATATCCGCAATGCCTCTAATCCAATCATGGGTTTAATGGGCCCATGTCTTCCTTTGCTCCATTTTATTCACATCATCACTAGTCAACAAGACTAGGGAAGTAACCTTCCTTGGAGCACTTTGGATTGGAGTAACAAGGTTTTGAATTAAGGTTGTCAATTTTGCAATTTGTGCCTTTAACTCTACCTTCATTACTTTATTTGTGTCCATGCTTCTCGAAATATTTGATATAGACCCATGGAGTTCATTAATATCCTACACTCTATTCATGGGTCGATGTTTATTGATGAGACATTATACTCCTCACTACAATGTTGTCCTTATCAACTGCAAGAGTAGCAATGTGAAGAATTTTGGAGCTTGAGGCATCCTTGGTCATATGATACCTTAATTTGTTTATAATACAAAAGGTGAACAACAACAATAGAAGTTTAAATCAATTGTAAATTAGATCTAATAGTGCTTACTATATGGAGTTTTAAATTAGCAATAAAAATGAAAGCATAGAATAGAAAAATGAACACAAACACAGTGTTTAACATGGAGAAACCCTTTCAAGAAAAACTCCACAAAAGAAGAGTTGAATAGCTTGTATTATCAAAATATGTGATTACAATACATCCACTCTAACTCCTCTTTAGTCTTCAATCTAGTAGTATTTGAGTACCTATAAAACCTCTCATAATGTCTCCATCTCAACCCCTCAATATATAGACTCATGGGGGCTCAAATTACCACCATAAAAAATTACCATGGGTCAAAACAAGGTTCTAAAATGCCATGGTAAAAAACCATATGACCCTTACATGCTAAACATTTACAAGACATTATACCCTCTTACAAGTTATCATAAGAATCCCTAGAAAATAGGAGATGCTCTTACATGCATCATAAACCATTAATATCTTATGAAGTGATTCTCTTATGCATGTCATAATTTATTCTCATGTCCAAAATGATATCTCCTACTGTTAGCCCTTACAGTTGTCATAGAATTCATCATAACATCCTTAACAATAGGTTTTCCATGTTAGACCACTAAATAGGCATCTTTTGACACTTAATAACTTATTTTTCAAGACACCGACACATGGAAAAAGTAAAAACTCAAAATCTCTCACCCCTTTTGATGGAGCACAACTATTTAATAACATAAATGATAATATCCATGGGAAATTATAAAATAAGAATAAATATATATCTTAATAAATTTCAAAGGTTGAGACACCTTACTTTCCAACATTATCCAACTTTTTGAATACATATTTTTCCTCATTTATTGTGACAACAAGGTTGCTACAAGTGCATCCATCTTTGGATCTTCGAGGTTAGCAGTGATAGAAAATGAAAATTTCCCATGAGTCAGGTAAAGAACAAATAAGCATAATACATTTATCTTCTTCATCAACCTTAACATCTATAGAGGCTAATTGACACAAAATCAAATTAAATGAATTTAAATTCTCAGCTATTGATTCACCTTCCTTCATCTTAAGAGAAAACAACTTCCATTTCAAGTAGAGTTTATTTACCAGACTTTTTGTTTGGTAGATCTCACCTATCCAATTCCACAAAGCATGTGCAATATTTTCCTTTGACACATTCAAGAGAACATAATCTGCAAGACACAATCTGATAGTATCCCATGCCTTCTTATCCATCTTCTCCCAATCTTCATCACTCACTTTTTTAGGTTTCTTTTCATTTGTTACAACCACCCATTGATCTCATTCTTCAAGGAGATCCTCCATTTTTATCTTCCACAATTAATTCATATCCCATTCCATTAAATTTTTCAATGTCTAAACAAGAAGTTGCAACCATGGTTTCAACACAAAAAATTGCAAAAATAAGATCAGCCAAACTCTCACTATAGCTCAAAAAACCTTTGTTCTACCACACAAAACACATAACTAGTCAAGCTTTGATACAAAATGTTAGAATACAAAAGGTGAATAAAAATAATAGAAGTTTAAATCAACTATAAATCAAATATAACAATATTTACCATAAGAATTTTTAAATCAACAATAACAATGAAAGCATAGAATAGAAAATTGAACACAAATATAGTGTTTAATGTGGAAACCCTTTTGGGAAAAAAATCTGCAAAAGAAGAGATGAATAGCTTGTATTATCATAATATGTTATTACAATACATCCACTTTAACTCCTCTTCTACCTTCAGTCCAATAGTATTTGAGTACTTGTAAAACCTCTCATAATGCCTCCATCTCAACCCCTCAATATATAGGTCCTCATGGGGGCTCAAAATACCACCATAAAAAATTACCATGGGTCAAAACAAGGTTTTGAAATACCATGGTAAAACCATACAATCCTTACATGCTAAACATGGTCTCTTACATGACATTACATCCTCTTACAAGTTGTCATAAGAATCCCTAGAAGATAGGAGATGCTCTTACATGTGTCATAGACCATCAAAAGCTTATGCAAATATTCTCTTATGCATGTCATAACTTATTCTCACATCCAAAATGATATCCCCTACTTTTAGCCCTTACATTTTCCATAGAATTCACTCTAACATCCTTAAAATAGGATTTCCATGTTAGACTACTAAATGGGCATCTTTTGACAACTAATAACTTATTTTTCAAGGCACTGACACATGGCAAAAGTGCCAACTCAAAATCTCACACCTCTTTTGATGGAGCACAATTATTTAATAATATAAATGATAATATCTATGGGTGATTATAAAATAAGAATAAATAAATATCTTAAGAAATTTCCAAGGTTGAGACATCTTGATTTCCAACATTCTCCCACTTGTCGAACATGTCTTTTTCCTCATTTCTTGTGACAACAAGGTTGCTACAAGTGCATCCATCTTTGGATCTTCAAGGTTAGTAATGATATCAAGCATGAAATGTTCCCATGAGTCATGTAAAGAACAAAGAAGAATAATGTATTTATCTTCTTCATCAACCTTAACATCTATAGAGGCTAGTTGACTCAAAATCAAATTAAATGAATTTAATTGCTTGACTATTGATTCACCTTCCTTCATCTTAAGAGAAAACAACTTTCATTTAAGTAGAGTTTATTTACCAAAATTTTTGTTTGGTAGATCTCACCTATTTAGTTCCACAAATCATGTGGAGTATTTTCCTTTGACGCATTTAGGAGAACAGAATCTACAAGACACAATTTGATAGTACTTCATGCCTTCTTATCCATCTTCTCCCAATCTTCATCCCTCATTTTTTTTATTTTCTTTGCATTTTTTACAACCACCCATTGATCTCGTTCTTCAAGGAGATCCTCCATTTTTATCTTCCACAACTCATTTCCCATTCCATTAAATTTTTTATGTCCAAACAAGAAGTTGCAGCCATGGTTTCAACATAAAAAACCACAAAAAAAATCAACCAAACTACCACTATAGTTCAAAAAGCCTCTATTCTACCACCCAAGACATATAACTGGCCAAGCTCTTATACCAAATGTTATAATACATAAGGTGAAAAACAATAATAGAAGTTTAAATCAACTATAAATCAGATCTAACAATGTTTACCATATGAAGTTTTAAATCAATAATAACAATGAAAGCATATAATAGAAAATTGAACACAAACATAATGTTTAACATGAGAAACCCTATCAAGAAAAACTCCACGAAAGAAGAGATGAATATCTTGTATTATCATAATATGTGATTACAATACATCCACTCTAACTCCTTTTTAGTCTTCAATCTAGCAGTATCTGAGTACCTATAAAACCTCTTATAATGTCTCCATCTCAACCCCTCAATATATAGACTCATGTGGGCTCAAAATACCACTATAAAACATCACCACATGTCAAAACAAGGTTCTAGATTACCATGGTAAAAATTCATATGACCCTTACATGCTAAACATGGTCTCTTACATGACATTACACCCTCTTACAAGTTATCATAAAAATCCCTAGAAAATTGCTCTTAAGTCCCCCTACAAAGTTCTAATGATGAACATTGTGAACACATCATTGAACCTCTTGTAGTGATGCTTTACGTTTTGAAACTGCAATTGTGGGTAGCATTCATATACAATGAAGTCATCAGGGCTAGTACCCATATTTCCCTTACATTTTAGCCCTCTATATCTAAAATTGGTTGTGAATAAATACACAACGTAAGAAGTAATGTAGAAGACATAAGACTTCTTCACAATAGAAAATTAGTTGTGTAGATTGTCATTGACAATATTTTCCCAATCAAACCTTATTTCTCCCCTTAAGATTTCCTCAATGTAGTAGAACATCCAATTATTGAATGTGGATGTGAAGGTCAATCCCATTAGTCTATTGAGGAGGGTCACCAAATCATTGACTTTATCCTCGAAGTCACTCATGTATACGGTCTTTGTAAATTTATTAGCATTTTCCCTTGATTTTTCATCCAATCATCATTGATAATTTTAAGGTAGTTACCGAGGTCGCTATCAATAACCTTCGTTACATACTCCTGACTCAGAAGTCATTTGTGAGAATGATGGGATCCCAAACATTCGTGAGATGAATTCAGGAGACATGTCGACCAAGACTCTCCCCTCAGCAACAATTACCCTTTAGGAATCCTTATGGTAGTATTCCTAGGATCCCATGATCAACTCTGAGAAAATTATGGAAGAAGAGAATCCAGCAACGTGTGTTATCCCACTTTGTCTTATTTTTAAGGCCAAGTCGGTCCTTTGAATCTTGAATATCCTTTCCTTAAATTCCTTTATATCAACATGTCTAATGTTTGTTTCATTGATTCGGTCCCCTATAGATGGGATCATAGGAGTATCAACTCGTTAGAAATTGTACTTCATCTTTGATGCTCTATTAAATTTTTCTATAAAATTTACAAAGATAACACATAATAAACATTTGAAAATAATCTTGACATTAAGAATTAATGTTGTTAGCAACATCTAGAATCATGCCCATACATTTCTCAAAATGCATAAATGAATGTGATAAAAAATTATCTTACAAACAAATGAAATGATGCAAACCAAAAGAGATTTCAAAAAAAACTTACATTTTTCACATTTATGAGTTTCGAGTGTTTGTGGGTTTGGAGGGGTTGCGAGATTTAAAGATAGCTTAGATAGTTATCAAAAATTTTGCAGAAAGGTCATCAAACCCACATTAAAAACTCCGCAAAGTTCCTACTTGTGAAAACTTTTAGAATGTAAAGTCTTGACTTTATGCATGTTTAAGCATTTTGTGAAATTTGATGTTCATAAGGATTGAGAGCAGCTCAGACCTTAAACTTAGTCAATTGGGAATGTGATGAGTGGAAACCTATAAATTTATTTTTACAGGAAAATCCTTGTGGAAATCGAGGATTTACAAAAATAGAGTGCATGCAAGATCGAATGAGTTGCAGAATTTTCACTTTTGCAAGCCTCAGAATGACTTGAGATTAAAACGATACAAGATTTAGAGAAACACGTGTCTATAGGAAACACCATACTTCGCTTGTGGGTTTAGGAGATAGGATTCATGCATGAAAATCTTCACAAATAATATTTTGTGGCTTTGAATGTATGTGAGAAAAGGTTGTCATCGAAGTTATTAATGCTTTGAAGATGCCAATGAGGAAACCCATGGGGAGAACACCACAAAACAATCTCATGTAAACCCTAAGGTTGTACTTAATAAAAATTCTTCGAGATTGAAATAAAACTCCAAGAAAATCCAAAATAGGAATTATGGGGAAAAATTAGTACCAAACTTGAAATGTTACAAAAGATTCAAGATTACAAGCTTGATCGATGGTGAATTGCATGGGGATGCAATTTGAAATGATCAAATGGATTTGAAAATTGCTTGAATTTCTCTACAATCACTTCACAAATCTAGGTGCACAAAAATGAAATGGAGAACCCTATTTATACCCTCCCTCAAAATGACCGCCATTAATGCCCCCTTGATAGCTTGTTGCATACTTTGATAAGAAAAATTAGGGTTTTGAAGACTTTTATGGAAAGTTTTGATATGTGACATCTGGGATTTGTGAGGATCATAGGATTCAAAACTTTGTGGGAAACTAACCTATCTACTCCTTGCAACAAACAAAATGTGGAAAATCAAATATTGTTTGTTTTGCCTCATACAAAGATTAAACCTATGTGAAACTTTGTATTTGAAAAGATTTAACATGCACCTAACCTTTGTAGGTTTAGATGCCATGCGGAACTTTGTATTTGTGAAGATTTAGCATGCACCTGACCTTTGCAGGTTTAGATGCCATGTGGATCTTGAGAGCTTGTGAGATACGAAGGGTCATAGGATTCTAACCAAGGGAAGTCAAAAGAGAACTTCTAAATAAGATTTCCCTTTCTTGAATCCCCGCAAATGCAAATCCCCACAAAAGGGAAATACTTAGCCCAAAAGTAACTTCATATCCTAAAACTAACACAAGAAAAGGACCAAAAGATGAACCCTAAACCAAAATCGAACTGAAACAAGCCAAAAAAAAAGGAAGGGGGTCATCATTTTCAACAGTGTGTGTGTGCAAGGCACACCAAATCGTGACTCTACTGAAAAAATACTCCAGAGCATTTTAGAGATAAATAGGAATCCTGAACCTAGCATCTCCAATTTCACAGACAAGTGAAAAAAAACAAATTTGAAACATCAAGGCCTAGGGTCCAATGTGAACAAAATTCTTGACATATAACAAACCAAAGTGTGCAAAGGATATTCATTAATGCAATGGTAGAGAAATTTTAGAATAAGAGTGCATTGCCAAGAACAAGGCTACGTTGCTCATCCTATCTCAAAAGTAACCTAGATAGGGCCTTGTTTCCAGTCAAGCATCTATAGCCTTGACAAGGTTATTGTTGCTATCCTCTCAAACATAGCTCTATTTCCAACTGGGCATCTATAGACTTGATAGAGATATTTGAATCCCCTTGATAGTTGAAATCTTTTTGTTTTATTGATCTTTTGTTCTTTCCTTTGATCTTCTTTTCAACTTGCAAGCAATGAAGCTTGCTTTTAGGGCTAAGAATAATAGTGATGTTAGAGAAGGAAATAAATATTTTCACTTTATGCCTAGCAACACATCTATCCCAAAGGAGGTCTAGATTATTTCTTAAATTTATTCATGTAATTTGCAAGGTTTCAAAACATGGCGAGATATTTTCAAAGTCAAATGGACAGATAGACTATGAAATTCAAAGAGGCCCACCATTGACCCAACTAACGTGTACATGCTAGGAGAAAAAACACCATTTATCAAAGAAAGCAACTAAACTCACTTCCCACAAGGGATCACTTATTTCAAAATTATACCCTAGAAAAAAGAAAGAGAGAATGACACAAAATTAAAACAACCTAACCTAACTATGTAGAAAGGGCTGATTTGAGAACAACTCAAGCTTGAAAATAATGCTTAAGATACTACCTGTTAATGGGCATCAATACATTGTCACCCATAAGGATCTTCAAATGATATGCATTATCCCATAAAATCTCATAAATCTAAAAGGGGCCTAGCCATAACTTGTCAAACTTACCATGCTCTCCTTTTTTTCTCAAGAGCTTTGTCCCAATAAAGGATCAAATAAGTAATTTTGAAAGCTTTGATTCGAGTCTACCTATCAAACCATCGTTTAACAACACCTTGGTATTTAGCAAAATTCTCAATGTCTACATCATGCTTCTCCAAATGAAAGAGTTGGGAAAGGTGAGATTCTAACTTATCCCCTTTGTCATAATATTCATTAGTAAACTACAAAGTGGGGATTTTCATATGTATTGAGAAAATGGGCTCTAGACCATACACCCAATGATAAGGAGATGTCCCTAAGTCTACCTTCTTGCGAGTGCAATCTTCCCAAAGAGAAAACTTTAGCTAGGTGTGTCAATCTTTAGGATTTTTATCTAGTAGTTTGTGTACAATAGTTAGAAGGTTTTTATTTGTTGGTTCAGCTAGCCCATTACCTTGAGCATAATAATTGGATGTGAATTTTAAAGTGATTCCATAATCGAAATCCCAACCAGATAATTTCAATGATGAAAATGTTGGACCATTATCACAAACTAATGTAAATAGAAAACCAAAATGTGTGATAATACTTTCTTCCAAAATTCTAGTTACTACCTTAGCAATGCATTGCTTACATGTTCTTTTGTTTGTAAATGAATTCCCTAAAGTTTAATATGTATTTACCTAGGGTTAATGTCTTCCTTTTCCGAACACTACATTAGAAGGGGAGATCAACAAGATGAATAGATTGACTATCAACCAAAAAGGTGAGACAATCACACCTCGATCTCCATTTCTTAGAGGTTTGGAAATGGATTGGAAATGATTTGAAATGATTAACCTAATTGAATTATATGACCTAATAATGTAAATGCAATATCTAGAAAACGCACAGACAAAAATAGTAAACTACAAGCAAATCTAAGAAGTACTAGAGATTGTGTACCTATCATAAAAAGTTGGATCTAGCATGCAGAGGAGGACACAAATTCCTAGGTGTGAATGGGTCCCTAATGGGGTTCTTGAAACTAATTTGGGGTTCCTCTGATGATGGATATGATCTAATTTCTAGTTGTAGAGTCATCAGAATATCGTAAGTAAATTTTGTAATTGAGTTTTCATGGGTTGACAAATTTTAGGGCTTTGAATGCAACAATTGATAATTTGCTTTCCTCTTCAAACCTGAGATCTACACATTCACAAAGAGAAGAGATGTTGGGCCATTTAGGGGCTTTCCTTAGTCAAACCCCGTGTAATTTTTTCCACTTCCACAATGTCAATATCAATTATAGGAATGATAATTGAAAGGAAGGAATGATGAAACTACAAAATGCTACAATTCACCACCCTTCAATGGCTTCCTTGAAGGACCGAAGTCATGCACATCACCTCAAGGATTTGGATCTTGCTTGTTTGAATTCTTAAATGCTTTGGAGACCTACAACAAAGGTTAGACTTCACAAAATATGAACATGAACACACTTAAACTTTGACATGATGTTGGATCTTGAATTGTTGTTATAATGCTCTAAAATGTTACTCTTAACTTACTCTTGACAATAGTATTTGCTCATGAATTCCTGTTCTTGTTGTTAGATTTCAAATGATAAAATAACTAGTCATTTATATGCAATTGTGCTAATTTCCCAAAAAAAATAGATTTCAAAAGCTAGCACTTGAATATGAACTCTAAAAGTTAAATGTTGCCAAAAACATATTAAAGATTTCCCATATAAATGTCTTGACAAGATAGGGGAACCCATATGCCCATGGGAATATGGGTCCCGGCCCTATCTACCAAGGCATTTAGTGTTGGAATCAAAACATTAATATTTTCATTTATTCAATGCTTGTAATCCTTTGAAAAGTGTTAAAATTAGGATTTGGAATGTATAATTTTAGAAAATTAAGAGCTTAATTAGGTCCAATAATTTAAGGGGAACAAAAATAGTGTAAAATTGTTAAGGGTGAAAATTTCTGACACTACATTTAGCCCTCAATTTAGTGATAGTATGAACTTATGCTCAAACTCATGCTAAAGTATAAAAATATATGTCAAGAGTGATCCAATTGTATGAATGTTGAAGAGATAGGATAACTAAGGATTAAGGAGGTGGCCAAGCCCTAGGATCCAAGATCCCATGCCAACCCAACATAGGCACAAATGAACACACATGTATGATATGCAGCAAGACAACATACACAAACATACAATGTCAAAATGAAATGCAAAAATAGGGTATGGACTAACAAGTTGTACTATGTTAGGACCCATACAAAAGGTGTTCATGACACACAATAGAAAAGTCTGATATTTTCTAGGTGACTCACAAACAAGAAGGAATGCGGGCTAGTGAGGACTATTTTTCACTAGATGAGCCCCCAAGATAGGGTAGTAAAATGAGAAACACACTAGGTCTAGTGAGGACCGTTTTTCACCAGGTGTGTACCCATGACCATACCAAGAGTTATATTCCCTGATAACTTTGATAAAGTGCTACAAAATGATTAAAATGTTATGTCAAGGCCACACTAAGTTCAATTACTGTGAACAAAGTAAAGAAAAAATGCCAATGTCAATATCAATGCACCACTAAGTCTGAGCCTTATGAACAAAGTGAAGCAAAAATTTCAATGTATTCCCCCACTTTAAAAAATTTGCTAAACATCATGCTGTGAGCAATTACTTTAAAGTGGAAAATGATAAATTCCATATAACAAAAGATGACAAGAGCTTATTTGGAAATCCTTATGCCAATGATATGTTTCCAAAATAAAGCTACATTATTAGGAGTTACCCCAAAATATAATGTGACAAACAACATAGAAAGTAACATTGAAGGATCCACATATTTGGGGTTAGTATACATCTTTTCTACAATGATATAATAGAGCTCAGAACTGATATCATTCCCCAAATACTCATGGAACAAAAAACACAAAGGAGGAATGAAACATAGAGAGAGAAGACAAAGAAACTTTTGGGTCAACATGGAAGAGACAAAAATTTCTCTACGCCTTGCATCGTCCCCAAAAGGAAAACACAAGACAAATTTTACGACAAATAGAAGAATGAAGATACCAATAGAAGAATGTTACAATATATTTGTTTCCTTTGTATCCTTGCACCAATGGAGCAACACAAGTCATCCAAAGAAAACTCACAAACATAAAGACATGTCAAGCAATGTAATATGAGGGATCACATCATGTGCAGGTAAACACAAAGAACAAAATAAAGGAGTACCACATATGCAAGCCAACCTAAAGTAGGTCATCTACATCCCAATCTTTTTCATCATGCATGGAAGGAAAACAACTAGCTAAAGGGACTACAAGAAGTGACGTACTAGAAGCATCTCTAGGTGCAACACATGGTGGGTCATTCTCACTAGGAGGAGCATCATGATTTCCCCATCTAAATTTATTTTCTTTGAAAATAAAATATTAATCTCAATATGCACCTCATCAATTTTATCAATTTCAACATCATCATCCAAATTAATCACAATGGGAGGCTTTATGATAATTGTAGTTGAATTTTATTATTTAATTTCTTGTTTTGGTTCTATTTCTTCTTGAGTTGTTTCCATAGGTGTTGGATTATCATGCACTTTTTTATTCTTTTCTTCCAATTGGTGAGGAATAGCACAACACCTTTGCTAAATAATTTTGATTTCTTCTTGCACAATTTTCAATTTGTGATGGGGTAGGATTAGGTTTTTCAACCATTGGATTCTTTTCTTTTCTTATGGAAGGAACTCAAGGAACCACTAGGGGTTGGGAAACCACTATCTCTTTAGATTCATACACTTTTTTTATCTTCAAATGGTGGTACAAAAAGGATCATTTTCTTGTCTCTTTGTCTCTTATAGGATATTTTTGGAGGTATTGTACCATATTTACCTTGATTACTTGGAATGGTTTTGTCTTGAGGCATAAGTTCATCCATAACAAGCAAGGAAGGAGGAACAACAATGGACCTATTATTCTCAAGAATATTTCTAAGAGAGATTTTCTACGCACTTTTCCTTGAAATTTTGATATGAAATGAAAAATATATATTCACGAGGCTTCATAGGTTCCATAGGTTGAGTCCATAAGAAATTCAATGAAAAATTCCCACAGGAAGACAAAGGATTAAACCCACAATGATGCATTATAAATATCTCATTTTCAAAGGGGAACTTTATGCACTTGTGAATAATTGAGGGGACGACATTCATGGAGCATAGCCATGGGTAGCCTAGCTTCACACAAAATTGTTCTAACAATAGGATGATGGAGAATGAGACATCTAATTGTTTTGGTCCAATTTTTAGAGGAAGAGTGATTGAATCTATCGTGGGGCAGACAAAACCATTATGAGTTTTTATCCATGCTTTCGATTGTTCATATGAATGTTGATAAAGCTCTTGCACAAATAGGAACTCCTCAATTATCACATTCTCTACTTAGGCAGGACCAATGAGTATTCATTGTACAAGTTTTTTATTGATATGACCGAAAATGTAGAGAGGACCATTGGATTCGTATCTATGTGCATCACTATTGGTGAAAGAAATGTTAGATAACTTGGTGGTTTGGCCCTTACAAAGTTGAACATCTATTAGACCAACCATGCAATCTACTTTATTTTCTTCATTATTTTCATCATTCATGCCATCACTCATGTCATCAGTCTTATCAACATTCATCTCATCATTCTTAACATCACAAGCTTGCATGAAGTTGGATGAATGGTTGGGCATTTGGTTGGTAAAAATTTGCAAGTTTTGATTGGGTGGGGCAAGAGATTTATTCCCTTGTACATTAACACCACCCAATTGGATGTGATTAGAATCAATGAGGTCTTGAATATGATGTTTAAGATGCATACATTTCTCTGTATCATGTTCATTTGAGAGATGATATTGGCAAAAGGCTATTGGATTGAAGTTTGGAGGTAAAGGCTTGGTTGTATCCATAGGTTTAACAATAGGCAATTGGATTAGGTTCTTACTCTAGAGTTTCAACATGATCAAATAGAGAGTCTCAGGTAGCTAGGTGAATTGCCTATATTTTGGTATAAATTGGTATGGAGTTGGACTTATGGCAGAAACTGTTGGAATTATGCCTCAATCAATACAGGCTGAAACCTCCATTGGAGCAAATTTGGTATGACATCTATCATTTCTGGCCGACTAGTAGCTTTGATACATTTTGTTTTGAACAGGTCGTTGTGACCTTGCAGAAGTCTTGCCAAACGCTTATTCTTTGGAGCCTTCGATGTGACATAGTGTATTTGCTATGACCTCTTATCATGTGGAGTTCTTTGGCCTATAGGCCATTCAATCGTATATCGTTGAGACCCTTGGTCAAAAGGCTTGTTCAGGAAGAAGTCTGGGCGATGTATTAAAGTCTCGCCAATAGCGTTTGGTTTAAAGTCACCAGGGTAACTCAAAGGGCTTCGGGGAGAAGTCCCAGTGAACTGTGAATGTCTCGCCGAAAAAAATACATATGATGTCTTTGTGATAACATAAAGATCCCGATGTGAGGTCTTAGCGATAGATGAAAGTCATGCCGACGGGGACACACTCGGGAGTCATCGATGTAACACTAAGGTTTCGTTATGAAGTCTGGGCGAAGTTTTAATGTCTCGCCGATGTTAAAGTTTTCTTAGTGTTAATGAACTTAAAGACCTCAGAGTAAAGTCTTTGATATAGGTTTTGGCAAATGGTGGTCATCGGTGTAACAAATATGTGTTCAATAAGAACTCTCGACGAAGATGTGAAGTCTTGCCAACTATTCTTTGGAACACGGTATAATATGTGACTTCTATATAACCTTTGGTGACTCACTATGATCTCCTAGCGAAAGCAATAGGTCTGGGCGACTGCCCGATGTTTCAGCCTAACACTAAAAGCTCGATAGAACATCTTGTGACTACGGTAACTCTTTGCGACATCGGTATGAAGATTATGTGGCATCGGCGAGACACTGTTAGTGTCTCACCGAGATGCCAACACAGTGCGAATTCTTTTGACCATTTTTTCACCGTCCTATGTGGAGTCTCGTGGACCAATAGGAGAAGCCAAATATAAACAGTTGGAAGTTTTTTCATTGTGACAGTTCTGTGAGAAAGCTCGACGGACATGGAACAACAGGGATATACTCGGTGATTGCAGATTGTGATTGGTTGGTTCGAAGGTTGGTTGGATCGATGGATTTTTGGGTGATTGTATGATTAGTAGATGTATTTTGTTCTGTAAATTTTGTAACTTGAAGGTTCCTGTACAAGATTGTTCATGGTGAATGTTGTTGTAAACAGACATCAGAAAGATAAGTCTGAAACTTGTATGTAATCATTATTACTGTAATACAAAGTGACTTCTCTTGGTGTGGTGGGTTTTTCTCCCGTAAGGGTTTTCCCACGTATATCTGGTGTTCATGTGTGATTGTCAAATACTCTGTTTCTATTATCTATTTCATAGTGCATCTTAATTGGACTGTAGTTGTAAAATTTAAAAGTATATCTACATTCTTTCCTGAGGTATTGACATTAGGAGAATTATTTTCGCATCTAATTTTCCTTACAAGTGGTATCAGAGCCCGGCCAATTGTGTTATCCTTGTGGGTACGTTGGGTTATTTGAGTCAATTATGTTCAGTGGGAGTCTTGTAGAGTTTGTTAGTTTTGCTTACAGATTGAGATGGCTAGTACATCTAGTAAGATTGAAATAGAGAATTTCAACGGCAGTAACTTTGAGTTGTGGAAACTCAAGATGGAAGATCTTCTAGTTGATCGTGATCTGTGGCTTGCAGTGTCTAGAACTAAACCTATAGGCATGAAGCAAGAAGATTGGGACCTTGCAGATAGGAAGTCTAAGGGGCTAATAAGGCTCTATTTGGCAGACTCATTTCTTCTGAATGTGCATGAGGAGAAGACTACCTCTTCTTTGTGGAAGAGACTGGAATCTATTTATCAAGGGAAGTCCTTGGTGAATAAACTTTTCCTGAGGAAGAAGCTGTATAGTTTGAGAATGCAGGAAGGAGGGTCGGTGGCTGATCATTTGAACGCATTTAATATGTTGATTGCTCAATTGACATCTGTTGGTGTAAACACTGAAGAAGAGGATTGCTGTATGCTATTATTGTGTTCTTTTCCAGACTCATGGGATCATTTGGTGATAGATATTGGGAGTACAACATCCAGTTTCAAGATGGAAGATTTTTTTGGTTCTTTGTTGTTAGAAAAAATGAGAAGGAAATATTTTGAGATGGCGAAGGAAGCTCTTGCTATCAGAGGAAGACCGAAAGAGAAAGGCAAGAAGAAGGACAAGAAATCTAAATCAAAATTAGAAGGGAGATCAAAGTCTCCTGGTAAGAAGTCCAAGGTGAAGTGTTGGAACTATGGGCAACTTGGTCATGTCCGAAAGGATTGTAAAGAGGAGAAAAAGAAGAAGAAGGGCTCTTCTGATAATGGTTCTTCTCATAGTGATGGTGTTCATTGCAGCCTTGGCTACACAGGCATCAGATGATGTCTGCCTGATTGATTCTGGAGCATCTTTTCACATGACATCTCATAGAGACTGGTTCACAAAGTATGAAGAATACGATGGTGGAAAGGTGTACTTGGCAAGTGATTCAACTTTGGAGATAGTTGGTCGTAGAAGAGTCAGAAACAATTTCCTGATGGCAGAGTAAAGGGAATTAATGATATTATGCACATACCAGGTCTGGCTCGAAATTTGTTGTCTGTCAGTAAGTTGAATGATATCAGAGTACAAATCATGTTCTCTGGGAATGGCTACAAGATGACTAGAGGTTCAATGTTGCTGGCTAGAGGTGGTCGAATTGGTACCCTGTACAAGCTGGATGCACAGGTTGTTCAATGTAACAGTGTCTCTGGAAAGTCACTGAAAGCTGCTCATGGAGGTAAAGAGGGAAATATCCCTAATTTTGTAAACTTTATGGAAGTGAAACTTCCAGCAGAGAAGACTATGCTCTGGCATCATAGGTTAGGCCACATAGGAGAAAAAGGTTTAAAAACCTTGAAGAATAAAAACCTGGTTGAGGGGCTTGAAGATTGTAATCTTGAATTTGAATTTTGTGAACACTGTATATATGGAAAGCAGCACCATGTTTCATTTTATTCCAGTCCTCATAAATCTTTGGTTTCCTAGATTATATTCATTCGGATGTGTTTGGTCCAATGGATGTTCCTTCTTTGTCTAAGTCAAGATACTACGTTTCATTCATTGATTACTATTCAAGAGAGCATTTGTATATTTTCCAAAATTAAATCGGTATTCAGTCGGTTTAAAGAATTTAAAATCTCGTTGAAAATCGGTGGTAGAAAAATAAAATGCTGTAAGGACTGATAATGGCAAAGAATTTTGTTCGATGAATTTGAAAGATACTGTAAAGACCATGGAATTAAAAGACACAAGACTACACTTTATACTCCACAGCAGAATGGAGTTGCAGAAAGGTTCAATAGGACAGTAATGGAGAGAGCACGAAGTATGTTCAGTAGTGCTGGCTTGGAGGAGAAATTATGGGCTGAGGTTGTATCTACTGCATGTTATCTAATTAATCGTTCTCCAAATTCTACTCTTGTTGAGAAAACACCTTTGGAAGCGTGGTCTAGTAAGAAGCCCTCTCTTAGACATGTTCGTGTTTTTGGCTGTGAGGCATATGCTCATGTATCAGATGTAAAAAGATCTAAACTGGAGAACAAGGTTGTCAAATGTATTTTTATTGGCTATAGTGTTGTCATAAAAGGATACAAGCTTTGGAATCCTGATACAGAGAAGGTTGTATACAGCAGAAGTGTAATCTTTCATGAGCTGAAACCTTCGACTTTGGATCTGTAGTCAAAGACAAAGTCTAAAAAATAATAAGCATATAGCTTTAATTCCTCCTACACCAAAGAAAGAGGAATTTAAAATTCAAAATGTACCTAAAACTGAGGAGAGCTCAAGCAGTTCTGAAAGTTCTGAAGAAGAAGAGCCTCAGCCTCAACAAGTGAGGAAGTCAACCCATGAAAGAAAACAACTAGATAGGTATGGGTTCTCTTTGATTGATTCTACTTGTGCCTATGCTTTAATTTCTAGCACTGATGAGCCTAGGACTATGAAAGAGGCATTTAAAATGTCTAATTCAGACTCTTGATTTGAAGCCATGAATGAAGAGATGGCATCATTAGATAAAAATGAAACCTGGAGTCTGGTGCCCTTTCCTAAAGGCAAAAAGGCTATTGGCTGCAAATGGGTGTTTAAGAATAAAATTGGTCTAGATGGCAGTGTAGAAAAGTACAAGGCGAGACTGGTTGCAAAGGGTTATTCCCATGTAGAGGGAATTGATTATGGGGAGATATTTTTTCTTGTAGCAAAGCTGACATCTATTAGATTTTCTTTTGTCACTTGCAGCAACGTATGACTTAGAGGTCGAACAAATGGATGTGAAGATAACATTTCTTCATGGTGATCTTGAAGAAGAAATCTATATGTCCCAACCTGAGCACTTTGTTGAAAAAGGTAAAGAAAAACTGGTATGCAAATTAAAGAAGTCTCTGTATGGGTTAAAGCAGTCACCTAGAATGTGGTACCAAAAATTTGATACTTTTGTATTGTCTTTGGGATTTGTGAGATCAAAATCTGATCACTGTGTATATTATAAAGTTGAAAGTGATCGAGTACTTGTTATTGCTCTCTATGTTGATGATATGTTGTTCATAGGCAATAGTAAGCTAATGATTTCTAATCTTAAGTCTCAGTTGTCTGCTAAGTTCGAAATGAAGGATCTTGGTGCAGCAAGGTATATTTTAGGGATGGAGATAACCAGGGATAGGAAGAATAGAAATCTTTGGCTTAGTCAGAGTAAGTATGTCAGGACTATTCTTGAGAGATTTTGTATGAATTATTGCAAACAGCTAGTGGTTCCAGTCATGCAGGGAACGAAGCTATCTGTTGAGGACTGTCCAAAATCTCCTACTGAGATGGAGGACATGACTAGTGTACCCTATGCTAGTGTGGTTGACAGTCTCATGTATGCGATGGTCTATACAAGGCCAGACATTGCCCAAGCAGTGGGAGTTCTTAGTTGATTTATGGCTAATCCAGGAAGAACACATTGGGATGTTGTGAAGAGAGTGTTTAGATATTTGAAGGGTACTTCAAATTTTGCTTTGTGTTACCATGGGAATTCAGTTGAATCACAAAGGACTCTCAGCATTCATGGATATGTAGATTCTAATTGGGCAGGGGACATTGACAGCAGGAGGTCCACCAGTGGATACATTTTCATGATGAATGGTGGTGCAGTGAGTTGGATGAGCAAGCAGCGGGCTATAGTTACTTTGTCCACTACGAAGGTTGAATACATGGCAGCTACTCATGCTTGTAAAGAAGCAGTTTGGTTGAAACATTTGTGTTCTAACATTGGTTTTGATGCAGAGGAAATAACTATTTTCTGAGACAGTCAGAGTGCAATTTGTCTAGCAAAGAATCCAACTTTCCATGCTAGGATGAAACATATTGATGTACAGTACCACTTTGTACAAGATATGGTTGAGGATGGAAATGTCAGTTTGGAAAAGGTTGATACTCTGGAGAATGTTGCAGATGCATTGACGAAGCCAGTGAGCACAGACAAGTTCAGGTGGTGTGCCAGTTCAATGGGCCTTAGTTCCCATGATATTCAATAAGTTATGTTGTGCTCTAGAGGTTCCTATATGATCTTCGTCAAGTGGGAGATTGTTGGAATTATGCCTCAATCAATACAAGATGAAACCTCCATTCGAGCAAAGTCGATATGACATCTATCATGTCTGGCCGACTAGCAACTTTGATACATTCTGTTTTGAACAGGTCGTTGTGACCTTGCAGAAGTCTTGTACAATGCTTATTCTTTGGAGCCTTCGCTGTGACATAGTGTATTCGCTATGACCTCTTATCGCATGGAGTTCTTTGGCCGATAGGCCATTCAATCGTATATCGTTGAGACCCTTGGCCGAAAGGCTTGTTCAGGAAAAAGTCTAGGCAATGTGTTAAAGTCTCACTGACAACGTTTGGTTTAAAGTCATCGGGGTAACTCAAAGGGCTTCGGGGAGAAGTCCCAACGAACTGTGAATGTCTCGCTGACAGGAATACATATGATGTCTTCATGATAACATAAAGATCCCGGTGTGAGGTCTTAGCGATAGATGAAAGTCATGCCGAGGGGGACACACTTGGGAGTCATCGATGTAACACTAAGGTTTCGTTATGAAGTCTGGGTGAAGTGTTAATGTCTTGCCGATGTTAAAGTTTTCTCAGTGTTAATGAACTTAAAGACCTTGGAGTAAAGTCTTCGGTATAGGTCTTGGCGAACGGTGGTCATCAGTGTAACAAATATGTGTTTAATAAGAACTCTCGACGAAGATGTTAAGTCTTGCCGACAATTCTTTGGAGCACGGTATAATATGTGACTTCTGTATAACCTTTGGTGACTCGCTATGATCTCCTGGCAAAAGCGATAGGTCTAGGCGACTGCTTGGTGTTTCGGCGTAACACTAAAAACTCGATAGAACATCTTGGCGACTACGGTAACTCTTGGTGACATCGGTATGAAGATTATGTGGCATCGGCGAGACACTGTTAGTGTCTCACCGAGATGCCAACACAGTGCGAATTCTTTTGACCATTTTTGACCATTCTATGTGGAGTCTCGTGGACCATAGGAGAATTTGAATCTGAACAGTTGGAAGTTTGTTCGTTGTGACAATTCTGTGAGAAAGCTCGACGGACATGGAACAACAGGGATATACTCGATGATTGCAGATTGTGATTGGTTGCTTCAAAGGTTGGTTAGATCGACGGATTGCTAGGTGATTGTATGATCAATAGATGTATTGTGTTCTGTGAAGTTTGTAACTTGAAGGTTCCTGTACAAGATTGTTCATGGTGAATGCTGTTGTAAACAAACATTAGAAAGATAAGTCTGAAACCTGTATGTAATCATTATTACTGTAATACAAAGTGACTTCTCTTGGTGTGGTGGGTTTTTCTCCCGTAAGGGTTTTCCCACGTATATCTGGTGTTCATGTGTGATTGTCAAATACTCTATTTATGTTATATGTTTCATAGTGCATCTTAATTGGACTGTAGTTGTAAAATTAAAAGTATATCTACATTCTTTCCTGAGGTATTGACGTTAGGAGAATTGTTTCCGCATCTAATTTTCCTTACAGAAACTTAAGGTTCAATGTGGTTGGTTATTTGAGGTGTATGAAACTTGATAATAATAAAAAAATTGTTTTTCTTCTTGAATGGTTGATAGTTGTTTTGGGGTACAGATTTAGATTTCTCAGTATGAGCTAATCAAGATGCTTCTTGAACTGACTGATTGAATTCTAATAGTCACAAAGATTTATAGACAAATGTGTGAAAGTTGGAAATTCATTAATAAGATTTTATCCCTTATGTTAGTTTGTAAGTTTTTAATGATCACTCTTTGAATATCCACATCAAGAAGAGTTAAATTGATTTGCGATAAGAGAAACTAATATCGGCTTATTAAATCTATGATCTTTTCACCTCTCTTTTTTTTGCATCTCATTAAATCAATTAGGGAAACTTTACGAGCAATATTCACCTGGAAATGATTGAGAAAAGCATCAAAAAGCTCATTAAATGAGTGATTTAAATTATTTAGCAATGAACAAAACCATTTTAGTGCCATGTCTTTCAATGACCTAGGAAACAGTTTAGCCAAGAGTTTATCCTCAAAAATAAAATCACTACACAAGGTTGTATATGTCAATATATGATTGCTTGGATCCCCTTTGCCATTGTACTTGTCAAATCAAGGTATCTCTATGTTTTTTGGCGCTTGTGCTTTCAATATCTCAAATGATAATGGGCTCCTTTTAATGGATTGTGATGGTTGTCCATTTTGGTTTTGGTTCAAGTTTGAGATTTTTTGTTGAAGTGAGATTACATTTTGTAATAGTTGGTTGATGATGGACTCATTGGCTAAAATGTTTTGGGAATGTGGAGAATATTGTGGAATGGTGTATGTGCTAGGTGGGCTACTATGTTGTAAATTTATGAGTGGGGATGAAACTTGAGGTGTGACATGTGAAGATCCAAAACCATAAAAATTTCTAGTGGAAAGACCCATTGTTGGAGTTATACCAATGCTTTGTTGTGTTTTTGAAGAAATAATTGGATTTGTGTATGTAGGAATAGAGGCAATAGTTGTAGGGAGGGATACTTGAATTCCTCCTTGACCTTAAGTATATCCCAAAGCTTGAGAACACCTAGCCATTGTAAGAACATTATCATCAACTATTAGGCTAGGCTACGCACAACCTCTAATCCATGACCATCATTAATCAGTTTCCTCATGTTGTCAATTATAGGAACCACTATACTAGCACGAAGTATTGTGTACTCACAAAGTCTTGAAGTTTTTCTAAGTCTTTATCTTTTTTTTTCAATTTGTCTTCAAGAAAATGGGTAACCATAGTCTCAAAAACTATAAATATAGGTGTTTGTAAGGTAGCATCAAGAATAGATTCCAAGATGGGTTGAGTATTGAAAACATTTGTCATGTAAGAGTTAGAAGACTCATGATCCACAACAGATGTGAAACCAACACGTGACGCCATAAGTCTAGAACTATATCTCATTGAAGTATTGAAAATAGGACACCAAATTGTGAAACTCATACAAGTTCCAAAACATTTAAGTGTACCTAAGATGAACACTAAACTAACTAACAAACAATAAAATGGCTAGGAATAAAAATCAAACAGCAGAAACCTGGAAACACAACAACAGAGGTTTGGAAAAATGTTTGTATGTTCAAGAATAGCAGGATAGAAGTGCCCAAGGGCATCTAAGTCCTTGTCAGGGGTTCTTTAAACTCAAAAACTAACCGTGTATTACACTACTTAAGGATCCTAATTCTACTTTCAAATAGTTGTAATAGTAAGTATTTTCCCATAATTTTCTTAATTTATGCCAATTTGATGCCAAATACAAGTATGCAAGAATGTTGAAGATGTTTGAACAAGCTATGAATACAAATTTTAGATCTAAAATATGATAATTAACAAATTCTAAAATACAAATGCTTGGAAATGATGATTTTGATGTAATTTTGAAACACAAACAATGCACTTTCTTTCACCTTTATGAACTATATGCAATATGCCTAAAAACATGTAATTACTGATTCCAAAATAGAGATCTACAAGTACCAACAGACTGAGTAGATAGAGATAGAAAACTGTGAAAAGTTTATTGATGCACCTATACAAGGATAGGGTCACCCAAGGGAATTTGTGTCCTTGGTAGGGGGGTTTGAAAATTGAAAAGTTGAATGTTTAAAGTTTTTTAAGATTTTTGTTTCTATTTGTAAACAGGTCTGGTAGTTACTATTTTTCCAAAATTTCTTAATGTGAGTGAAATGCAAATGTATGACAATGTTTGAACTAATGATAATTTTGAATGCAAATTTGATGTAAATGACTGAAACAAACCCTAATGCAAGCTATAATGCAATATTTTTGGATTTTTATTACTTTTTATGATGCAAATATGAAACCCTAAATGAGAAATGCAAGACAATGCAATGTAAAACCTAAATCTAGGGTTATTGAATGCAATTTTCAGAAGGTTTATGGTGTCAAAATGTTGGGTTCACCAAAAAATTTATGTGGGGAAATGGATTCCCTAAAGTTTAATATGTAAACCTAGGGTTAATGCCTTACTTTTCCCAACACTACATTAGAAGGGGAGATCAACAAGATGAATAAATTGACTATCAACCACAAAGGTGAGCCAATCAGACCTAGATCTCCCTTTCTTAGAGGTCTAAAAATGGATTGGAAATAATTTGAAATGATTAGCCTAATTGAATTATATGACCTAATAATGTAAATGCAATATTTGAAAAATGCACAGACGAAAATAGTAAACTGTGAGCAGATCTACTAGAGATTGTGCACCCATCATAAAAAGTTGGATCTAGCATGCAGAGGAGGACATAGACACCTAGGTGTGTATGGGTCCTTGATGGGGGTCTTGAAACTAATTTGGGGGTCCTCTAATGATGGATCTGATCTTTTGATTCTCAGTTGTAGATTCGTCAGAATATCATCAATAAATTATGTAATTAAGTTTTTGTGGCTTGACAACTTTTAGGGCTTTGAATGAAACAATTGACAATTTGCTTTCAATCCTTCTTCAATCCTCTTCAAACCCAATATCTACACATTCACAAAGAGAAGAGATGTTGGAACATTTAGGGGCTTGCCTCAATTAAACCCTGTGTAAGTGTTCCCACTTCCACAATGGCAATCTTAATGATAGGAATGATAATTGAAAGGAAGGAATGATGAACTACAAAATGTTGTGACTCACCACCCTTCAATGGCTTCCTTGAAGGACTAAAGTCATGCACATCACCTCAAGGATTTGGATCTTGCTTTTTTAAATGCTTGAATGCTTTGGAGACCTACAAAAAAGGTTAACCTTCACAAAACATGAACATGAAAACACATAAAATTTGACATGATGTTGGATCTTGAATTGTTGCTATAATGCTCTGAAATGCTTCCCTTGACTTGCTCTTGACAATAGTATTTTCTCATGAATTCTTGTTCTTGATGTTAGATTTCAAATGATAAAGTAACCAGGTATGTATATGTAATTGTGTTTTCCCAAAAAATATATTCCAAAATTTGACGCTTGAAATTTGAATTCTAAATGTTTTTTATTAATGATAAACAGGTTTTGAAGGGTACCTAAAACCCTGAACAAAAAGGAAAGAGGCAGTAAAGATAAAACAATGAACTAACCACCCAACAACACAAAAAAGCCCAGTTGATTAACAGACCATCAGTAGACCATCAGTAGATTAAAACAACCAACACAAAAAATAGAAAGACACACCCCACGACCATTAGAGCAGTTCCTTAAGCATTTTTACTGCATCCAAATCCTTAAATGCCAGCCTGTCATACATCTCCATGATTTTCTCAACATCCCAAGCAGGGTACTTTTTACCTTTCTTTGTTTTTCTCTAAGTACACACACTTAGACTAGCCTCCAAATCAGTAGTTGCATGTCCATCCCAGTACCCTCCCCACATTCCAAAGCTGCATGGTCATCAAATAGTCCCTTCCTAGTCAACTCATTTGCCTTTTGATTGAAGAAAATCATACCTTTAGCCGAGGCCTCCAATTTGAATTCTAAATGTTAAAATGCCACCAAAAACATATTAAAAATTGGTCCCTAGCAAGATAGGGGGACCCATATGCCCATGGGCGTATGGGTCCTAGCCCTATCTACCAAGACATTTAGTGTTAGGATCAAAAAATTAATTATTTACATTTATTCAATGCTTACAATCCTTTAGAAAGTGTTAGAAATAGGCTTTGGAATGCATAATTTTAGGAAATTAGGACCTTAATTAGGTCCAATAATTTAAAGGAAGCAAACATAGTTTAAAATTGTTAACCTAGTGAAAATTTCTGACAATAAACATGCTATATCTTTTGTCCATCTAGTGCAATAATCAGTAGTGGTTAGAATGTACCTGTGGCCCACAAAAGAAGGAGGATTGGTCACACCAATAAAATCGAGTCCCCGGTATGTAAAGGGATGTACCTCAGCCACTAGTTGAAGATGAATAGTGGCATACTTCTACTTATTAGCAATGTTTCGACATGTATGTGATGCAGAGCAAAGGAAGAAAGCCAACTTTCACAATCTATTTTGTCAAAACTCAAAACATCTTTGTTTTCTCCTTCATCTCAATTCACTTTTCCCTTCACAAAACCTTGATTCCAAAGCACTCAAACAAAAAACAAGGCACCAAATCATTTATTGATTCCACAAAATATCTTAGCAACATTAAAATGTTAAACCCAAGCCCATTTATTCTTTATAACATTACAAATAAATGTAAATAGGTCTGCACAATCATATTAGACCATTCTCCAAACTTTATTCAAGACTTTTTTATCAAATACCAATTTGTAACCCTCTTGATTGCTCTTCCAAGCGTTGTAACAGTGCTAAGGCATCACCTAATGAACCAAAATCTTCAACATTTACACCTAAAACCTAAATAATCTTGAAGAACACAATATAATTGACTTACAAACCAATTTTTAGAGGATTCCAATCAATATAAATCAAGTTATGAATTTTTGAAAGCTTGCTGCCCTATCAAAATCTGAACTTGACAATTTCTACCAAAATGAGCATAACTTTCTTAATATTCAATGAAATGACCTAAAAACAAAACCAAAAGAAATATAATTCATTCCTCTATCCAACCATATATGGTTTAGTTCATTTGGAGGCCATACCTACACGCACAATTTGCTGCAACATGACTGTTACAGAGAAATCTGGAAAATTGCAGTTAATAAAACCACTATAACTTCCACAAATCAACACCAATCTGCATGAAACAAAGTTTATTTGGAATATTATTGAGATTAATAACACATGAAAAAAATTAGAAATGTAATCAAGACCATACAATGTCCGTACAACACCAAAAACCAAAGAATTTTTGTGAAAATATGCATAAAATCAAAGTTTTTTCATTATTAGATCCAAGGATTCAATCACCAACGACCACAAAATGATTACAAAAACATTTTTAAAGGAATTTAGACCATGTATGATCAGTTTCTAACTTATTTCCAACTTCCTATCCATGTTTAGTCCCTAATGATCTTTTAACTCCCTAATTGCAACTTTTACACTTTTTGCAAATTGACATTATTTGTTGACAATTTCACATTTTTTGCCTAGTACTCATCAAATGACTTTGAAATGATTTATACAAATGGAAAATGGAATTATCTACAAAATAGAACCATGGAGGTGAAAAAATGCTCCTACACCATACTCCCCACCAAAAAGATTTCAAGTCCACTTGAAGTTGATGTTGCCAACAAAATTGCCTTCTCAAAATGCCTTGCCACTAATCTACTTCTTATCACCTTCATTTTCACTTTTGGTTTAAATTTGTCCATGAAAATTAGTTGTCTACCATGCTTCTCCTCTGAAATCAGATTCTTCATTCCTTCATACACCTCAAGATCATGCTTCTCTCTTTGACCTTCATCCTGCAAACAATCCTTTGTCCAAAGCATTAGTAACACAATGAAATGATATAAGGTTACAATCATGATACCTCCATCATGTTGCAACTCCTTGCAAACCTCTATGACCAATTCATCCATGATCATTCCCTTAACCAACTCAATGTCCTTAACCTCTAGAATCAGGTATATGCTCTTGGTCCTTTCTTCATCTTCATGACTTGGAGTATCTAAAACATCTTCTTCAATGAAGTATTCCTTTGCATCTTCCAAAGATTCTTCTTCCTTCATTCTGATTTCCCTTCTCCTCTTTTTGATTATCTTGTGAATAGGTCATGTGAATCTCCTCTTTATCTTCAAGTGCCAGCTCATTAAGTGCTTCATCTGTTGTTTTATCTTCTTTATAGATTCTAGGAACTCTCTGTCCATCCTTTCCATCTCTTGTTTTATCTCAGCAATCTCTTTATCAAACTTGGCTTGTCTCTTCTTCTCCTTTCTCTCTTCCCCTGCTCTTAAATGCTTCTTCAAGTTCTTCATCCTCTCAAGCAAGATTCCTCCTTGCTACTTACCTGCAAACAACCAACAAACCACACATCTACACAACCACAACCAACTTATCAACTTATCAGCCCTAACCTTTCTCGAGCTCTGATACCAATTTGATGCAGAGCAAAGGAAGAAAACCAAGTTTCACAATCTGTTTTGTCAAAACTCAAAACATCTTTGTTTAATTTTTCATCTCAATTCATTTTTCCCTTCACAAAACCTTGATTCCAAAGCACTCAAACAAAAAACAAGGCACCAAATCATATATTGATTCTACAAAATATCTTAGCAACATTAAAATGTTCAACCCAAGCCCATTTCTTCTTTATAACATTACAAATAAATGTAAATAGGTCTGCACAATCATATTAGACCAGTCTCCAAACTTTATTCAAGACTTTTTATCAAATACCAATTTGTAATCCTCTTGATTGCTCTTCCAAGAGTTGTAACAGTGCTAGGGAATCACCTAATGAACCAAAATATTCAACACTTACACCTAAAACCTCAATAATTTTGAAGAACACAATATAATTGAATTTCAAACAAATTTTTAGAGGAATCCAATCAATATAAATCGAGTTATGAATTTTTGAAAGCTTGCTGCCCTTTCAAAATCTGAACTTGACAATTTCTACCAAAATGAGCATAACTTTCTTAATATTCAATGAAATGACCTAAAACCAATGCCAAAAGAAATATCACTCATTTCTCTATCCAATAATATATGGTTTAGTTCATTTGGAGGCTGTACCTGCACGCACAATTTGCTGCAACATGACTGTTACATAGAAATCTGGAAAATTACAGTTAATAAAACCACTATAACTTCCACAAATCAACACCAATCTGCATGAGACAAAGTTTATTTGGAAGGTGATTGAGAATAATAACACATGAAAACAATTAAAAATGTACTCAAGCCCATAAAATGGTCGTACAACACCAAAAACCATAGAATTTTTGAGAAAATATGCATAAAATCAAAGTTTTTTCATTATTAGATCCAAGGATTCAATCACCAACGACCACAAAATGATTATAAAAACATTTTTAAAGGAATTTACACTATGTATGATCAGTTTCTAACTGATTTCCAACTTCCTACCCATGTTTAGTCCCTAATGATCTTTTAACTCCCTAATTGCAACTTTTACACTTTTTGCAAATTGACATTATTTGTTGACAATTTTATATTTTTTGCCTAATACTGATCAAATGACTTATACAAATGGAAAATGGAATCATCTACAAAATAAAGCCATGGAGATGAAAAGGTGCTCCTGCACTAGTGTGGCAAGTGAAAACATGTAGGTGTGCATCATGAAACAAGGTAGGCCAATAATACTTTGCCCTCAAAATCTGATGTGTAGTTGTAGCTCCTAAACTATGACCTGTCCCAAATTTGTTGTAAAAATCATTCAACACAGTAGATGCTTCTTAGTTTCCTAGGTACCTCAAGTAGATACCCTCATGGTTTTTCTTATATAATACTACCCCTTTAAGCATAAAACTATTACTTTTCAATCACAAGGAACACCTCTCAATAGTATTCAAGTGAGGTGGGAAATGTTGATTAAGTAGAAAGTAATATCATCATACCACTCATCTAGGGAGACATATTCAAGACTGTAATATTATGTAGTGATTCCAAGATCAGTTTCCATCATGGTGTGTGTCAATGCTTGGCCTCACACCAACTTCATAGGTTGAATTTCAAGATCAAATTCTTGCAACATAGTAACCCATTTGCCTCTATGCTCTCCTAACTCATTTTTCATCAATAATATTTTGACAGTTGGATCAACCACAATTGTACATACTTTACACCTTAGAATGTAGTGCATGAACTTCTTAACTACCCTCACCAAGGCATAAGCCTATTTCTCTATGATCGAATATCTCAATTTTGCATCTTTTAAAGGGGCACTCATGAAAGCTATTGGACACTTGTCCCTAGTTTCTTTATTTTGTGTAATCATTGTATCACATGAATGATATTATGCAAATGAATAAATATAGAAAATTTGGGTGTAATCTAGACTTACTAATATTGAGGCATCGATAATTTCCTACTTAATTTCCTCAAAATCTTGCTTAGCTTCCGAAGTCCACTCAATCTTTGCATCTTACTTTAACATGGCATTCAAAGGCTTACCTATCTCTACAAAACCTATGATGAATTTATGATGAAATTAATCTTACCAAATTATGATTTTAATTCTTTCTTGCTCGTTGGTGGCTAGATTTTCAATATGGCCTGCACTCTTTTTGGGTCAATAGAAACCCCCTTTTCTGAAATAACATGGCCTAGTAATCTTCCTTCAACAACCCCAAAAATACTTATTGGGGTTTACTAAAATACTAAATTCCTGACATATTTGGAACACTTTGGACAAATCTGACACATGATCTTCTCTCCTTTTTGAAAACATAGTTAAATCATTAACATAAATAATTATGCACTTACCAACTAATTCTTTGAATAATATGTCCATGTTACACTAGAAATTTGCTCCCGCATTGATCAATCTGAAAGACATCCACATGTATGGTTTTCAATCTATCCTTGTGTGATACCATCACCTGATTATACCCTAAATATCCATCTAGAAATGACATCGTCTGAGAACCATTTACAATTTGTAATACCTTGCCCAATGAGGGCAATGGGTAGTTATCCTCTAAAGCACAATTAAGGTTTCAAAATTCTACACATAATTGAATCTCGCCATTCTTCTTTCTAACAGGAACAAGATTAGCTACCCATGTTGAGTGATGCACTAGGAAGATAATCCTTTCTAATAGCAATTTCTGAACTTTGTAAATTACTAGCTCCAATAATGCATTGACAGGTTGTTGTCATTGTCTAAATGACTTGACATTACAAGGAATAGTATGTGTGATTACTAAAGTATCATAAGTATTTAGATCCTCATAACTCCATGCTATTACATCATGATATAAATGGAGAGCCTTAATTATACCTTCATTTTCTTTTGGAGGACAAACCTTTTCAATGAGCATAATCTTTGATACTTCAGTTGTTCCCATGTTGTATTGCATTTATTCCCTATCGATTCTTTTTAGAATGTTGGTCATTATGCCTTAACTAATCGAAGTTGAAAATGTGTTCCATATTTTAAGGTATTGGCCCTCCTATTGCCAATTTTTTGATGAGTGTTTTTGCACATTCACAACATAGACGAAGTACTAAGTACCTCGTCTCTTTAAAGGAAATCTAACTTGAGAAACTTCAGAAAGATAACCCCAAGGATTCGATATCTAGGTACTGGCTTTGCATAAAATTGTTGAACAGACTTGGATATTGAGAAGGGGGGCGAATCAGTATCTTCAAATACTTAAACCCATTAGCACAATCAAATTCATACTTTTGTCAAGATCAACAACTCTTAATCAAATTAGCAGCACTGAATGATAAATCAATGAACACATGCACAAGATAACACCAGATATACATGGAAAACCTAAGAAGGGAAAAACCACAAAGATAAATCTCTTAATATATGAATAATATTACAATGTTTTAAAGCTTTTTGCCTAAGGAAGCACACTGCTCCCGAAGGGACTTGCAGACTAAGGCGTACAACCTTAGGGAAAGATACAAAGGACTTGTAGGCTAAGGTGCACAACCCCAGGGAAAGATACAAAGACCTTCTAGGGAGAATCACTAGCTTCGAGTAGGATACATGAAGATTATAATGAAAACATGAGCATGAACTAATATACAAGAAGCATCTAAGATATGTTGGTGTTGCTGTCCTTTTTTCACACAATTATTCCATCATACTAACCTCACACACTTCATACTCAACTCACATCAAATTACCTTCCTTATTCCACTCTCACACTTTGCAACTGATTTATTCTTCCATTTATATCCTCTGTAACATCTTAAAAAAATCAATTAGGTCGGCCAGAATAGGAGATAAGCAATAACCTCAACAAGTCAACCACAAAACATAATTGCATGATAGTGGTCTTATCTAAGAGATAGAGAAGAACAAAAACAACTTATTACATGTTCTAATGAGATCCCAAACATCAAACATGTTGGCACACAACATTCCAAGTTGACAACAAGGAAATGTGTAACACATTACCAGTCGACCCAAAAACACATCTTTCAAATGAATTCACTCAATATGGTTCTCAATAGGATAGGGTAGGACCCAAAATACAACCTTAATTGTTGGCACAGACCCCAAACACATTGCACAAGAAAGAGAACAAGCCCTATTAGTGAGACATCCACAAATCACCTAGAAAAACAACTCAAATAATATGCAACACCAAAGAGATAAATTATTGATGTTCATACCATAGAGATACATTCCATGAATGTCCAACAACACTTCCACATACTTATTTCTCATTTTCATGCTAAAAAAAAGTAGCATAAAACAAACAAAAATAGAACACTTCATCTCAGAAGCCCAAAAGATACATTCATGGGATAGAACATTTACAAACCAACTTGTGGTAAACTTCATCACATGAAAGATGAATTGAGACACTACAAAAGCACTAGAAACATTTCCACCAAGCCGCAAGAATAGAAATAACCATGCGGAGAAATGTGGAGCATTTTTTGGACCAGCCCTAACAAGCAACCAAATTGCCAACCCACCTAATTACCAAAGACTTCCTCAGCAACACTGATGACTTGAAATAATAAGAGTGCAACATCCACAAATCATAAACACTAAATCCCAAACCGCAAGACCACATCTTCAAAATTAGAGGAATGTGAAGCATCCTCCCAATCAATCTTCAAAGCAACTTCCTGCAATAAAAATATTTACCAACATCCAGAGACCAGAACTTCCTTTAGCAACACATACTTCCTCAGAAACAATAGGAGAGAGCATACAACACACTAAATACCATTAGAAAAATATCCCAACATTAGCATTACTTATAATCATCATCTTAATATTTCTAATCCTCATCTTAATATATCATCATGATGTCATCTTTGCTAACAACAAATTTACTCAAGGCATGGCATCCAACCATGAACATCAACAACATCACTATTAGCACATTGTCATAGTATACCAACAACATACAAATGTAAGTATCAATGATACCCCAAAATGAGTGTTGATATCAATGACAAACCAAACTGAGTGTTGACATCAATAACAACCTTAAGTAACATATGTGCAACAAAAATGACTTAGTGGATAATTTTTTGTTGTTTTAACAAGGGGCCTTAAAAAATTTAAGTTGGAAATTCAAAAACAAGGGTTTGTAAAAAATAAAAATGAAATGAAACCCTAGTTGTATTTTCATATGTGAAATCTAAAAATGACTTCAAACATCAAATATGGCAATTTAAAATGATAGTTTTCTTCCTTAACTAACCCAGATTATAAATAAAATGCAAAATATAGGGATGAGAGAAACTAAATTTGAAAACCTAAAGTCAATAATAACAATGGTTGATGTTCCAGATAGATAAATCCCTCTTAAAAACCAATTCCTTCTTAATCAAGGTTAGACCCACAATGCTACAGAAATAGTGCAATCTTCAAAGGAAAACTTAAAGATTTTTAGACTGTAAATATTCATGCATATACCCAATTTCTGGCATACTATAATGAGCATCCATAATCGAATCAATGTTGTAAAAGTGCTCAGACTAACCACACAATGTAACTTACAATCAACAAATTACAAATTGTATGAGCAAGATATTTATCGAATACCTTTAACACTTTGCCATTATCATAACTAAACTGAAATAACAATTGAAAGAAGGGACCATGCATGCATTCAGAAATAACAAGAAATTCACCAAAAACTCCAATTCCTTTACTTGTATTACTTTCCAAAATTTTGTTTCAACTCTTGTTCAACCCTTTACAAATGAGAGAAGATTGTCTTTTATAGAGAAGGCTTACAAAATCAATAGTGGAGATCATCTCAACATCACGAGCCCATATTACATTTGTATTTAATATCAGAGGTGCCTTAAATGCTTACAAAATATTCCTTCTTATCTCCAATTTAAAATTCTATTATACTTGAACCTAGGAGAATGTAAAATATATTAATATCTTTTTTATTAAATACCTTACAAAATCCCAAAAAATCTGGTTGCACGTATTTAAGAAAGATACTATGTACAATTGGTTGGTTTCACAAAAAATTATCACCTATTACACTTCTAGCATAATTTTCATTGATTGCATATATAACAAAAAATATTAGCATGCACCTTGTAGCCTAAAGCTTCATACTCATCCATTATTTTTTTGTGGAGATCGATGTAAGAGGACCTTTGTCTGATCACTTCCTTTGATCTAACCAAAACTTATGCAACAAAATCTAAAAATTCCTTATTCAAACTATTAGTAGGCTCCTTATGAATAATTTTTTTCTATTGTTGTTTCAAGCCTACATCATCTATTTTTTTAAGCATCCACTAATGATTTCACCATATCCTACAAAATTTGGTGGCAATCAACCAAAACTTTGTTGATTTTCTCAACGATGCTACTCATCTTAGGTATAACTTGTGTTATGGTTTCATTCCCAAAATTGAGAGCATACATCCAAAAATGTGGCTCTCTTATTTCCTCCTTAGACAAAATTCCTTATCTCTCTATTACATGTGTGGGTAGCTTCTTTATCGCCTAGAGCTTGGGATACACCATAACATAGTATTTAGAGAAGGATTCGTAGCCTTCAACCATTTTGTCTATCTCTTCTTTCAAAATTAGGAATTTTTGTGCCTACAAAGCCATTCCTATAGCCTTGATACCGATATCCACAATTCCTTTTATCTAATCATGGGTTGACTAAGCCTATTGGCAAGAGGAATAGGGCAAGTATAGTCTAGAGATCTGTACCCCAACAATCCTTGTGTAGTTTGTTTCTACCCTAGAAGATACAGTAATAGAAATAAGCATATGTGGTAAGATTCTACCAAGCATACATATCATAGCACCATAATATCAAAATAAAATACTCATGCATCCATTATACACATAGGTAATCCTTATAACACCTTGTATTATATCATAATAGGTACAAAAGGCATGTCTTAGTCTCTACTCTAGTATATAGTTATCTACAATATTATCATATTCTTACTCATATTTATTCATATATGATTTACATCACATATATACATGTGTTTCCTTAAAGGGACATGACTCCTATCTATTACTAGTGTTTTTCTCGGTACTGTGGACCTCTTCTAGTAGCCTACGATATATTTTGTTGATGCCCTTGACCTGCCAACATCACCCCCCTTTTAAAATGCTATTTTAAGTGTTTTTACTAGATTGGGATTTCATATATGAAGATATTTTAAGTGTTTTTACTTACAAAGTTTTGGAATTGATTTAGTGTTGATTTTCAAGGATTTTTTTGTGTGATTTTAGTTTGGTTTTTTGATGGTCAAACAATCCTCCATGAGTAGGTTGTACCATCCATTCTTGCTGGTAAAAATCATGTTAGGGCTATAAATCAACATGGGTTGTTTTTAATGTGTTCCTCATATCTAAGTGATTCCTCATAAATGTTTTTGGGACTATATATTGATGGCACAATTTCCTATGAAGGTCGTACCATGTCTATAGGAACCCTAGTGCTAGGTGTGAGAGTTTAGGAGTCCAAGCACTACATTTTTGAGAGGTTTAGGGTGTTGGTTGGTGGTTCTTAGGCTTGGAAAATAATTTCTAGGAATTTATACATTACACAAATAGAGCATTCAAGAGTTATGAATTTTCCACTTGTTGGTTGCCCCTATTTCAACACTTCTATTAGTGTTGAGTATGATTGGAAGTTTATAACAAACATATGGTTACCTAATTCCTTGCATTTTAGAGTATTTGTAGAGTTGGGTATATATGGTTGTTGATAGCTATCACTAGAGGTGTTCCATGTTGATTAGAAGGGTTACTTGATGATTTTTCATGGTTGTTATGACCTACAATGTATGAACAACAGACCTACAACAACTCCTTGACATTTCAAACTTGTAACACTCATCTTCAACTTTGTTTTTAATGTATTTTATGTGGGATGACATATGTATGTCTATTTCATGTATTGGCATCATTGGTGAATGAATATCCATCAAAACTTTATAACAGCAAAAGTATGTAAGTTGATTTCTTGTATCAAATTTTATGATAGCAGTTGTCTTCTATTTGCAAGTTTTTGTTATTAATTTTCATTAAAATAAATTAAAAAAATATAGGGTGGTTATTACACTTGATCACAAATGAAATAGAGTAGAAAATGGGTTGAAAACAACATTAAAACAATGTTAATAGGAGGAAGCCAATAAAGGAGTTATATGTCACTCGAAGGTAATTTTCTAACAAAGAGATTAACAAGGCAAGAAAAATAGAGAAAATGGGTACCATGGTTGAAAAATAACAAGAGTTGGCTCCAAAAAAGCTAAGTACACCATCTACTCTAGTAGACCTTGGATAGATCTATGGACTGCATGGAAGAAACATTTTTAAAAGAAAATATTTGGGAATCCAAGCCAAAAGGCTTCTCAAAACCAAGGTGGGCCCCCCATCAATGTCATCACCTAGAAGAGTATATTTTTTGTTGTCAAATCTTAAAGATCAACAACATGTGCATCCTTTTTGGATACTAAATGGGATGTGGGGTACCAAAAGCCTTTGGACAGAAAATAGATACAAGGGCCTTTGCGAATGGTAGTTCTCATGTCAATTTTATCACTAGTTGCAAAGAAATCCATGCCATTAGATAAAAATTGATTTAATAGCTTGTGGAATTTTTTAACTATTAACTAGGATGTAGGTACAAAAAGTGGAAAAAATGCAACAAAAAGGCTTAAAAATACACCTAATAGAAAAAGGATGCACAAAGGTTTGCAAAGAAATATTGGCCTCATGCAAATATGAAAAAGAATAACTTGACACCATTTATGGAAAGTAGAAGAGTGTAATGTCCCCTTCTGAGGAGTGATTTGGAGTGACTAATTAGCCTATTTTATTCCCATAGGCTAAAGTCAAGCAAAAGGGGAATAATTTAATTTCATTATTTAATATTATCCAATCAAGCTTAATTTTTGGGTACTATTATTTAATTTATTTAAAAGTTTCATTAAGTTACTTAAGTGGAATATTTAACAAAGTTTAATAAAGTTGCTTTATTTTCTGGATTAAAATATATTAAAAGTGCAAGAATAAGTTCTAGTGGCTTCAAGAATTAATATAAAAGTGCTTTTGGAAGCCCATTTTCACATGCTTGATTATTTGTTTGATGAAATTGGAGAGTTTGGAAAACACAAAAGCATTGAATGAACTCTAAGGGATGGTTTTGATAGTGAAAAATTATACCCTAGCTAGTTGTTGAAGAGGTCATTCAAATTTCTTGCATTGGGATATATCGACTGAAGTACGAAATTTGTGAAGTATTATTCCAAGACAAATTTCCAAGAATACGAATAACAAGATGGTCTGAATAAAATAATTGTTATTACCAGCCTCACATTATAGTCATATAATTTTATTTTACATTTATTGTCATACAACCTAGACAACCTAGAATTTCATAGTAAAAGTGGAGTCAAATAAGGTTTTAATAGATTCATATATCAGCACCACAGGTCTATAAAACTTTTCCTTGGGTCGATATTGAATATTTTGGACTATCAAGCTGATGTGTGAAAGAGGAAAGAGTTGTTGTGGCTTAGGAGATTAAGTCGAAACCTTAGTTTCATATGTTGCGACTTATACTATCTACGGGTAGGCATGATTGGACTCTAGGTGGCGAGTGAATGCTAGTAGGAGACAAGGTTGAGATTCCTCATGAAGCGCAACATCTAAACTGACATTACACTCCTCACGCACCAACAATGTAATAATCTAAACCAATCTTTATGTGTCATTTGATAAGCATTCTGCTAAATTTGTTGTATTTGCAATTTCTTATACATTTATTATTTGTTATTTTAAAACTCCATATATGTAAATGAGTAGTAAGAAATTTTGAAATCAAGGGAGATTATATTTTGTGGTTGTTCATTGTGAATGTCTTATCCAAACATTGGAAAAGAATATATACATTCATCTCAAGTATCTGTAACTATTTACCAAACTGATTGGGCAATGAAATTTTAGTAAATTATAAACTTTGGTGTGAAATTGGTCAAGGATATTTTAATTGTATCAAATCCCAAGATCTTGCTAGCTAGTGGATTTTGAAAGTTGTTTCCTTTAGAATAAATTTTTTATCAGCCTTAAGATTCTCAGTTGTATGCATGCAAATTAATTAATTCGAAAGATAGGGAGTATATCACTTATAAAAGGACAAGAGAAAGAGGTGCCATAAATTATAATTCTGAATAAGAAAACATGGGGGATAGACATGAAAGGAAAGAACACTAGGATCTTAGTATTTTGGAAATGTTAAGTGATTTAGCTAAGGGACAACAACACTTGGTTTAAATATTAACCTAAATGATGCAAACCATGAATACAAATAACAAAAATAGTCAAGGTGAACATGAGAACAATGGTCATAATAATGGAAAAAATGGGCACAATGACAACTAAGGTGAAGGTAGTAACACTAATCTACCTATAAACAGCTCCAAGACAAGAAGTAGAATTGCTCCTAAACCTCTAATGCATGAGTTTCTAGATGATCAACCTAGAGAACAAGAAAGACAACAAGGAGGTGATGAATATTGTGGTGAGTGGTGATTATTTGTGAGAATATCAATCCTTGGGTGATGAGTTTCATGCATCTATATCCTTAGCAGAATTTTGTGGCATTAAATATAGAAACAAACCTATAGGGAAAAGAGGCCAAGGAAATAACAAATATTTACAACTCAAAGTGGGTAAGTTAGCCATTCCTAGCTATGATGGTTCAAGTAAGTGTACAACACGAGGAAGGGTTCAAACGTTAGATACATATTTTTAGTTAAACCCCACGACTAAAAGGGAAGCAATCAAATATGCAACCCTTCATCTAGATGGAAAGAATCATGATTGGTGGTACCAAAGGCTAGTGACTTTGGGAGATGACAACATAACTTCCAATGTAGATTTCACATAGAGGTTAATAGACAAGTTTGACATGAAGGGTCTAGAATTATATTTCAAGGAGTTGGCATTGCTAAATCAGGTTGGCTTGATTGATGCATAAATTTTATAGTTTTATAAGTTGTCTATTATGGTCAATTATGATCACAAATGTGTCAAAACATATAAGGTTGATATTTTTGTTTATAAAGGGATTAGTAGAGCCACTTCGTGGTTGGATCAAAGCATTTGATCCTAGTACTTTCCAAAATGCTATCAAGAGGGCTAGAAACATGGAAAGTTCAACCCCTAAAAACAAATTTTAGCCTAAACCCTTCCAACATAATAAAGACAATAAGAAACATTTTCAAAAAGATGGTCCTAAAAATCACTACATGGATGATGAGGTTTGAAATTAGTTGCACAAAAAAAAGTTGCATTTCAGCTACAAAGAACCTAGTGAGGCTAGTCATAGGTGTTTGGGAAGAGATAAGGTGCACTACATTAAGTGGTTTTAGATGATGGGGAGGAAGATAAAGGAGAAGGAGTTCAAGGCAACGAACATAATAATTCAAATAGTGAGCATGGGGAAGAGAATAAACATCCACCTAACAGAGTTAAAGGTGGGACTATAGCTACTCTTTCATGTACCCCTATATTTAACTCTTTTTGAGTTTGTGGATTCTTGTAGGGACAATGTCTAACAATTTTAGTAGATAGTAGGGCAGCCAACAACTTCATTGATTCAGTGTTGGCTGCAAAGAGGGCTATACAAACACAATATTTTGAGGGGTTTAATATCATGGTGAAAGATAGTTTTAACATGGGTTGTACTCAACGGGTTCCAAAAATGAATATTACATTAGGAAATTACATTGTCAAGTAATTTCATAATAATGAGTCCCACTTTTGGGACATTTAATTTTTTGGAGGGAGGAGGGATGATTTATTAGAGCACCTTCATTCAAAGACATTTCTTCGAATGAAGGTCCTTTGCTTGAAGGTCTTCGCGCAAGAAACTTTGATCAAGGATGGACCTTCAATTGAAGGCTCTCATTAATTTAGAAAAGCAATAAAATAATACCTTTGATTGAAGATACCTTCAATTGAAGGTTTTTTTTTTTTAAGAGATAAATGAACCAACAAACATAGTTATTGCTTCATTTTAGTAGAACCATAACACCCCTTCTAGAGAGTGTTGCAACAAAGGGATCCCATGACCATAGACAGGAGGACAACGTTTGAATGAAGGTCCACAATGGGTTCGGGAGAATAGTATAGGTAACTTCCATGCCCATGATCCTCAATGTATTATAGTGAAAAATTAGTAGAAATCAAGGTTTTCTACTATAGTTTAGGGTTTTCTTTGTTGTGAGAAATGAGGGTTTTCTTTACACAAACTTTACACGTCTTTAAGTTCATTTCAATGTAAATGAACAATTCTACATTAAAAAATAGTTTATAAATCTCTACCATACATATACCTATCTCTATAGATAGGTGTAAACAAGTCTAACTTCAATAGATCATAGAAAGATATACATGTAGTATACATACATAAGATCATGGAAAGAGCCAAATTCAACATGCTCATCAAGGCATCTTCAAAAGAAAATTATGCCCTCTTCTTCTTTAGACATGATACTCAAATTAGTTGTAGAGATCAAGTGGAAAAAGAGATTTGAATTCTTCAAGATACTAGTGCTTTGAATATAATTCAAGAGGATCCCAAAGTTAAAGTTTGTTGTAGCTAGGAAGAGTATAATATATCCAAGCTTTTTCATCAAATAGGTATAGAAACAAACATGATATTATCTATTTTTGTTTCCACTTCTCATGTTTATCCTCCTAGTTATCACTCTATCTATTCACATTCACCCATAATTTTGGACATCACCTCAATATCCAAACCTTAAATACCTCCTATCACTTACCAAATGTTCCTTCTCCATCATGCATCTACAAGATCTCCCACAACCATTTTTTCTCAATCTCATTAAAACATCATTCCTTCTCTTAGTACCCCTAGAAAGCATGGGAATGAAAAGGACCAAGATAGGTGAAATACACTGTGAATAGAAAGAGGGAACTTGTTAGCTAGAATCAAGTTGATTTTCTATGGATTGCTTCAATTCTTTCACAACAAGAGCCCAAGATGCCAAAGAAACAATCTAGGGTTAATAAGAATACAAATGATCACTCTATCCTAGAAACAACTATTTCAAGTAATTGGAATACATAATTAAATTTCCTTTATTTGACTTGTGATTGTATGATTAAACATGGAAATATTAGATCAATAGAATTAACTAATGTATTTTTTTTCTATATCCTTAAAATTAATACTTGTATAGCCCAAATGTTTATTGAGTATATCTTGTACTATCTTAGGTTAATGTGGTTAAATCAATTAGTGTAAGAATATGTCTGATATAAGATACTAGAGAATTGACTAAGGTTATAGATTATAAATGTGTGGATTAGAATTATTTACACATGGAGACCTAGCACTTGTAGTGAAGTTAAACTGTGTGGGTACAATATGAATAATTAGTACTCTCTACTTACAAAATTAGTTTCTACATAAGTCCTTAATTATAAATTATAGTTATTTTAAGGCTTACAACTTGGGATCTACTTTATGTGACTTCAATACTAGAATTCTTAGTTTAGACTATTAAGTAATGGTAGTATAATGCCAAGTATATATATATCACAATGTATGGGGATAGTGAGATTGTGACCATTTCTATTATTGTCTTAAGATCCATAAATACCATTGGGCACTATTTTTCTCAAAAAATGAGTAAAATTGATGTGACCCCTAATTCAATTAATCATAGTAGTATCACTTCTTAGGTCATCTTCCCTACAAGGAAAATAGTCCATCAAATATTACCTTGCTAGACTAGTTTTTTCTAGGAGAGTAGAAATAGTTTGACATATGTCAGTAGCATGGGTACATCACGTGTTGTTCTAAGTCCACATCATCTATTTTTTAGTGAGCCAATTTATAATACCACAACAAAATAAAATGATGCATAATAGAAATGGAAAAATACAAGCATATATTAATAAAGGCTAAAACACTTTTAATTTCTCAATTGCCACAAAATTTTGATCCCTATGCACTTATGAAGATATCCTATTTTGTAACTAATGTGGTTCTAACAAGTACTTATGGATGTCTTTTATAAGAGGGTTGAAATATTGGTTTCAACTATGCATGATAGCTTTTGTGCAAAATGATCCTATACTTGCATGATAGTATCTATGTAGTTGGCTGATTTTCATCAATATTAAGACAACTATCAATGCTCTTTGTGATTGGTAAGTCATCTCTACCTGGTTATATATATTATGCTCTTTGTGATTGGTAGGTCATCTCTACCTGGTTATATATATTGGTGTTTCATGTTCCTAAAACCCTTTCTTATCCATTGATTTAACTCATAGTCATCTATTTTATGCATCTTATGATTATAGTGTCTCACTAGACATCATGGATTTAGTGATCTTAGAGTTTCTCATTTGATCACATGTATTTTAATTGATATATTTTCTCACTTATTTAGGCCTTCACTAAGTAGGAAGTGTTTCAATTGTAAAAGCCAAAATGCATAGATGTGCCATATATTTAAATATTTGATGATGATGGGTTACATTAAATTATTAGATTAAATCTATATGCATGCCACATGTAAAGTTTAAAGCATTGATTATATATAATTAGGATATAATTTGCATACACTAGTTGAAATATTTTACACATTCTCTTGATTGATAGATACCTTGATGCTCTTCCAATATGAAACACTAGTTTTTTAATGAGTAATTTAGGAATTGGTTAGTCCTAATGAGTTAAGTCTATAGCTAGAGAATTATTATGCTAGTATCAAATTAATAGAAGATCCCATTTGTCTATCTCCATTTTCCTAAGTATCTAATAATTTAAGCTGATTAATAAATTTTAAAACTCTAAGTTTACTCAAACGATTATAATGAAAGACTTACTAATGTTGTTTTCAAATAATGATGAATTTGGGGCATTATAGATACACTTTTTAGTGTCCTATTTTATTGAAACTTAGAAGGGTAAGGCCAAAGGCCTGTAGTAAATAATTAGTTGACTATAATTGGTGAGGATGATGCTATGTCAATCTTAATTACACTATCCACCAAACTTTCAAATCTATAGATGTAAAATTGGGCCAAGTTTAACCCATAGGTGACATTGATATATGTGATCGCCCTACTCATGGCTACATATAGCCAAAGGATGATTCTTTTTATATGTATGATTACTAATAATTTTATAATATTTAATTTTTTAATGGAAAATATGTTGATATCGATATGTAATTTACGTGTTTCCATAAAAAAAACTTATAAGGGCACAAGAATTTAAAGGAGACCTAGAAGAGCCACATTTCAACATATTTACATCTAACAATTTGAACTCAAAGTATCTAGCATCAAAGTCAAATTTCTATAGAAGAAGCTTAGAAAAGGTATCATAGAAGCTAAAATATGATGCTAGTCCTTTATAATGCCATAATTATAATTTTCTTACGAAAGAATTTAAAAAGAATTTGTATTTACTATGAATGTAAATGAGATCATCTTTATCTAGGAAAGAATTGATGCATAATCATGTCTTTAATTATTTTGATGTATTGATTTATTAAATAAGGAGAATGTTGAAATAGAAAGAATATATTTATCTTATTAGGAAAGGTGTCTCAACCTTGCTCCTAATGTTGAGTATATGAAGAATGCAGTTTTCAGACTATGAAAATATAAAACATTAATTTATGAGCTATAAATTAAAAAAGAAAAATAGGTTGTTTAAAATTTATTTCAAGGGTTCCTATTGTGTAGATATTTCCAAGATTTATAATTTTAAAAAAATGGGTCCCCAACAACCTCCTTAATCAAAATTTATGGCCTTTGGAAGTTGGGCCTCTTACATTGGAAATGAAAAATATAATATACATAAAAAAGAGTTATAAGAGAGAATTACACTTGTCGACCAACTTATGATGCATATTCCAACACATTATAAAGCTTATTTGAATAGAGATGATGAATCTAAAATGGAACACCTAAATTGGTGAGTGGATTATGACACACTCATGATAGGTGGAAGGAATATGTCATTAAATTAGCTTGTGAACTCATCTTAGTATTTAGTTGTTGGTTTTCTAACTAGGTATTTGGTCACCACATTTTTAGATTATTTTAGCTCATATTTTTAGATTGACATTTGATAGTTTTGTATACTACTTATCCTATTTATAGTATATTTGATATGGAGGTATTAGATAGTGAGATTGTAGGTACTTTTATGTTGTCAAAATTTCTCCAAGTGTCTAGTTGGTGATACTCTTGTAAAATGCTTGCTTTGCAAGTGTATTATAACTATGTTTATGTTATTGAATAATATTTGGTTTCCCTAGAGAGTGTAGCTTTTTATACCAGAATTTTTTTTCCTATGTACACTTGTGTTGTGGTATGATTTTATTCATGTTTTATACTTATTTATCCTTTCCATAATTGTAAATATCTAAAACTTGCACAATACTCTCCTTGAAAATTTATTTTAAGAATCATTTCCATTTACCTTGCTTCCTTTCATATCCACTCCTAATAATTGTTTCAACTTCTCAACTATAATGAAAAAGAGTCATACTTAGAGCCATTGATTAAACCTTATGATGGAGACTCTACTAGAGTATATAATTTCCATGGTGAGGACAAAAATGATAAATAAAAAGTATCCCTTAGCGATAAAGAATAATACTTTTTGAATCTCTTATGAAAATATTACTCACCATTACACTAAATCAAAGAATCGAACATATTTCACTTCTAGAATTGTGATATTTTGACAATTTGACTTAAAAGAAAGGGAGCACAAATGATTCTTCACCTATATTATTTTCCATTCCTAAAATGGAGACTTTTTCTTTTGAGTTTATTGAAGAACACTCAAATTGAGGTTGATTTTATGTATCTACACCCATGGTCAACCAAAGAATATGGAGAAAAACTAGAAAGTATTCTTCTTCCAAAGAAAGATTAAATTCCAACTTGAGGTTGATTATATGAATCTATACCCTTGAAGAAGAATGATGTGGTAGAAATAAATATTAAAGACCAACTTGAGGTTGATTTCATGTATCTACACCCTTGGTCAACCAAAATATATGGAGACAAACTAGAAAGTATTCTTCTTCCAACATACATGCAATATAAATACTAAGTGTTCAAGGTTCTTGAAGAGAATGACAAAGGAGAAGATCTACAAGTAAAGATTAGAAACAACCATATTTTTTAATCATTCTATTTTAAAGACCTATTTGTGACAAGTTATATAATTTTATTACAACATTTTATCCCTCTTAATGTTGGTAAATTAAATGAATCATATATTAGAAAAGAAGAAAAACATTTGCACACTCTTGATAATTGTCTCAAATTCTTGGTTACAAAAGTAAATAAAATGTTAATTAAGGCATAAATTGTTAGTGAAAATTGTTAATACACTGATAAATTTCATTTACATAATGACAACAATAGTTGAGAGGGTAAAAAAAAATTTGTGAAGAAGGTACATAAATAATTTTTGATTTGTCTTGGTTCAATGAAAACTAGGGGTTTCCAAGTCAAAATATTCTTAACATAAGGGGATTAAGAAATGTTGAAATTATAAGAAAGAGTTAGTGGACAAATAAATCCATATATTAACTTATCATTTAGCACACCTTTTGATGCTATATGGAAGAGATTTGAAAAGTTGGAATTATTAAAAGAGAAATAAACAAATCATGAAGGGAAAAATAGAATCATTCAAGGTCTTCCACAATATGAGACCTCTTTATCTTGAGTTTATGTCTCAAAGCACTAGATGATGATATTCTTTGCAAAGGATGTGATTATTTCTTCACCAATCATTGAAGAGGATCCCTTTGTTCATGAACCCAAGGGAATGAATTTTGCATTCTCTTCCCCTTCTTCACAATTATCAGAAAGATAATTTTGTAAGTTTATTTTAGTGAAGAATGAAACTTCTTATTTTATAAGAAATGATCATATGTTCATCAAAATTACTATTCACGAAATGGACTCACAACCCAAGCTAGTAAAATCTTTATCTCCTTAAAATTTATATGAAACATATCACACTTTAGATTTACTCTACTTAGAATCGATTGGTTAGGGTTGTATCTAAATATTGGATATTGAGATACCTAATGCAATGTAGGGACATATGATTGATGGTATACATGCTAATATCAAATGATTTAATAGGTTTCTGAATTGTATAGAAAATAGTGGCTAACATGGTATGATACATTATTCCTTAAGATTGCACATTTCAAATACTTTGAATCCCTCATCAAGAATGTGAGACAGAAATGTGGTTCACATATACTTCATAAGTACAACTTATTATTCTGCACAAGTACCTATTTATTTGAAACTTGTTAATGGTTTGTATGAACTCTTTAGAAGCAATGAATGTAGGTGTCTCCTACCATGTATATAAGTTACCTAGGATTTTTATGTTTGGTTTCATTTTTTTTATTGATTAAGCATGGAAAGGACCCTGACCCATACAAAAGTACAAAAGTTAATAGACCAACAACATGAAAAAAAAACACAACAGAGGAAGAAAAACATAAAGAGAACCACTTCCCCCAAACCCAATCAACCAAACAACATTAGCCTATACCCACCACATCAAAATTTATAAACCTATCAATAATCCCTAAGAGATATAACCATTTCATCTTAATATCCATCCACAAAATTAGGTTATACTAGCATAACCTTAAAAGAGTATCCAACCGATAATCAGAGTTCTCAACAGAAATAAAACTAGAGAAACAATAGTCTAGGAACCTACATCCTATACCAACTAAACATCTGATAGAATAGCAAAAAAACTTCATGGCAGCACGTAACAAAAAACAAGAAGGACCAACACTAAGGATCAAGCATCCTCAATCAGGATCCATGCCTTCACAAGGTCTTCAATAGAATCTTCAAAGTTATCTTTGAGCTCCATTCTTCCAGACAAATTGTCCTCTTCATCGTTTTCATTTTTCCTCTATTATTTCTATAGCTTTCCTTGTCTAGAAATAGTGGCCATGATGACTTTTTCATAACTACATCCATGACCCTGCACAAACTCTTCACCGCATTTTCAAGTTCCCAGATTTTGTTGGAATTATCATCCTTTTGCATCATTTTTTCCAACAACTCCATTCTTTCCTCCACCCTTTGAATTTGACCAGTATCAAAGTCCAACATGTTTTCTTTTAAATATTCATTACCAAGGTTAGGAATCTCCCTAACCTCTAGGTCATCGGTAGCATCACCTTTACCAATTTTGGCAAGAGACACTGCACATGTCATCTGGTGTTGTCATTGATGGAAACCCTAGTCAGTAATCCTATCCACACTTCAACATTTGCTCGTTTCAGAAGTCAGATCGAAGCTAGGTGATAATTGTTAATGTTGGAACAGAGCATCTGACAGAGTTGTGTATATCGATTCACATGCAATTTTCTGTTTTAGATCTTAGGGAAGGTATTTTGATGTATAATCTATGTTATCTTTGAATCATAGAGCCTCATATTGATTTGTGTGCAAGTTAGAAGATCCAGTTGATTGATTTTCAGTTTAACAGTGCAAAAGGCCGACTTGATGGATGTAGCGTGTTGCGGATGTTCAAGGAAAAATTGTTTAAGGTTTTATTTTGTTTGAGGATTTTGTTTTGGGTCCTCACTATGTTGTGATTGACTTTGGTTGATTCACATTGATAATTATTTATGGTTTGGGCTGACAGTTTGTATATGTTTTATATTTTGTTAAAGCTGACATGTAGTTGTTGAAATCTCTTATCGCGTGGATATATATAAGAAATTGTTTATATCATTTTGGTATGTGTTGTGATGTAATGTGAAAGTTAGAATAATTATTGATCGATTGTGCGCAGTTTCACTTGAGCAAAAAGAAGATTTGTGATCCGAATTAAAGCAAAGAGTTTTAAGAGCAGAAGAGCGGAATCATACAGAGTGTGAAGAATGTTGCAAATGTGCTTAACCAAAACTATAATTAGACATTAGCAGATGTTATTTTCTGAGTCCAAAATCTTGTGTATGTAATCTAAATGTTTTGTAAGACAGTGAGTCTTCTTTTGAGTGGTGAGCTCTAGGTAGTGTGTCTGAATGCATGTGCATTACATTTGTAAACACTTATATTGAGTATACTCATATTGTGGATTGACCTCCACCGTGTTTTTTCCCCTAACAGGGTTTCCATGTAAAAATCCTTGTGTTATGGTGTTGTGGTTGATTGCTTTGTGTTCTTGCATCTTTCTTTTGCTTCAATGTTATAAGTGGTTTAAGGATCAGATTAATAAAGTTAAATTTTGTAGAACACTGATTCACCCCCTCTCTTAGTGTTCCTTGATTCCAACAATCAACAACCATATCTATGTCTTCCTCCACATCCTTCCCATCCTTGTGTTGTGAATCACCAGCCTCCTCCTCCTCCTGGCTAGATTCTTCCACTTCCTCTGACTTCGACTCCTCCTCTTGAGGAGACTCACCACCAAGGCTATCTGGCACTTCCTTAGAAGATGAAGCCTTTTTTTCCCTTGCTACCTTCTTCCCCTTACTATCCAGAGAATCTTCCACATTCTTTTCTTTTGAGCTTTTAGATTATTTACATTTTTCAGACCCCTTCGACGCAGTCAAAGAAAGTCGAGTTAATCTTTGACCCACCAAAGTGGAACATTCAGGGTTGTTTTCATTGTCATCAAGAATCATTATAGTGTTGGGGTCAGCCCCCAACTCATGAATCATCATTTTTCTCTTTTTGTTCACAACGGGAGCAATGGCAATAGCACTATGTTTTCTCGGAGTGATTTTGAGAAGGTCCAACCAAGAGGATTCCATAAGATTAGGGGAGCCTTTTACATAATATTTAGTCGAGGAGTGGGGTCAACTTTCTATAAGCTCGATTTTAATAGAACTTTTGGGAGTAGGGTTTTCAAGAAAATTAAGGAAAAAAAATCTTTGCAGAGAAGTAGCAAGCACATATTTACATATCACATGAATCAAGCCCTATTGTAAAGGAGGGTTAGTGTCATTGTTAATGCTTTAGCTCAAAGATGAAAAGAAGAAAAATGAAAGATTAATTTTCTCAAGATGATGGATGTAGTTCAAAATCGAAAAGTGGCAGCCATGGATAGAATGGAAATGGCCTTCCAACATAAATTATTTCATTACAAAGAAGAAAACATTATGGTACGGTGGAGGAAGTAAAACCCTAGAGCACCCATTTTGAAATCTCTGAGCTTTTTCTTTATCCTCAAAAAACTTATCAATATAAGTTTGATATTTTCCATTGCTTACCTTAGCCACCTTCTTTCCCTCATACGCTAGCCTCGTCGCTTTGGCTATGAGCTTAGCATCAATTGTAAAATGGAGGCCACATAGCTTAACTTCCCCATCTTTCTAGGAGTTCACAAATTTATAGCTCAGTTGCTCGTTGTAACCTTCCATGGAAACAAAGTAAGGGGTAAACCTAGCCCGCTCAAACAAACCTCAAAGTCTGCATTCTTTCTTAGGGAGTCGTATTTACTCGACTTCGTCCTCTTCCTAGGGCCTCCCATGTTTTTGTCCTTGGTAGAATAATTCTTAGGAAGAAGTAAAAACTCCTCTCTTTGGCCTTCTCATTCACAACAGTAGCAACAAGTAATTCAAAAACTTCAGTTTTGATGGAGACTTGGTGATTTTTCATTTGCAAGATTAACGGCTCGAACCTTCTGGTAGTTTGTTGAAAATGATCAATCTAAATGTAAAGCCAAATATTATATTTTTGAATCATGTCATTATGATAACAGACAAATCTGCCACCTTTATGAGTCATGATAACTCTTTGTTATTACCCTCCTTGGCCTTGACGAAAACACATGTCAAAATGTCTTTTGCAAAATCCAATGCACAATCTTTAGAGATTTAAATTATGATCCCTATATCCTCATTAACATCTTTATTTTTTACACACGAGGTTTCCAAAACAATCTATCCTTTCCACCCCTTTCTTTTTAAACCTTTTAGATCTGGCGTACCATTGCCTTTAATACTGTACCTCCCAATCCATCTTATCAGCCTACCCAATTGCCACCAAAGAAAGACGACAACCAACTTGATAGTTGGACAACACTAGAAACCACCACTCTTATTAATTATTATCATTTTTTCCATGATTAATCGAATCCCCCACTCTATCCTTAGCAATTATTTCCTTAATTTGGTTTGATAAATTGGAAAAATCCCAATATTT
>VDFB02000002.1:107030708-107054984 GCA_007258455.2 Sequoia sempervirens | reverse complement strand
GTTGTAACCTTCCATGGCAGCAAAGTAAGGGGTAAACCTAGTCCGCTCAAACAAACCCCAAAGCTTTGCATTCTTTCTCAGGGAGTCATATTTACTCGACTTCGTCCTCTTCCTAGGGCCTCCCATGTTTTTGTCCTTGGTAGAATAATTCTTAGGAAGAATTAAAAACTCCTCTCTTTTCCCTTCCTCATTCACAGTAGCAGCAGCAGGTAATTCAAAAACTTTAGTTTTGATGGAGACTTGGTGATTTTTCATTTGCAAGATTAATGGCTCGAACCTTCTGGTAGTTTGTTTAAAATGATCAATCTAAATGTAAAGCCAAATATCATATTTTTGAATCCTATCATTATGATAACAAACAACTTTGCCACCTTTATGAGTCATGATAACTCTTTTTTATTACCCTCCTTGGCCTCGACGAAAACACATGTCAAAATTTCTTTTCCAAAATCAAATGCACAATCTTTAGAGATTTAAATTATGATCCCTATATCCTCATTAACATCTTTCTTTTTTACACACGAGGTTTCCAAAACAATTTGTCCTTTCCACCCCTTTCTTTTTAAATCTTTTAGATCTAGCGTACCATTACCTTTAATACTGTACCCCCCAATCCATCTTATTAGCCTACCCAATTGCCACCAAAGAAAGATGACAACCAACTTGATAGTTGGACAACACTGTAAACCACCACTCTTATTAATTATTACCATTTTGTTCATGATTAATTGAATCCCCCACTCTATCCTTAGCGATTATTTCCTTAATTTGGTTTGATAAATTGAAAAAATCCCAATATTTTAATGTCTCCTGCCTAAAGCCAAAATTTGCTAAGGCATCAGTCGCTCTATTACCTTCCCTAAAGGTGTGGCATATCTTGCAAATTCAGAAAGAATGTAATGTATTTTTGCAGTCATCCAACAAATCTTTTATCTCCCAAGGGGCCTCAAATTTATTGTTTAAATAATCAAATATTTACTTGGAACCCCCCTTCAAAATAACCTTTGTGTAGCCATTATCTTTAAGATAGCCTATTCCTATGCAAGCAGCATAATCCTTCACCAAATTATTCGTTGTTGTTCCCAAGCCCTTGTTGTATCCAGCCACATAGATGCCATGTAGCTCTTTGCTAGGTAGCATCTAAAAAGACCTATTATTTCCTCTCTTTTCCAAAACCCAGTGAGAGCAGGCTTTGTCTTAAAGGTCAACAATTATATTGTGAGAATAGGGGGGTATACTCCAACAATCAGCAAACATTTTAACCGAAGGAGGGAAAACCCAGTCAACCATCAGACTCTTTAGAAAAAAATCCCAAACTTCTTGAGCATAAGAACATTGGAAGAGCATATGCATAATTGTTTCTTCCTCTTCATTACATAGGTAACATCTATTAACTAAGTAGCATCCCCTTTTCTTAAGGTTGTTAATTGTAAGAATATTTCCATGCATCATTATCCACCAAAAGAAGTTAATTCCAGGGATTAAGTTCTTGCTCCACACAGTATTTCAATTAAAGATCCCTAAATGGAGAGGCTACAAATCCATAGTCTCATAAGTTGATCTTACTAAAAATTGCCCAAAAGCATTTTTTGTCCAAATACACTCATCATTCCTATTTCTTGAGAAGAGGTCAGGGTTCCCAATTTTCCTCAAGAGGGAGTCCAAAGTTGCATCCCAATTTAGTTGTCTACCACCCCTAAGAACAACATTATTCAAATAGTTCTTGAAGTCAATCCATTTTGGTCTCACACCATCCCAATTTAAATAATTTGAGACCTTTTTTCCAATACGTCTCTTCAATTTGATTCTAATTTGTTGAAGGTTGTCACTAGATGACAAAGGAGCATAGGTAGACCAAGCATCCTCCCAAAGGTTAGCTCTAGACCCATTTCCAATTCTCAATTTCGCTCCTTTTGTTAGAGTTCCTCTCACCTTTAGTAGGTTATTCCAAAAGGAAAAACCATAGGGAAGTTCCTTATTTCTGAGGAAATAGCAAACATCCTTGTTACCCAAGTATTTAGCCCTTAGAATTTGAACCCAATCTTTTTCTCCTTCCAGAAGAAACCAACCCATTTTTGCCACAAGAGCTTTATTGAACCTTTTTTTTCTTCTTATTCCCAATCCTCCTTCCCTCTTCAAAGTACAAGAAATTTCCCATCTAACAAGCACCATTCTTTTCCTTTCTTCCACGCCTGACCATAAGAACCTCCTTTGAATCATTTCAATTTTCTTAGCAATATAGGCAAGAATGTTGAAAAGAGAGATAATAGACAAGAATGTTTTGTAAAGAAGCTTTTAATAGATGAACCTTCCCAGCCAAACTTAGCAATTTTCCTTTCCACCCTGCCAGCTACTTTTGAATCTTTTCCATAATATAATTCCAATAGTTACTATTGGGTTTTCTTGAGATTAACAGTAACCCCTGATAGGTAGCAGGAAAATCAGCCTCTTGGTATCCTAAAATACTTATCACTTTATCCTTAACAATCTAGCTGGTATTGAAAAAATAGATTTTACTCTTCTGGTAATTGATATATTGGCCAAAAACCTTTGCATATTTATCAAGGATCACTTTCCATTGTTTCACTTCCAAAATAGAGGCCTCCCCCAAGAGGATAGTGTCATTGAAAAACTGTTGATGAGAAGCAGGGGAAAGAGAAGAAGCAGCACAAAAACCTTTCAAAGCTTTATTTGCAAGTTGTTTCTAGATATTGCATCCCAAAGCTTCAACAACAATGAAAAAAAGATAAGGTGACAAGGGGTCTCCTTTTCTCAGGCCATGACATGAAGAGAAGAAGCCTTTGAGGAACCCCATTAATCAAGACAAAATACTCAAGGGAAGTGACACATGATCTGATTAAATTGAAGAATTTTCCTTTAAAACCAAAATTTTCAAGAATAGCAAATAGGAAATTCCAAGAGACCTGATCATACGCTTTAGAAATATCTAGTTTTAAAGCCATACCCTATTTTTTGTTGTGGTCCATAGAATGTAACACCTCATAAGTATAAATAGCTACATCCAATATTTTTCTCCCCTGGACAAACCCTTTTTGACTAACAACAATCATTTTATTTAGAACTAATTTCAATCTATTAAACATAATCTTGGAACAGATCTTATAAGTGGTGTTACACAAAATGATAGGTCTATAGTCATTCATAGAAGTAGCTTCATTAGTCTTAGGGATAAGTGCAATAAAAGTGGTGTTAATCTGAATTAAAATCCTTCCTGACCTAAAGAAATCCCTGACCACATTGAACAAGTCGGTAGAAACAATATCTCAATAGACCTGGAAAAACTTTGAAGGGAAGTCATCTGACCCTGGTGCTTTGAAAGCTCCAAAAGATAAAAAAACCTCCTTAACTTCACTCATGGAAACAGCTTTAGACATTTCATTTAAATCTTGCTCCATGATAACATTAGGAATTGTCTATAGGAAGTCATCCAATTCAGAGTTGTCAACCATTGGCAATTTAGGAAAATTTGAAAAAAAGGAAACAACCTCCCTAGCAATGTCCTCCTCTTTATCAAGTCTAGTCCCATTTGAAGTAACTAAGAATCTAATCTTATTTCTTTCTCTATGTTTTAAGGTGGATTGGTGGAAAATTTTGTATTTCTATCCCCTTCTCTCAACCATTGGATTCTTTATTTTTGTTTCCAAAAGATTTCTTCCTTTTTATTTATTTTATACCATTGAGATCTAAGACCCCTTTCATGGTTACAAGTCTCTTCATCCATAATTCCCAACTCATTAGATCTTGAATCTCCTTTAGTTTTAAGCTTAAATCTTTTTTGGTGGTAAAAATGTTCCCAAATGAATACTTATTCCACCCCTTGACCTTCTCTTTGGCCATTTTTGGCTTCTAAGCTAATCTATACATAGGAGTACCATCACAAGGAGCTTTCCACCACTCTTCAACCAAGGATATGAAGTTCGGATGAAGAGACCACATTATTTCATATCTGAAAGGAAATGGTCCTTTAACCCTTTTATCATCCCATTCTAGAAGGAGAGCACTATAATCAGAACATGTTCTAGGGAAAGCAAAAAGGGTGAGATTCTGCAAGATGTTCCAATTAGAGGAAACAAGGAACCTATCCAACTTAACCTGGATCAAATGACTACCCTGCCTCTATTTTTCCAAGTAAAAAGAGATCCATTTAGAGAAATGTCCATTAACCCCACAGAGTTAAGAAACCTCGATAAGTCCATCATGCTAACTGAGAAATCAATAAGGCCTCCACTCTTTTTTGAGGGATACAAAGGGGAACTAAAATCTCCACAAAGCATCCAGAACTCTTCCCTTCTATTAATAATGATACCCTCCAGATGGTTCCAAAGATCAAGCCTATCCAGTCTTGAGTTAGGGCCATAAATATTAACCATATTCCACTTGACTAAGGTTATATTATCTTCCATAGAAACTATGAGACGGTTCTTATATTTGTATAAATTTAACCTTCCAGCAAGCCTAGAAGGGTTCCAACAAGTTGCAATCCTCCTTGAGGCTCCCTCAGCATCACTAACTTCAAAACTAGCACAAGACCAAAGCCACTTTATCACCTTCTCAATTTTTTCTCTTTTCATTTTCGTTTCTTGAATTAAGAGTAATTCGGTTTGACATCAGCTACATAAGCTTTTAACAGATGTTGTTTATAAGGGCCATTAAGTCCCCTAACATTCCAAGACAACAGACGCATCAAAGCAAAAAGAAAAGCAGTATCACCTTGATACTACAAAGAGCAAGAGAAGATCTCCCCCTCTTTCTAGATTTACTCCCAACCAGGGATTCAAGATTTCTCTACTTACCAATCGCCACATATCTTGATGTTTCTTTGATCCTCAACTCTTTTAGTAGCAGTATGCCTACTTTGGTATTTCCTCCTAAATTCAGTTTCTTCTTTTTCCTTGATTTTATATTTATCCATTCCTCGCCTACCAAACCCTCTTTCTAAGGGGAACCAAAATTCATCAAGTATTTCTTGCTTCCATCTTTATCCTCCTTCTCATGCTTATCTTCTAGTGTATAATCATCCACCAAATCCAAGTTTGTCATAGGGAGCTCAAGAGAGGAAGTCAGTAATTTTTCCATCTAACTAACAATCTCACCCTCCTCCAGAGGTTCACTTTGTTGTTCCATAGTTTTAGAAACACCTCCCTCCATTTCATGTGATGATTTTTCCAAGTTATCAACCTTTTCATTACCATTTTGTGGTTTGAGATATTTCTCTAAGGAAGGAAAAGTATTGAACCCAATAGTAGCCCCCTCAGAGAGATCCAATTCAGCATTGGCCATGGGAACATCCTCATTCAGGGTCTAACCCTCAGCCTCGTTCAACATTTGAGAAGGCATCATCATCTTATCAGAAAACAACACTGCCGAGTTAGGAACCGGTGTAACAAGCTCCTTTATCAAGTTCATTGGGACCACATTTTTCAAGGGAGAGCTCTCTAGGACTCCATGTTGAGACTTTTTAGGCTCAAGTGGGAGTTTTTACAAACATCCTAGAAATGACTAAACTTATTACATGGAAAAAAACCAAATATTTTTCATACTCCAACAGTTGGACCTATCTTCCAAAGCTCAATTTTAAGGTCACAGAGGTAGGAAGAAGTATGTTGACAGTAACATTCACACACATTCTAGCATAAACCAATCTAGACTTGAGAAGGGTTACTTTTTCCACCGTAACCAAGGTGCCAAAAGAATTAGCAATACCTTTAAAAACATTTTGATGCCAAAATTCCAAAGGTAAACCAGGGAGCCTAACCCAGGTAGGGGAAACTTTACCCGGGTCAACAGAGGCATCAAACCCTAGTTTCCACTTGCATAGGGACAAAATATTCTTGAAGCTTCTATCGAAAGCCCAAGGGAATCCCGAGAGAACCCTAATCATATCCTCAGGGATAACAAAAGTAAATAAAAAAAGACCTTTAGGAATAGCACTTATGGACACACTACCCTTGAGATTCCAGGTGTCAGTGGCCCACTTACGTACCTGGTCAATAGTAGGATGACCAACAAAGAACTTTCCAACCAAGGACAACTTCAGACCTTCCATAGAATCATTCAATATAACATTTGGGACATCCACTTCATCCCCTTCCACAGTGCAGAAAGCAGACAAAGAATTCTAAGGCGCCTTTGTCGAAACCTTTCCACCAACAAGCTTTTCAACATAGGAAATAGTGTTCTCACTAGCAAACAAAGTGTCCTTACCCCCAGGAAAAGGAACATGTGAAGCACCATGTGTAATTTTAGCCCCCCTAGAAGGCGAGGGCAAGGAACTAACATTCTAGGAAGGAGCAAAGTGCATGGGCAGGGGAGACCTGATGGGGCCCCCTCCAGGCCGATTCATTAGGAAACACATAAGCTCAAAAATTTGAAAAAAGGAGCACGCACAGAGAGCTCAGTTCATTAACGAGTGGTTTCATTGTTTTTGTGTAATCTTCTAATTTGTTTATTTTTTATTGTTTTAAAGTCTCTTCCTATTTCTTGTCATGTTGTGTTCAACTCTTGACTATGGTCTAATGGATAAAATTATATTCTAGGTTTGAGATTTTGGGGTTCCTTTTGCATCCACAAGGTTCTTGTTTGTAGTTAGAACCAAATGTTATCCTCTTTCTTACTATGGAAAGTCTTAAACTTTTGCACTCTCTAGGTCAATACAGGTCATCAAGTCATTTTACTAAAGTTGTGTCAGTATTTCAAGTCATATGTGAGGGTTTTATTTTCATCTTGGATTGATTAAGTAAAAAATGAGGACATCAATTAGTCTTGTCATAAATGTTCTCGATTGTTTTGAGTTGTCAAATCATCTATCAAGTTAAAAATTGTTAATTGTTTGTTTAGTTGTTAAGTGATTTGGAGCCAAGTTTGGTTGCTTGAAAGTGTCACAAATTTCTTCAAGTCAAGCTATAAAACCTTGTCAATTTGGTAACATGTGTAAAATTTATTAAATATTTGGTGAAATCATTATGGGTAGTCATGTGGAGCTTCAATGCAATTTTAGAGGTTTGTAGTTTTAGGCTACATTTTAGCTTTTTGTTTTTCCACAATTTGTAGTTTCATGGAGTCACAAAGTGGTTTTAAAAGTTTGACAGTAAATTCTAAGGGAGTCTTTTGTAGTTTAGATGTATGTTGATTTCAGAATATATTGTCTAAAAGCAATAATAGTTTGACACACATATGTGAATTTATAGTTCTTGAAGTTTTGATACATGGTCACAAATTTGCACATAGTGCATATTTTGCTTTTAAAAGTTTGACAATGAGTTTGCAATGATATTTTAACGTATTCACATTGATTTAAAGTTATATAATATATAAATGAAGTTGCACTGGTTAATAAGTAGGCGGAATCACTTTTAACACAATTTGTAGTTTTTCATTTATAATTTGTAAAGTTACAATTCATAATTTATAGTCACATGTTACAAATTGATTTACAAATGTAATTTTATCAAATCTGAATAGTTTTAAACACATTGTTAGATCAGGAAAAAGATTGAGAAGATTGTAAAAATAAAAGGCAAGTTAAATCTAGTGAAAATATACTTTTTAAAATTACAAAATATTTTCTTATTATCAATAATAAACTGATTTGTAATTTAAGATATCTGATACATTAAATTAAATATTTGAAAATTGTGCATCAACTCCCTATTTCCCTTATTTTTTTGCAAAATTGTTGCACTAGAGATTTTAGAGTTTAAGCGCAATTGTAAAATTATCCATCAGAAATATGATGCCAATTGCACCAAACTCTCTACTCTTTGGAGTCTTCAAATACCAAAGCTGTAAGACTACAAGCCAACTTTACAGTGTGCAACGACTTTCTGTCTCTTGCGGATTGTGGAATAGATGGAAGGGCAACAGAAAAGCTGAGTCTTGCAAAAGCTACAATTTCAATGAGAGTTCAAAACCACTATGGTCAAAAAATGTTCTGGTAGACATGCATTTAAAGGGTGAGTGAGCTATGAGCCGGTATTGGCATGGTGTGATGGTTTATAGGTGGCATTGTTGTTCTTGCCACCAAGGTTCAAACCCCGTTGGGGTGTTATTGTTGAATGGTTGTATCCGATTCATAGCTCCGGTCAAAAGCGTTTACTCCTTGAATAAAAAAAAAAAGGTGAGTGAGCTATGTGATAAATTGCCTCACTGAAATGTGGACTGCCATGATTGCAAGAAATAGCAGAGAATGGAGTTGTTAAAAAGATTTTACAAACTTTCAAATAGTTTTAGGGTTTCCAAATTTTGTTTCTAGCGCATAGACTAAAATGGTATTGGAATGCTCATACGAATGCAATTAGTAGGTGTAAACTAGTTTCTATGACATTTACAAGCATCCATCCTTCCTGCCTGTGCTAAAATGGGCGATTTATGAGTTTTTAAAGGAGAATTTTTTGGTTGGAAATGCTATGTTGGAAGCATTGAAAGGCATGTGATATGCTTGACAAAATGTCTAATGCTATAAAAACATGGTTGCCAATATGAATAAAATTGATTTGTCGAAAACACTTCAAAATCTTTATAGGTAAATGCAACAGACAACTATAAAACCAAACTCCTCAATTTTTTCCCGAATTTACATGACCTACACCAGTATGGTAACCTTGGAATAGAGTATAAGAAGTGTAGAAGAAGAATGGAGCGTAAATGGAGAGAAACTCAACATGCTTACTTGTGTGGCTTCACATTCAGATTTTGGCAATTTGTGCACATATGGTTGGAGGATCACCTCTAAGAAATGGGGATTGATAAAGAGGGACAAGTATATGGTTGATGATGGAACAAGTTTAGCCAGGTTAGTATTGAGATAGTACTGACCATTGCTAGCCACACTTCTGGTAAATAGAAAGTTGTTCAGGTGTCATGTGATTGGTGACATCAACTATTTGCATGTCATAAGTTTTAACATTTTACTATAAGGATATTTTATCAAGTTTGTCATGTATTTATTTTGATGGATTATGAGATGTACATACTACATTCATTTTGGAGACCTTTTTTCTTTCTTTCTTTTTTTTTAAGTATTTTATAAATCTTGAAGGAGGAAGTTGAATGATTACTCAGAAGGTGAATTATTGATTTCATCTATTGTAAACTTAATCATTTTATAAGACCTTTTTAGATCTTTTGTAGGGGAATTTCGGGGAGTATTTTCACTTACTAGATATATTGTGATACTTATTAAAATCTTTTTCATCCAGCACAATCATGTACTTTGAAAATCTCTAAGAGACTTTGTATTCTAATTCTTTAAAGAATAATAAAAGATAATTTTAGACTTGTATCTATTATTCCTTTCACATTTTATTTTCTTATTCTTAAGTTAATAAAAAAAATGTTTTTTCTTATGTGTTTGGGTAAGTGTGAATGATTAAAATTATTGTTCGCATTTGAACACTATATGTATAGATCGTTTGAAATTTGTTTCTAGTTTGGTTTTGCACGTTTGTTTCCCCTTTTCCCTTTCATTTCTATTCATTTTTGAGGAATCCCAAATGATGTTCTCTTTACGTCTCATTTATGATTTCTCCTTTTTTCTCTCTTTTATCATTTTATTTTTGTACCCTTTCATACTTTATGGCAAAAAGTATATAGAAATTAGTAAACACCTTCATCCTAAGAGAGAGTTGTCCCTCTCAAATACAAAAAAGAATTGCAAATTCAATGGCAATTTCTCTAATTGTTGCAAGCACATGTAGCTACGCATTAGATGAGTCATGTTGATCTTTATAAAAACCACAAGAAGAAGTTTACTTGCTAAATAGTGTAAGACCTTTTCCTAATTGTTGTTTAGCTTGAGAACTATCTATTGTGGATAGGTGTGAACTATCTATTGTGGATAGGTTTGTACCCTCAACTCCCACTCAACTTGGAGAACTATAGTGTTGACACTCTTTGGTCCTATGTGTCATGGGCCATTCTAATAGACTTATAGAACTTTTTGAAAATTATTATGAGAAACATTTGATTAATATATCATAGTTGTTGACACTAACTATTTTTCAACATTTCATGTGTGTAGGAAGTTATACAATGGATCATGTCGAGTTTGATTATTCAATTTTGGTATTATTGTTTTGATTAGTTATTATATGATGATATGATGATTTTGATGATTGGTCTATGTCAACAAGTAGAGGATAACTCTTGTATTGAGATATTATTTACCATTTAATGGCACAAAAGAGCACATAACAATATATCGATACTTGATCATTAGTCTAGTCTTGTTGTAAGTCTTGTGTAGGGTGTTGTCCTTTGTTCTAGTCATTTTTATCAATGCCTTATTAAGTTTGCAATATTCTTTGTGATAGTAGTGTGTGAGTGAGTGTGTGTATGTGAATTTTAAAGTAAGTATGTCTTACTGCAGGTTATCTATTTTATTTCTCTAATTATTAAGCATCTTCGAATTAATCTATGTAGAATATATATTAATACACATTAATCTTTGACTATGCAAAATAACCTAAAGATATATTGTTAAGGATTTTTTCAAACCTAAAGATTATGGGCTAAAACCTTGGTCTATGACAACAAGATTTTATTCAAATTGCATGTTTATTGAGTTGGTGTGCTTAAATTTTCATAGAACGTAAAATATAAAAGATAAAATATACAAAGTTATGCACTATTAACATATTGTCTAACAATGAAAACTAGTTAGCACTCTTACCATAAGCTTGAATGACATGTAATAATATTTTGAGTTGTGTTTTGGTATTGAGCTAGCAATCTCTCTCACTTTATTTTATAGTCTTGAGGTTCTGAATAGTCTTGTAACACTACTTTTCCCCAAGTATAAGATTGGATAGATTTAATATATTAGAGTTATTTTTTTATGGCAACGGATTTATTAGTGTTATTATCTAAGGTTTTAATGTTGTAAAGTACACCTATAATTTAACTACAAATATATAAAATGCATATTTATCAATGTTAACTAACTTAATACTTGATTACATTAAGATTACCATCATTAATATATAAATTTACATCTAACAATATGAGTATGATCAAAAGAAACAAATAAAATCATAAAACAATTTAATTGAATCAACTCCATCTCATTCATAATTAAAATATATTTTAATGAGTTCAATACTTATATGAATCATAGCACTTGAAAAGCTCATTCTCACTCTAGGAAGATTTCAGTGGCATTGGCTTTCAATATGGCACACATCAAAGAACATACATGTAAAAACACAATTCTGCTTACGCACCATGCAAATGCATCAAAGCCTTGGCTAGGACAATCTCGAGTGTTTTTTGTACCCCGAGTTGGACACACTTTGTGTGCCCCCTCCTCAAATTTCCATAGCCCACAAAACCATCTTCTTCTTCCTTGAGTGATCTCCCTGTCCTTATCCAAGTCTCATGTAAATGACTTATATAAGCCTTAAGGGTTGGCTTTCAAACCATCACACCCTTTCACGAAGGTTGCATTTAAATATTATTTAATGAATAATGAATATAATTATTCCTCTCTTTTAAAAGAGTTTTAATAAATATTCTTCTTTTATCCCCATTTTAACCAAAGGATCACATTATCCTTTATTTTTCTATCTTCTCTTAATGCTTTTGTAACTTTCTTTGCACTTTGGATAAAAAGTTACATAACAAGTCTATCATTTCATGCTTTGAATGTGGCATTTATTCCTAAGACTTCTCAATTTTGGAAACATCATTTGGATGCTATTAATCATTTTTTTCTTTTTTTTTATCTTCTTGAAGAGCTCTACATGACATTTTTTTGTAGCCAAGAGCATTGAGTTTATCTACATGTATTTTTTACAATCTCATTTAATTGGTTGATTTAGTATAAACTTTTAGGATGGAGCTTGCCACGTGCTAGAGAATACTAAATTATTGGATTTAATGATGGTGTTTTTTAAATTACTACTAAGAATGGCATTTGATTTATTTGTTATCATTCTACCATGAAATGGAAAGAGGCTCTTGGCTTGGGCATGAAGCTATTGATCATTTCTTAGGTTTCCTAGATATTAATGGTGCTTAGTAATCTCTTTCCAATGCCCTTTTTGAAAAGGTGAATGATTATTCATTTATTTAAAATTGTTATTGTTCTTGTGTTTGGTGATTGCTCATATTTTCCTTTGCTATTAATTATGCATTATAAATAGGCCTTCAAGCCCAAGGTCATAGGTTATAGGATTGCATAGTAATTATTGAAAGGGGTAATAAACTCTTCGATTTCCTTATAGTTTTGAATTATTATGTTATTGCTTGGATTTAAAATATGTCTTGGGCTATTTGTATTACCTTTTCAAATTTATTTTACACTTAAGAGTTTATTTGATAAGCCATGTATTACTATGGTAGTCATTATTTGTTGTTGGGGAATTCTACTTAGGGTATGAACCATAGGATTTGTGAAATATTGTGGTTGCTTTATGGGTTAATCTATAAATAAGATCTTTTCTCTTTTCTTGGTCATGCATATTTAATGCTCATATGCATTAACTGTATATTATTAAAGGATTATTAAATTTGATAAGATTGTGGTATTACTAAGCCTTGATAGAATTTAAGGATTCTATTTACTACTGATTATATGAAGGATTGGTGTGTCTAGTTAAGGATATTAATTTGAATAATCATTTAAGGGTTATGACACCTATTTTGAAAAATAAAGTTCATAGTTAAATGGAATTTTGGAACTTAGGTTTGACTATGGGATACTTTCTTGAGTGTAATTGGGAATCATAACCAACAGTGTTGGTCAATAAATTATCATGTCTTCTCCTATGTTTGGGACTGGGAAGCCAGGGTTAGTTGTGGTGATTATGTTCATGGATGGGCTTAGATGGTGAATAACACCCCACAACTAGTTATATTCTTGGGAATTGATCCATTATTATTACAATGGATGCAAGCCTACATGTGATTGTCTCTTTATAAATGTTGAATGTTTAGATTGATTGGGTAGCTACATAGAATATATCTATATTTTACTCATGATAATATCAAGTAATTTATTGAAGTTTCCTAATTATGTGTAAATTGTTATTCTTGATATTCTTTGATCTTCTTCAAAGGATGATAGCTTTGTGAGTTTAAAAATATGGTGTAGTATGACCTTGTAGTTGTTGGTTATGTCTTACTGCTACTCCCTTAATATTAGAGTAGTACATCGAGTTATGAATAGTCAGCTTGTGGCTATCTTAACTCCTAATTAAGTCATATTATCATTATTGTATTGTTATTTAGTTTATTAGGTCAACCTAGGGCTTATATGGTGTTATCTAAGTCGGCCTGGGTGGTATCCTAGGCATAAAAGGTATAGAGGTTGTGAGTCTTATCTCATCATCATATTGTGAATTATGTTCTCATTGGAGATATTTGGAGGTTTTCCCCCTCGAAGTGGCTTGTTATTCTTAGTTATTCTTTAGTATTTGCAGCATATTTTCTATCATATTCTTCTATTGTGCAAGTTATTTCATTACAAGTGGTATCAAAGCATGATCTTGGCATCATGACGACAAGGCATTTTTGTCAATTTTGGATGCCATTTTGGAAAGCGCATATCTTTCAGGTTTTGGTGATTTTTTTCTAATTTTTAAAGAGTTTTTGAAGACCATATCAAAGAAGCTACAGTCAATATTTTAGAGGAATCAGAGCATATTTGAGTGAATTATTGCAGAATTAGGGTTTATACACAATTTATTTTGAAGCTAAATATCTCTCACATCCTACAAAATTGGAGCCTTATTTTTATTAGGTTTTTGAATAAATCATAGAGGAGTCTACAATCCAATTTTTTTAGAAATTGAAGCAGAAATAAGCAAGTTATTGAAAAATTAGGGTTTCCAACAAATTCACTCTCAAGGCTGCAAATCTACTAATTTCTAGGAGTTTTTTCTAGGTAAGTGGTATCTTGACCCTAGTAAGTTAAAATAATTTTTTTAGATAATTTAAGTTTCATTTGTGTGATTTATTGCAAAATTATTTTATACCATCATGATGGGGCCTACAACAAGAGGCAAAAAGAATGTTACCACATTGGGGAAATCTTCAAAGAATGAGGGAGTAGAAAATGAGGATTTTAACCCTAAGGATGAAATAAACAAAGTCAAGGGTGATATTTCATCATTAGAGAAGAAGATTATGGAAGAAATGGGTGAATTGAAATCATTTATTCAAGGTATATGGTGTAAGGGTAAAGATTCACCTCATAAGGTGGAAGATAATGCTTTTGTTGGACATGAATTCCTTGGACTTGACTTGGGTTTCAAGAAGGATCCTTAATTTAATAATCATATTCCAAGGAAATTCATACCTAAGTTGGATATGAGAAAGTTTGATGACAAGGATCCAAGCAATTGGCTATACTAAATGGAGCAATTCTTTGATATTCATCATGCCCCTAGTCAACAAAAGGTGGCTAAGGAATCACTAAACCTAGAACTAGATCAATTTATTTGGTATTGTTTTGATTAATAGGGAAAAATAGGTTTTGAAGGTACCTGAAACCCTATACATCAGTTACAAAATGTTGCTCGAAAAAGTATTCAAAAGTCTACCAACAACAACCCAATAGCCAAAAAACCAGCCACCACGGGTGCCAGAGTAAAAAAAGACAATCAACAACCATCGGCACCCACCTGCAAAACAACAGACATAAGACAAACCAAACAAAAACATAAAGAAACAAAAAACTAGTTAAGGCCACTCAGAGTTTTGGCCACCTCAATCTACTGGTCCTTATGTTTTTCAACCATATCCAATAGTTCCTTCTTCTCAGCATCGAACACTTTCTTCCATTCAGCTGATCCTCTACCAACAGGAACCTTGTCATCATCCTTCATAGTTTTTTTATCCTTAACCTTAGCCATTTTCTCTTTCTCCATAATCTCCGAGAAGAAAACTTGGTCTTCTCTGAGCTGCCCAATTTTCTTAAAAAAAATTATTTGGTATCATTGGTTATGTGATGAGAAGAGAAAAAAGGGTTGTGTGGTCACATGGTCAATTTTTCAAGAGGAACTTGCTACTCATTATGGAGATAACTTTATGGACAGCTACTTCTACCAACTCGCCCAATTAAAGAAAATGGGCATGGTCAAGGGTTATATTCAACAATTTCAAACCCTTTCTCTAAGAGTAGAGAGTACAGAAGAAGAAAATATGAAGGAACTATTTCTAAGCGGTTTAAAGGATCACATAAAATATGTAGTATGATTGTTCTAATCACAATCCTTATCGCAAGAAATAGTAATGGCAAGACAAGTGGAGGATTTTTGGCTAGTAAGAGACAAGGAGACATAAATTTCAATGAAAGGAGATCTCGTACACATTCACTACCACAACCTGCTAGGTTGACTCCACCACAAATTGAGGAGAAAAGAGAAAAATGGTTATGTTTCAATTGTGACAACAAATATAGTCAAGGGCATAGATGTAGTAAAAAGAAATCATTTTATATTGAAGGACCGAGTGAGGAAGAGGAGGAGGAACCAATATTAGAGGGTGATAAGGATCTAGATGATGAGTAACATGATTCCTAACCAATCATTTCTTGGCATGCACTCTCAGGGTTTAGTGCCCCTCAAACTCTCAAGGTAGCTGGATTCTTGAAGAAGCAAAAGGTAACTGTGTTGATCAACTCAAGTAGTTCTCATAATTTCTTCAACAAAAAGTTGGCTATTTGTCTAAATTGTTGTATATATCCAGGTCTATAATTTTAGGTCTTGATTGCAGATAGTGGTACTGTCATTTGTTCTAGAAAGTGTCATAGCATTAAATTATCCATGGGAGATTATCACCTTGATAGCCCAATGTATGTTATCTCCATGGGTGCAGCAAATATTGTTTTGGGAGTACAATGGCTTACTACCTTGCGAATAATTGAGATGAACTTCCAAGAATTGTTTATGAGGTTCTAATCAGAAGGAAAGACAATAGATCTAAAAGGGTTGAAGGAAAAATCCCCACAAATGGTTAGCTCTCATCAAATGCATAAGTTGCTTAAGAAAGGAGTTGTTGGATTTGTGGCCTAGCTATGTTCATTAGAAGTCTCTCAATCTAATGATCCTACCTGTCCTGATTTACAAGCAATAATTGAGCATCACTCAGTGGTTTTTGGAGATATGCCTAAAGGGCTTCCTCCTAAGAGGGATCATGATCATGCCATACAACTAGTTCCAGGGAGCCAATCCCCCAACATTAGGCCTTATTAGTACCCACATATACAAAAAAGTGAGATAGAAAAGATTGTTGAGGAGATGATAGAGGCAGGAATTATTAGACATAGCCAAAGTGCTTACTCCTCGCCGGTGGTGATGGTGCAGAAGAAGGATGATACTTGGCACATGTGTTCAGACTATAGAGTGCTCAACATGTACACCATCAAAGATAAGTCTCCTATTCCAGTCATTGATGATTTACTAGATGAATTGAATAGAGTTATGTATTTTACAAAGTTAGATCTTATATATGATTATCACCAAATTCAAATTAAGGAAGAAGATATTTGTAAGAAAAATTTTAGGACTCATGAGGATCATTATGATTTTTTGGTGATCTCATTTGGTCTTAATAATTCTTCTTCTACATTTCAAAGTTTGATGAATTCCATCTTTAAAAATTTCTTGAGGAAGTTTGTATTAGTGTTTTTTGATGATATATTGGTTTATAGCAAGACATGGGAAGAACACTTGCAACATGTAGATCAAGTATTACAAGTTCTTGAAGAGCGAAAACTCTATGCTAATCCATCCAAGTGTGCTTATGGTCTTAATGAGGTGGAGTACTTGGGACACATAGTTTCACATGAAGGAGTAAATAGGGATCCTAACAAAATTAAGGTTGAGGAGATGTTAGAGGTAGGAATTATCAGACATAGCCAAAGTGCTTACTCCTCGCCAATGGTGATGGTGTGGAAGAAGGATGATACTTGGCACATGTGTTCAAACTATAGAGTGCTCAACATGTACACCTTCAAAGATAAATTTCCTATTCCAATCATTGATGATTTTCTAGATGAATTGAATGGAGCTATGTCTTTCACAAAGTTAGATCTTAGATCCGATTATCACCAAATTTGAATTAAGGCAGAAGACATTTGTAAGACAACTTTTAGGACTCATGAGGGTCATTATGAGTTTTTGGTGATGCCATTTGATCTTACTAATGCTCCATATACATTTTAAAGTTTGATGAATTTTCTCTTTAAAAATTTCTTGAGGAAGTTTGTATTAGTGTTTTTTGATGATATATTGGTTTATAGGAAGACATGGGAAGAACACTTGAAACATGTAGATCAAGTATTACAAGTTCTTGAAGCAAAAAAACTCTATGCTAATCCATCCAAGTGTGCTTTTGGTCTTAATGAGGTGGAATACTTGGGACACATAGTTTCACATGAAGGAGTAAAGGGGGATCCTAACAAAATTAAGCTTATCATGGAATGGCCTATTCCCAAAACCATTAAGAAATTAAGGGGTTTCTTGGGATTGACTAGATACTATCCAGATTTGTGAAGAATTATGGTTGTATAGGAACAACCCTCACAACTTTATTGAAGAAGGATTCTTTTCATTGGAATGAATCTGTTAATTCAACATTTGAAATGTTAAAGGAGGCTATGTGCACACTCCAGTGCTTGTCACTCCTAATTTCACAAAGGATTTTATTGTGGAATGTGATGCTTTTTGTAATGGTATGGGTGAATTTCTCATGTAGGAGGGTTGGCCAATTTCTTTTGAGATCCGTCAATTAAAGGGGAAGAATCAACTCAAACCTATTTATGAGAAGGAAATGCTAGTTATTCTTCATGCAGTAAAATAATGGAGGCCTTATCTAATGGGTAGAAACTTCAAGGTTAAGACAAATCATGATAGCCTAAAATATTTTTTGGAACAAAGATTGTCTTTAGAAGAACAACAAAAATGGGTTACTAAGATGTTGGGATATGATTTTGAGATTGTATATAAGAAAGGGAAGAAAAATGTTGTGGTAGATGCGCTATCAAGGAAGGATGAGAAGGATGAAGCTTCATTGTGTTCCCTTTATATATTACAAGAAGATTGGGTAGAAGAAGCCAAAGAAGAGTGGAAAAACGATGTGGCTACTAGTAATATTATTCAAAAATTATAGAGTGACCCTAGTAGTTTAGATAATTTTTGTTGGAAGGGTGATACTTTGTGGTATAAAGAGCGATTGTATCTTTGCAAGAATTCATATCTTAAACAAAATATTCTCACAGAGCTACATGAGTCTCTAGTGGGTGGTCATTCAGGACTTTAGAAGATATATCATTAGGTCAAGAACTTATTTTGGGAAGGGCTAAAAGGGGATGCTCAAAAATTTGTGGTAGAATGTTTGGTTTGTCAATGAAATAAAGGGGAGACAATTAAGACACCTAGTCTCTTGCAACCCTTAGTTATTCCTAGCTAGCATTGGGAAGAGGTCTCCATGGACTTCATCACAAAGCTTCCAAGATCTAATGGTAAGAATGTCATCATGGTAGTTGTGGATAACCTCACTAAATATGCATATTTTATTGCATTACCACATTCTTTTACAGCAAGTACAGTGCAAAAGAATTTTTTGAGAATATTCAAAAGCTACTTGGTGTACCTAAGGTTATTGTTAGTGATCGTGATCCTATCTTTACTAGTAAATTTTGGATAGATTTATTCAAGTGTTTGGGTACTCAATTGGCTCACGGTTCTTCATACCATCCATAATTTGATGGGAAAATAGAGGTGGTTAATAAGTGTTTGGAAGGATATCTACGTTGTTTCACCTCAGATAAATAGTCTCAATGGGTAGATTGGATACCACTAACAAAATGGTGGTATAACACTTCCTTCCATAATTCATCAAAAAATTCTCCATTTATGGCATTATATGGATATCATCCTCATTCCATCACAACATCATTGAAGGTGTCATCAAGAGTTCACATTGTGGAGGACCACATGATTCATCAACAACAAGTACTTTCAGGACTTAAAGAGAATCTATCCATGGCACAAAGCTAAATGAAGAAACAAGAAAACTAGCACTATAGTGAAAGAAGCTTTGGGGATTAGATTTTCTTGAGATTGCAGCCTTACAAGAAAATGTCACTAAAGTAACAGTCAAAATAACAAGTTGTCTCCAAAATAGTATGGTCCATATCAAATCATGCAGAAGATAAGTAGTGTTGCCTACAAGCTGGAATTTCCATCAACATCAAAGATACATCCATTTTTTCATGTTTCTTGTTTGAAGAAGGTAATTGGGAATAATATCCCTAGTCAGACAATATTACCAGAGCTTGATGAAGAAGGAATAATCATATTGGAACCATAATGCATTTTTCAAAAACGTACAAGGAAGCTAAGGACCAAAACAAGTAGTATCTCATCCAATGGAAGAATTTACCAATTGAAGATGTCACTTGGGAGGACAAGGAGTTCATTCAAAAGCATCCAAAATTTCCTAGCATTAATGGAAATGCTTATCTAAAGAGGGGGCATGCTACACCCTTAATATTAGAGTACACTAGGTTATGAATAGTCGGCTTGTGGCTATCTTAGCTCCTAATTAAGTCATAGTATCATTATTGTATTGTTATTTAGTTGATTAGGTTGGCCTAGGGCTTATATAGTGTTATCTAAGTCGGCATGGGTGGTATCCTAAGCATAAATAGGTATATATATATATACATATATATACATATATACACACCACTTTTTTATATATATATACTCTCATATATACTCACTATATATATATATATATATATATATAAGGTTGTGAGTCTTATTTCATCATCATATTGTGAATTTTGTTCTCATTGGAGATATTTGGAGGTTTTCCCCCTTGAAGTGGCTTGTTATTCTCAGTTATTATTCAGTATTTGCAACATTTTTTTATCATATTCTTCTATTGTGCAAGTTATTTCACTACACTTACTTATTTTGGTTGGATAAATTAATTCTATAAAATGATTAGAAATTATATGCAATTATTATCTAATATAGTTATTTAATTTTATCGATGTAAAAGCCTATTAACTATGTACATTATAAAGCCATGGAACCATGTTGTTGAAAATGAATATGTTTGATCCTATTAGATAACTTATTAAATTTTATCAAAGGAAAATGTGCTCCTCATTATTTTTCTTAAACATAATTTTACTTTTAATGCAATCTCCATGTATAGATATTAACAAGTATCTAAAATGTGACAAAGGACAAACAAATAAAACTATAGCTATAATGGTAAAATCTACCTATTGAAATTATTTAGAATTATTATTCATATTGTTCTCATTTACTAATTAGGCAAATGAAATGGAATAATTAGTTCTTACAACTTTTGTATCAATTCACAATAAGTAATATATACGATTGTGATATTGCACTCTCATTATATTGTAAATGAACACAGTTAGCTATCAAACCAAAATGATAAAGGAATTTAGTTATTGGAAGTTATTTGCAAAGGAAAGGATTATCCTTTTATTAAGTGTATTATATTTTATTTAATGGATATTAAACTCAATCACAGTAATGCAAGATTGTAACTAATAATTAATTCAACAACTTGTTATCAATCTTAATGGATACAATGTAAGCCTAATTACAATCTAATATTACCTTTGGTTATCTTGAATGATACAATTATAATTAAATTAATCTTAAGACTTAATATTCTCAAGTAATTAATAAAGTAATCATTAAATGCAAATAGAAGTAATTCATGGTGACATCACATGATAAATAGTCCAACATCTATCATATTGCTAATAGGACTCAATTGCCCATCATATACTTTAAAAAGATGTATATCTAAATGTTAGGACACTTAATCTCACTTAAGTTGTCTAGCAATTATATATACATGCTTTCTTAAATTATTACATAAATAATTTAATATTAGAGTAATATTTCTGATGTACAAATAATTATAATGTTTCTTAACCTTAAATTAAGTACTCCCATTCTAATAAGCATAATTTAATTATTTAACAAAAAAATGGCTCTATTTTTTATGCTCATGAAATTGGTATTAGATCCCAATTTAATTAATACTAAGGGAATCTAGGGTTAATAGTAAGCCAAGAATGGTTTCTCTTGCCTGTAAAGGAACTGTGATGTGAACTTGGGCTAGTAGAAACCCTTTAAGGAAAATTACCTAATGTAGAATAGGAGGAAAAATCCTCCACCACCTGCTCTACTACCTTCACCTCCTCCATAATGAGATAATTTAGGTGTTATTAAAGACCTTGAAAACCATTCAACATGAATGGATGGTCAAGAAGAAAGGATATTTGATTTAAGAGAAGAATAAAATTTAATGAATCAACCTCCTCTAGAATAACTTGAATTTGAGGTATTAAGGGATAAAGTCAACAAGGAACCAAAGAGGAAACACACCTTGCTTAGTTTCAAGGACATGACTAAATAAACCCCACCAAAATTTAATGGCCAAGAACTAAGCAATACCACTAAATCTTGGTTAATAAATTTGAAGAAATATTTTGGGTTAAAACCTTTAATAAAAAATGAGAAGGCTAGGTTCAAGGTCTTTTAGCTTGACTAAGAGAAAACTCTTTGGTGGGATCATCTTAGCGATATTAAATATTACAATATTGAAAACCTCAGTTGGGGAGAATTTGAAGAGAAAACTAGATAACAATATATCTTTACAATAGTTAGAGAAAACAAAGGGTTTAATTTCACTTATTCTAGCAATGTAGCTCCACAATAGCTTAGTATGATTCAACATTTATGAATTTTCTAAGTTGTGTGGATTACATGAAATATAAAGAGTCCAAGATTACAAAATTCAAACTAGGGCTTAAAGAAGTAACTGTGCATAGTGTAAATATGACAAATCTTGCTAGATTAGATAATGCAATTGACTAAACTTGTTGATCTAAAGTGAAAGAGTATGCTTTCATAAGGTTAAGTTAAGATATTAAGGATAAAATAAATATAAAAATTAAATTAAATGGAAAATCACCTTCCAAATTTGGAAACATTAATTCCTAAGAAGGTAAGGGGACATAAGATGTAAACAATAATACACCATATCAAAGGACTATTAAAACACTTTCCTCTAGGATAAAAATAACTTTAGTTCAACCTAGGAAACTAAATGATGGCTACTTGAACTATGGTGGAAAAACTCATTTATCTAGAGATTGTCTAGTGTTGGTGTTAATATGGTATTTTACTTATCTAGTCCACTAGAGGGTCCTATTAACATGTTAATTTTACTCAAGTCCTAAGAATCTTTCTAGAAGTCTTAGTTGTCATTTAGATCTTACTTTATCTTATTTCATGCACTTCTTGTGTCCTAGTTCATTTAATATTTGTTATGTTAGTTGTCTCATATTATAGGATTAAGACAAATGTCATGATCTTATTTAATCTTATCTCTCACCTTGTCTATATAAGCAAGGATCTTGTACATTTATAATATATCATATCAAGCAAGATCATATTATCTTTCTATACTCTCTTGTTGAAGGCTATCTTTTATTTTGCAGGTGATCTTAGAGTGTGAGATAATTTTTAGCTCTTACATGGTATTAGAGCTCTAGTCCTGCAAACACCATCTCATATCTAAGGGTGATTTTGTGCATGCGCTATTGCTAGATTAAAAATAATGGATCTTGAAAAGTTGAGTATGCTCTTCTCTTGTATCATATGATGATCTAGAGAAAAGAACTTGATAGAAATACTAGATTTTGGGGTTTTCTCTTTGTAGTTTTATATTGCAGGTTGATTTTGGTGCATGTTGGTGCAAATCTAAGCTTGCCATTGAGTTTATGGAGTCCAAGAAAGTTATTTTTCCTTTTGTTTCATCCAAATTGAACATGTGAGGCTAGATCTATGAGGATTTGAAGTTGGAAGGTGGTTGTTAGATCTAAGAGGTAGATATAATTTTGGAGCATTTTGGGTCAAAACAGACCCTACCATCGCATCTAGGAGGCCCAAAATTCCTAAGATTGATTATCAATTCATTTAAATCAAAGACTTTTTCCCTAGGTCCTCAAAGGAAATTTTTAGACCACCACCATTATTTTGTCTATACGGAATCCATATAGTATATATTTGTAACATATGATTATGTCGTACCATCGAAGGTCACTATATAACCGAGAAAAATACTGTGCAACATTTGCAATGACAGGCAAAAATTAGTATTGACATATTCTATAGAGAATAGTCTTTGCAGGAATTAGAAGTAAGTACACAAGCATCACATCACACCCATGCAGGAGATACAATTGATGAAATTTTCTAAAAAAATTAATAAAAAAATTGTTTAAATTTTATTTGCAGCCCATGGTTTATGCCAACGCCTAGTGCTTAGCCCAATGAGTAGCATGGGAAACTTGCCACCACCACCCAGAGTGGTGCATTTTTTCAAACCCATGATAGAGCACCATGGTCACATGGGCGACCAATGCCTAACCCCCAAGGGACTTAGATTTTTCCCTAAGGCCCTAATAGGGTAGTTTTTTCCAAGGGCCATAGCTTGTGATCTAGGAGTCTATTTTTCAAAACTGAGATATCATAGAAAAGCTAGTTTTGTGTACTTTGTAGTGGAGCATTCCATTTTGATAGATTTTTTTGTAGGTGCATTTTATTTCTATTCAAATCAAGATCCCATTTGGACCTTTAAGCACATAACCTTTTTCTTGGATCTCCATTTTTTATGATTATTGTGGCATCAAAGAGGTATTGAGGAGCTTTATTTTGTGTCAAATGCACTTTTCTAGATTCAACCCCAGGGATATTTTATTTAATATTTACAAATTTCACATTGTGATTGATTACTTGGACATCCTAAAACCTAGAGAAGTTGTCTTTTTAGGAAGGGTTCATTTGCAATATTCATTATGTTTGGAGTTTTCTAATTGTTGTTGAAGGTTTCAATTTTTGCAATTTTGGTGATCTCTCATAGTTCATTATGAATTTTTCATTTCATCTTTCTTTGATCATCTTGAAAAGGGGAAACTATAAATTATGGATAGATGGAATCATAAAACATCTCTTTTGGCTTCATTTTTTGTGACATTTGTATGGTCGTGTTCCCCCTCCAAGTACTAATAGTAAGATTTTTTTGGAATTATAAAAGAGAGATGTCTTAGGAGTTATTATGCATGTTGATGATGAAAATTTGAATTCTCTTGTTCATTTTGAGTGTCCTCATACTCTTTGGACTAAAATTTGGGAGATATATCAAGATCCTTCTACTCAGTCATTCCTAGATGATCTTGTTTCAAAT
>VDFB02000002.1:106987443-107030608 GCA_007258455.2 Sequoia sempervirens | reverse complement strand
TAAGGTTATTGTTAGTGATCGTGATCCCATCTTTACTAGTAAATTTTGGATAGATTTATTCAAGTGTTTGGGTACTCAATTGGCTCATAGTTCTTCATACCATCCATAATCTGATGGGAAAATAGAGGTGGTTAATAAATTTTTGGAAGGATATCTACATTGTTTCACCTGGATATAAATAGTCTCAATGGGTATATTGGCTACCACTAACAAAATGGTGGTATAACATTTCCTTCCATAGTTCATAAAAAATGTATCCATTTATGGAATTGTATGGATATCATCCTCCTTCCATCACATCATCATTGAAGGTGTCATCAAGAGTTCACATTGTGGAGGACCACATGATTCATCAACAACAAGTACTTTCAGGACTTAAAGAGAATCTATCCATGGCACAAAGTCGAATGAAGCAACAAGAAAACTAGCACCGTAGTGAAAGAAGCTTTGGGGATTAGATTTTCTTGAGATTGCAGCCTTACAGCAAATGTCACTAAAGTAATAGTCAAAGAATAACAAGTTGTCTCCAAAATATTATGGTCCATATCAAATCATGCAGAAGATAAGTAGTGTTTCCTACAAGCTAGAATTTCCATCAACATCAAAGATACATCCATTTTTTCATGTTTCTTGTTTGAAGAAGGTAATTAGGAATAATATCCCTAGTCAGACAATATTACCAGAGCTTGATGAAGAAGGAAGAATCATATTGGAACCATAATGTATTCTTCAGAAACGTACAAGGAAGCTAAGGACCAAAACACTTACTTAGTATCTCATCCAATGGAAGAATTTACCAATTGAAGATGCCACCTGGGAGGACGAGTTCATTCAAAAGCATCCAAAATTTCCTAGCATTAATGACAATGCTTATCTAAAGAGGGGGCATGCTACACCCTTAATATTAGAGTACACCGGGTTATGAATAGTCAGCTTGTGGCTATCTTAACTCCTAATTAAGTCATATGATCATTATTGTATTGTTATTTAGCTGATTAGGTTGGCCTAGGGCTTATATAGTGTTATCTAAGTCGGCATGGGTGGTATCCTAAGCATAAATAGGTATATATATAGGAGGTTGTGAGTCTTATTTCATCATCATATTGTGAATTTTGTTCTCATTGGAGATATTTGGAGGTTTTCCCCCTCGAAGTAGCTTGTTATTCTCAGTTATTATTCAGTATTTGCAGCATTTTTTTATCATATTCTTCTATTGTGGAAGTTATTTCATTACACTTACTTATTTTGGTTGGATAAATTAATTCTATAAAATGATTAGAAATTATATGCAATTATTATCTAATATAGTTATTTAATTTTATCGATGTAAAAGCCTATTAACTATGTACATTATAAAGCCATGGAACCATGTTGAAAATGAATATGTTCAATCCTATTAGATAACTTATTAAATTCTATCAAAGGAAAATGTGCTCCTCATTATTTTTCTTAAACAAAATTTTATGTTTAATGCAATCTCCATGTATAGATATTAACAAGTATCTAAAATGTGACAAAGGACAAACAAATAAAACTATAGCTATAATGGTAAAATCTACCTATTGAAATTATTTAGAATTATTATTCATATTGTTCTCATTTACTAATTAGGCAAATGAAATGGAATAATTAGTTCTTACAACTTTTGTATCAATTCACAATAAGTAATATATACGATTGTGATATTGCACTCTCATTATATTGTAAATGAACACAGTTAGCTATCAAACCAAAATGATAAAGGAATTTAGTTATTGGAAGTTATTTGCAAAGGAAAGGATTATCCTTTTATTAAGTGTATTATATTTTATTTAATGGATATTAAACTCAATCACAGTAATGCAAGATTGTAACTAATAATTAATTCAACAACTTGTTATCAATCTTAATGGATACAATGTAAGCCTAATTACAATCTAATATTACCTTTGGTTATCTTGAATGATACAATTATAATTAAATTAATCTTAAGACTTAATATTCTCAAGTAATTAATAAAGTAATCATTAAATGCAAATAGAAGTAATTCATGGTGACATCACATGATAAATAGTCCAACATCTATCATATTGCTAATAGGACTCAATTGCCCATCATATACTTTAAAAAGATGTATATCTAAATGTTAGGACACTTAATCTCACTTAAGTTGTCTAGCAATTATATATACATGCTTTCTTAAATTATTACATAAATAATTTAATATTAGAGTAATATTTCTGATGTACAAATAATTATAATGTTTCTTAACCTTAAATTAAGTACTCCCATTCTAATAAGCATAATTTAATTATTTAACAAAAAAATGGCTCTATTTTTTATGCTCATGAAATTGGTATTAGATCCCAATTTAATTAATACTAAGGGAATCTAGGGTTAATAGTAAGCCAAGAATGGTTTCTCTTGCCTGTAAAGGAACTGTGATGTGAACTTGGGCTAGTAGAAACCCTTTAAGGAAAATTACCTAATGTAGAATAGGAGGAAAAATCCTCCACCACCTGCTCTACTACCTTCACCTCCTCCATAATGAGATAATTTAGGTGTTATTAAAGACCTTGAAAACCATTCAACATGAATGGATGGTCAAGAAGAAAGGATATTTGATTTAAGAGAAGAATAAAATTTAATGAATCAACCTCCTCTAGAATAACTTGAATTTGAGGTATTAAGGGATAAAGTCAACAAGGAACCAAAGAGGAAACACACCTTGCTTAGTTTCAAGGACATGACTAAATAAACCCCACCAAAATTTAATGGCCAAGAACTAAGCAATACCACTAAATCTTGGTTAATAAATTTGAAGAAATATTTTGGGTTAAAACCTTTAATAAAAAATGAGAAGGCTAGGTTCAAGGTCTTTTAGCTTGACTAAGAGAAAACTCTTTGGTGGGATCATCTTAGCGATATTAAATATTACAATATTGAAAACCTCAGTTGGGGAGAATTTGAAGAGAAAACTAGATAACAATATATCTTTACAATAGTTAGAGAAAACAAAGGGTTTAATTTCACTTATTCTAGCAATGTAGCTCCACAATAGCTTAGTATGATTCAACATTTATGAATTTTCTAAGTTGTGTGGATTACATGAAATATAAAGAGTCCAAGATTACAAAATTCAAACTAGGGCTTAAAGAAGTAACTGTGCATAGTGTAAATATGACAAATCTTGCTAGATTAGATAATGCAATTGACTAAACTTGTTGATCTAAAGTGAAAGAGTATGCTTTCATAAGGTTAAGTTAAGATATTAAGGATAAAATAAATATAAAAATTAAATTAAATGGAAAATCACCTTCCAAATTTGGAAACATTAATTCCTAAGAAGGTAAGGGGACATAAGATGTAAACAATAATACACCATATCAAAGGACTATTAAAACACTTTCCTCTAGGATAAAAATAACTTTAGTTCAACCTAGGAAACTAAATGATGGCTACTTGAACTATGGTGGAAAAACTCATTTATCTAGAGATTGTCTAGTGTTGGTGTTAATATGGTATTTTACTTATCTAGTCCACTAGAGGGTCCTATTAACATGTTAATTTTACTCAAGTCCTAAGAATCTTTCTAGAAGTCTTAGTTGTCATTTAGATCTTACTTTATCTTATTTCATGCACTTCTTGTGTCCTAGTTCATTTAATATTTGTTATGTTAGTTGTCTCATATTATAGGATTAAGACAAATGTCATGATCTTATTTAATCTTATCTCTCACCTTGTCTATATAAGCAAGGATCTTGTACATTTATAATATATCATATCAAGCAAGATCATATTATCTTTCTATACTCTCTTGTTGAAGGCTATCTTTTATTTTGCAGGTGATCTTAGAGTGTGAGATAATTTTTAGCTCTTACATGGTATTAGAGCTCTAGTCCTGCAAACACCATCTCATATCTAAGGGTGATTTTGTGCATGCGCTATTGCTAGATTAAAAATAATGGATCTTGAAAAGTTGAGTATGCTCTTCTCTTGTATCATATGATGATCTAGAGAAAAGAACTTGATAGAAATACTAGATTTTGGGGTTTTCTCTTTGTAGTTTTATATTGCAGGTTGATTTTGGTGCATGTTGGTGCAAATCTAAGCTTGCCATTGAGTTTATGGAGTCCAAGAAAGTTATTTTTCCTTTTGTTTCATCCAAATTGAACATGTGAGGCTAGATCTATGAGGATTTGAAGTTGGAAGGTGGTTGTTAGATCTAAGAGGTAGATATAATTTTGGAGCATTTTGGGTCAAAACAGACCCTACCATCGCATCTAGGAGGCCCAAAATTCCTAAGATTGATTATCAATTCATTTAAATCAAAGACTTTTTCCCTAGGTCCTCAAAGGAAATTTTTAGACCACCACCATTATTTTGTCTATACGGAATCCATATAGTATATATTTGTAACATATGATTATGTCGTACCATCGAAGGTCACTATATAACCGAGAAAAATACTGTGCAACATTTGCAATGACAGGCAAAAATTAGTATTGACATATTCTATAGAGAATAGTCTTTGCAGGAATTAGAAGTAAGTACACAAGCATCACATCACACCCATGCAGGAGATACAATTGATGAAATTTTCTAAAAAAATTAATAAAAAAATTGTTTAAATTTTATTTGCAGCCCATGGTTTATGCCAACGCCTAGTGCTTAGCCCAATGAGTAGCATGGGAAACTTGCCACCACCACCCAGAGTGGTGCATTTTTTCAAACCCATGATAGAGCACCATGGTCACATGGGCGACCAATGCCTAACCCCCAAGGGACTTAGATTTTTCCCTAAGGCCCTAATAGGGTAGTTTTTTCCAAGGGCCATAGCTTGTGATCTAGGAGTCTATTTTTCAAAACTGAGATATCATAGAAAAGCTAGTTTTGTGTACTTTGTAGTGGAGCATTCCATTTTGATAGATTTTTTTGTAGGTGCATTTTATTTCTATTCAAATCAAGATCCCATTTGGACCTTTAAGCACATAACCTTTTTCTTGGATCTCCATTTTTTATGATTATTGTGGCATCAAAGAGGTATTGAGGAGCTTTATTTTGTGTCAAATGCACTTTTCTAGATTCAACCCCAGGGATATTTTATTTAATATTTACAAATTTCACATTGTGATTGATTACTTGGACATCCTAAAACCTAGAGAAGTTGTCTTTTTAGGAAGGGTTCATTTGCAATATTCATTATGTTTGGAGTTTTCTAATTGTTGTTGAAGGTTTCAATTTTTGCAATTTTGGTGATCTCTCATAGTTCATTATGAATTTTTCATTTCATCTTTCTTTGATCATCTTGAAAAGGGGAAACTATAAATTATGGATAGATGGAATCATAAAACATCTCTTTTGGCTTCATTTTTTGTGACATTTGTATGGTCGTGTTCCCCCTCCAAGTACTAATAGTAAGATTTTTTTGGAATTATAAAAGAGAGATGTCTTAGGAGTTATTATGCATGTTGATGATGAAAATTTGAATTCTCTTGTTCATTTTGAGTGTCCTCATACTCTTTGGACTAAAATTTGGGAGATATATCAAGATCCTTCTACTCAGTCATTCCTAGATGATCTTGTTTCAAATTGTCTTGTGCCTCTTCATATTTTAGGTAAGATACTCAATGAATATGATACTATTTAAGAGTTTGATTCTTTTGGGTAATTTGAATCTTCATAAGATGAGGAAGAGATTTACTCATATGCTCCTTCTTCTCCATTAGAGATAGTTGTTGTAACTTCACCTTCAATGATTCCTTGTGTAGAGTCATTAAGTGAGGCTCCTATAATTACTATTCAATAGGATTATCCATATTTTGTTGCTTCATTAAGGTTTAGAGTTGATTCTTTGAAAGCTTCCAATGATTCATTGTAGTAGTCAAATTATTGTCTTTCAAATATATCTTTGTGGGATGATTATTTGAAAGTTATTTCAGACTTGTTTGTGGAGTCTCACATTTCAGATTTAGAGGACACATTTGAGGGTTTATCTCTCCTCTTTGATGATATTCATTGCTCTATTGTTGTGAATCCATCATTATCTTTTGTAATTATTCAACATCAATTTCTACATAATCCTAGTTTGTCACCTTCTTCATTGATTGGGCATGTACCTAATTTGATTGTGGCATCATCATCTACCATGGACAAGGAGACACGTGAGCATATTTTAGAGACATCATCATACATCTTCATGCTTCTTCCTATCAATTCTTATCTATAATAGTAAGCATTCTTGTATTTTTACTTGGTTTTGTTTCTTTTGAAAGGGAGACAAGTTGTTTGTCAATACTTGATCAAGTTTTGTCTTCAAGAACTTACCATTTTTGTAGGAGATTATACATTGTGGGGGGCTACATAGTCTCTCTATTTCCCTCATATGGGGGGGCTATTGGTTACATATTTGTGATAGATGTAGTCCTTGGGGGTTGTTGATGAATCCTCCATTCATCACTTTTTGGTCACTTGTACATGATTGTTATCATGCATTCTTTCTTTTGGAAAGGAGTTTTCTCCCACTGGGTTTTCCTCTTTTTCTCCATTTGTGAGAGATCATTTAAACATGGGTACCTAACACAGCCTTATATTTGGGACCCATCCTTGCATTCTTGCATCATTTGTATTAGTTTGTTCCTCCCTAAGTTGTACTTAAGGGGGGTGTTTGTGTGAATATAGTATTTTACCTATCTAATCCACTAGTAGGTCCTATTCACATGTTAAGTTTACTTAGGTCCTAGGAATATTTCTAGAAGTATTAGTTTCCATTTAGATCTTATCTTATGTTATGTCATTTACTTATTATGTCCTAGGTCATTTAATATTTTTTATGTTAATTGTCTCATATTATATGATTAATACACATGCCATGATATTGTCTAATCTTATCTCTCACCTTGTCTATATAAGAAAGTTTCTTTTATATTTGTAATGTATATCATATCAAGCAAGTTATTATCGTCATACTCTCTTGTGGAAGGTTATCTTTTATTTTGCAGGTGATCCTAGAGTGTGAGCTAATTTTTAGCTCCTACATCTAGAAACCAAGAGGACTAAGGGTTCCAATAAGAAATTCTATGTCGCATTTGATAATTACCCAAAGGAATTGCAAATAACACTTATTGAATTAATAAGTAAGATAAATCAATTTTAAGATAAATGAGTTTCCAATGTTGACTTCTATTATTTTGTTCCCTTGGTATACTTCAAAGATGCAATTGAAAATTCAATCCTTACCAAAGGGTGTATGAATAAATTGGAAAATTAAATAAGTACCCAAGTTAGAGATTAAAGTGGGAGTAGTAAAAAGCATGGTAAATATTTGTATCCTATCTTTGGGATCATATAATTTTATCCTAGGTATATACTAATTGTTACTAGACATGTAACTCAAATCAATTATCAATAAAGGAAATTTATTGCTTACATGAGACTCACAATCATGTAGTCCTACAAGATTTACTTGGGACTAGAGAATTAAACACCCTTTATTTTTGTTCTTTGGAATAGATCTATTGTTTCTTTAATGGATGTGAGATTAGAGGTAGTTTTCTCTTTATAAATGTTGTCAAAATAAATATATAGGTGTAAGCTCTATTGAGTGCTTAGATTGAACAATTATTTGCTTGGAATATCTTTATTTTTACTCATGATATATTGGGTGACTTTTTAAAGGTCCTTAATAACATGTAAACCATTATTTTTGAAATTTTCCTTGATCTTCTTCATAGGATGATAGCTCTATGATTTTTAATTTAAAGTGTAATATAAATTTACATTCATTAATCATGTTTTCATTCTTTTGGTTGGATAAATTAATGTTCATTCTTATATAATATAGTTGTTTAATTCTATTGATGTAAAATATTGTTATCTATGTAATTTTATAAAGCAATATAACTGTGTTGAAATTGAATATGTTCAAACTTATTATATAACTTATTAAAATATGTTGAAGGAAAGTGCACACTTCATTCTTTTTCTTATAAAAATGTACTTTTAAATAATGTAATATTCATTGTAGACGTTAATAAGTATCTAGAATGTGACAAAGGAAAAACAAATAGAATTATGGTTATAAGGGTAAAATTTTCCTATTAGGACTATTTAAAATTACTATTCATATTTTTATATAACTAATTAGGGAAATGAAATGTAATCATTAACTATTTCAAGTTTTGTATCAATTTGTAATTTATTATTTAGATTACAATAAATAATGGAGTACAATCATGTCGTTAATATCTCATTATATTGAAAATGAACTCAATTACTTAATTAAAATAAAATTATAAAGGAATTAACTTATTGGAAGTTATTTGAAAAGGAAAGGATTGTTCCTTTATTACATGTATTATATTGTATTTAATGGTAATTAATTTTAATCATAGTAATGTAATATTGTCACTTATAATTAATTCAACTTGTCATCAACCTTAACTAATACAATTTAAATTTATAAAATTGTAATATTTTCCTTTTGCAATATTTAATTATACAAATTTAATTGAAATAATAATTAAAGTTAATATTCTCAAGAAATTACTACCATAATAATGAGATTCAAATTAAAATCAAGTTAGGATGAAGGAACTTGATAATTAGTCTTACGTCTATCATATTACTAGCAAGACTCAATCGTCCATTGCATACTTTAAAAAGAAGATGTAAATGTAAATATTGGGGAAATTAATCCGACTTAATGATGCAATGCTAGAGGAATAAAATCACAAACTCAATCAACTTATCAAAACTGAACTAAAACTTAACTTGTCCATTCAATTAGGACTCTTTGCCCTTCCCAAAATTCATGATTTCAAGTCATCAAATTGAGTTCCAAAGCTCTAAATCCCTTAAAGTCTTCTCAAACACTTTAAACAAAATCAATTTAACTGGTTCAACCCAATTCCCAACCTTGACATATCCAATATGAAAACTTCTCAAAACAGACTCTCCTAATCAACAAACTAGGCCCTTTTAGGCCCTATCAATAAGCAACTTCTCAATTCCAAGCCTATTTCCACTTCTTAATGTTTCAAACATGTATAAATATATCTGTAGAAAAATAAAGAATCATTTTCCAAACTTACTTCATGATGATTCATCAAACATGTATCCTAAACCTCCATTCTTGATTGAAAATCAGGACTGTTACATCACTGTAATGGCAGGACAGTCATTAATCAATGGCTATTCATTAATCAATGGCCATACATTAATAAAATCACCAAAACCTAACATGGATTAGACTCACCAACATCTAAACACCTTTACAGAACCAATTTCACCCATATTGGACTCAAAACCCACAATCAAACTCAACAAAACTCCTTTGTTCACTAATATTGACATAATTTTCCATAGTTTGCAGTGCTAGGGCATCATAAAAACAATAGTAAATCATATCTTCTCAACCTAAAAATTTAGTACATGAAATAAGAGACAATAAGGAACCTTTTCACAACTTTCTAGCATTTTCCATCAGTCCAAAGAAGAAATACACAATTTTGCTTATTCTTTGTTACCCTAGACAAAGGTTTTAACCGTCCACACTAAAATCAACATAACTTTCTTAATACATCATGAAAATGAATGAAATAAAAACAAAAACATATTAGAATCAGAGATTTATCGTTCCACATGACTTCCCAACAAAAATATATCCGTACAAGACTATACAGTAGCCTGCAAATACACTTTACTAGTTAAAACACATAAAATATAGAGTCCTATTCATGATTTTTCATTTCAAAACAAAACTTCACACCTGCCTTGAAGCCTAAGAGGAATATTTAAGCTTTACCATCCATAACTAACCCAAACCAATTGATCAAAACCAACTTTTCACCTACTTGACTCTTAAACTTCCTTATTTTGCCATTCTCCAATTTTGCCCATGACAACTATTGTCAATTTCACCATTTTTTCCACTTTTGAACCCCCTAACCATTCTAAACACTTCTAAAATGACCTAATACACTTTTTTATTATCAATTATGACCTTATTTACCATATTCCATGGCTTGACTCATTAAACCCCTTAAAAACCCATTATTACATATTTTGCTCTTTCAAGCATGATTGATAACATTGCAACTTTGCTTACAAAAAAAATGATCTCTAAATACATTCTAAAGGTATTTTTAGACCTTATTGACCCACTTCATGACCTTAAACTCCTATACGAACCTATCACTCATCATTTTGATCAAATTCAGAAAAACTAATTGGGTGCTCCTGCACCACTTAAGTTGTCTAGTAGTTATGTACACACATTTGGTTAAATTATGACATGAACAATTGAATACTAAAGTAATACATCTCATATGTGAATAAATATTATGTGTCTTCACCTTAAATTGAAGTGCTCCCATTTTGATAAACATAATTTAATAATTTAACAAAAACCACTATTACTCTCTTTCTTCAAGACACCTAATACTTGAGAGTTTTTGTAGTGCTAATTCCAAATATTGTATGACAAGAAATAGTTGGTTAGGTATCAACTAATTTATCATCTTTCTCACAACCTCTAATATTTCTTATTCTTCTTCACTAGACCCTTTGATTTAGAACAATTTATTTTTAGCACATTTATGTCCTCAACTATATTTTCTATCACAATTGAAACATAATCCATTTACCCTTTTTTATTCAATTTACTGAAGAGTCAATCTACTAGATTAAGGGAACAGTTATGTTGAAGATATTTTTTGTCTTGTGACATTGGGCCACTACCTTCTACTGGAACTTAAAAAATTTCCTCTTCCCTTAGGCAAAGATAAAATAATCAAATATAGTAAGAGGATTAAACATGTATACCCCGTGTTGGATGTGATCCTTAAGTCCACTATGAAACAGGTCATTCAAGTTCTCCCCTATAATTGTTTCTACTTGCAAGAATGTATCTAGGATTTTTAATATAATCCTAGACTAATCATATTTATCATTATTTAGCTAACTAGATAAAATATTTATCTCATACACTATTGTTATAGTGCAATTATAACTTCTCCATAAAAATTGACCAAGTGGCACTAAGAGCCTTTTTCTTTCTTTGAGAATAAATCCATTGGTACCAAATGAATTGCTCAAGTTTTAGATATAAGGAATACATTGTCACCTTATACCCACTTGGAATGTGATGTATTTCAAAAAATCTCTATTTTATTTATACAAGTGCACACTTGCCATCAAAGTTTAGCATATCCAATTTTGGAAATAAGTTTTGAGGTCCAAAATTAATGCTAGCATTTGATTAGGATCAACATGATTGAATGATCCTCCTTGATTAATCAAAACATTATCCTTTGCTTGAATTTTATTCTCTTGGATCTATAAAACATCTCATTATCTCATTTTACTTTCATTCTAAGATTGATTCTAGTCATTACTCCTCTAATTTTGGACTATAGAATTCCTTTAATTTGTCTACAAATTATGTATACCTTTTTTCTAGTTGGCATATTTTATCATCTAGTGGTGATGTCATATCTAAATTCTATTGATTATAACTCTAAATACATATCCTCTTTTTCAAGAGTATTTCCCAAGTGACTGGATTCCTTCCCCTACCTCTTATTGTATCTTTATCCATGATGCTACCAAAATAATACACAAAACAACTTACTCAAGATAAATTAAAATAATATACAATTTCAAATATAACTTACTTTGGCCTAGATATCAATGTTCTAAAAAAAATATCTATGAAATTTGTTATTTTGTATCCTTGGAAGTAAATTTAATGAAACCATAATTTAATAATAAATCCTTCAAAATTATTTAATTGACCTCAAATTGAGACTATAGTTGCTTCAATGTGATAAACCCTCTCTAATTTAGAAAAAAATGCTATTTTTATAGCCTTGGGATCAAATCTAGTGCAAACTCCAATTTTGTAATAACTCTTTCAAAAATTCTCCAAACAACCTCAAATCAAAACTAAGCTACTTCAATGCATCTTTTATATAAAGGCTCTTGATTTTAAAAAAATATCATAAAATTGAGAGAGATATATGCTTTCCAATATGACCTCAAAAATTGAAAGAAAAATTATCTTGTTTCTTTCCTTCATGATGTCAGGGGGTCCAACTCCTCCATCCGAGGCTAGGGGGTGAACAAGGATGGAGGGTGGTCAGGTGGTTGGTGGCACCGAGGCAAATTATCATGAAATTAGGTAGGTCCATGCGCCCAAAGCAAAGCAACATTTCAACAAATCAAAACCTAGCAAGCAAGCTCGACTATTCTTGCCCCCCATATATGATAAGATCAACTGTTCTCGCCCTTGTGTCGATTGGTGCATTCAAGATCATGCTCTAATACAACTTGTAAATGAAATAACTTTCACAATAGAAGAATGTAACAACACATACTTGGAAATATACTAGGAATAGTTACAAATACTAGATAATAATAAGCCACTTCAAGGGGAAAACCTCCATTCTTTGACAATAATGGAATTTAAATTATTATAATCAATTACTCTTCACTACCCCTTATATATGATATACTTATGTCTTGGATGCTACCTGGACCAATCTAACTATCCATATAAGACTTTATAAATGATTTTATAACTTACTTAAGAGTTATGCTAGCCAAAAGTTGGCTACACATATCCTAGCACAATCAATTAGTTAAGAGAATCACAAAATAGGCTCAACAAGGCATTCAATTTGTGAGTTTGATTTTCAGGTTGCTTAGCGTTGGAGGCTCCTTTTTCATATCTCTTCTCCAATTGTGAAAGCTAAGCACTCTAGAGAGAACATTGTTTAGCATGCTCTGCCCATGGACTAGGTTAAAGTTAACTTTGATGGAATAACTAAAGGAAATCCGAGATTTGTTGGTTATGGGGGAGTGATTAGATACTTTAATGGTAGGATTGTTTCTGGAGTGATGCTCCTTTTGGGAAACTAGAAAAACCACTTTGGGGAAGCATTAACATCCTACTATGGTCTAAAATTGGCTCAGTCCAAAGGTTTGGCTTGAGGGAGATTCTTTGAATATTATTAATTGTCTCAGGGACAATCAAACTCTTGGTTGGTTGATAGAGTAGAGACTCTATTTGTATTATCAATACCTTAGATTTTTTCCATATCTCCCATGTCTATCTAGACGTAAACATGCTCATTGATTGCTTTGATAACCTTGGGGTCTCATCATTGTCTAGAGATTGAGGTTCTTATGATCAAGTTCCCATCGATGCTAAAAATATTTTGAATCATGAAATTCAGTTGCGATATGGTGGAGTTTAAATTAATGATCAAAGGTTGGAGCTTTCTCATCAATGTCAATCTCATTATTACCAAGGACAACGATATATTTTATTTGGATTGGACTTTCAAGGTTATCATTAGTATCGTTCTTTTCAATTTTATTACCACACAAATTGTGGGTAGGTTTTGGGGCATGTTTCCTCATCTTTGGCAGTGAAGTTAGGTTATTATCTTGGGTTGTTTTTTTTTCTAGTGCAACTTCAATTACTTTGCTCATTCTTTGTTCAGGTGTTCAATGTAGATGGGGGGTGATAGGAGTAGAGTGGATTCATTCTCTTGTGATGAGACCAGGAGTAATGTGTGGGTGTGGAAAATTCTTATGGATGGTGGAGTTACTCCCTATATTGAGAGACTACATAGCTTTGATCCATAGATTTCTAAAGATTTTGTTGCCAGGTGGAAGGAACGTATCCTCACTGTGAATGGTATTGAATTCAACATCTCTAAAGACTTCATTGGTAAGATATTTAGTCTCTCTATTGAAGGTAGGAAGATATTTAGGGATATAAAAGCCTTTAATCCTACTTTAAAAATATTTTTCAAAGGAAATGAAAGGGATAAATTGGTCAAGGTCTCTTGTGTGGGCTATGATAGGGTTTCTATTAAGCCCATTTTGGAAAAAATCACTAAGACCATGATGCGGTATTTTATAGTGGATAGTCATTTCTTTGCACTTTTTAGTTATCACTTCATTCTATTGAACCATTTCAAACACAAGCATATAATTCTCTTTCCTTATCATCTTTTGGCTTCATTAGAAAATGGTATTAAGAAGCACAGAAAAAACCCTAGGAATCCCATTTTGCATGAAGGACTTATAATGTTGATTATGGAATATGCTAAATCTTATTTTGTCCCTACTAAACCGAAGAAGGTCTCGAAATCTAATCATGCTAGGCATGTTGTGCAAATTTTTGGATATGAGATAGGAGAGGAATTGAACAATGACGAATGGGTGGATGAGGGTGATGAAGAGGCCCTTTCTGATATGCCTAAATCCAAGAAGACCCTCAAGAAAAATCTCCAATCCTCATGGTCTGGGGGCTCTCAAACTGGAAATGAGGATGAGGAGGTTAATTTTCCCTCCCCTATTGCTAAGAGGAAGAGTTTAGATTTTGCTAAGGGTTCTCGTGAGGGTTTTGAGGAGATTTTTGTGCCCTCATTTTCTATTAAAAGAAAGAATTCCAAACCTACTAAAGGAAGTGGTAAGGGAAATGATGAGTTGGAGCTAGTTGTTCATCCTTCGACTACTAAGAGAAATAATTTTGCTTCCTTTAAGGGGATTGGTGAAGGAAATTTTGAGGGTAAGAATCCTAGTGTGGTTGTGGGGCTGAACAAACCTATGTTTGAAGGTATGAAGGAGGTTGTGAAGCCTATCAAATTGATGGATGCATATGGTGAAGATCATGAGAAAGATAAAGGCAAAGCGGTTATGAAGGATACATAGAAAAAATAGGGTACTCCCCAGTCTGATTTTTTTGAAGATATTAGTGTCTTCGACTATAATAGGGAGGAGATATATGATATTTTGGGTTTGGATAAGGAAGGGGATGTTAATTATTTTAAGATTTTCAAATGGTTCTTTATGGAGATGAACCAAATAAATTTCAAGGTCCACTCTCTGCACAATAGGAATAAAAGGAACAATTCTAGAGAGGAGAGGTCTAGAAACCTTAATGAGAACAACAAAATTTTGGAAATTCTTCAATATGTTTCCAAGGATGTGGGCATAATGAAAAATTATTTTGAGTCCTAGATTTCTATGCTTGAGGAGAAAACACTGAAAGTGTATGATAATCTAGATAAATTGGTGAAGGTTAGTGAGACAATGCTCCATAACAATGCTAAAGGGCTCAACCTTCTTAATGAGAAGATGAGAAATAGGAAAGGTGAAGAAGCGATTGGGTTGCCTAAGGATGTTATAGTTGTGGATATGTGTTTGATTAAAGATAAAAAGGTTTCTACTGCTGATATTGGCCCAAGCACCTGTACTTGTAGCTAGGAAAATAAACCTATAGAGATTCAAAAAAGAGAGCTATCTGATGTGGTTGATCTTAATGAACACATGATTTTGCAAGATTTAGAGGCAACTGAAATTCTCAAAACCTTCAATAGGTTGATGTTTGTAGTTTAGTTTTTTTTATGGTTTGTTGCTTGTTGCTACTTGTTTTGTCTAGTTTTTTCTTTAGCAACTTCTCTTTTGTAAAGGGTTTTGGATCCCTTCAAAACCTGTTTTACCCTTAATCAAAAATAAAATATTTGATCCTATTTGTTATAAAAAAAATTTAGTAAATATGTTTTTGAAGATTTATCTAGTTTATTGAATTAGTTGATAGTGCAAGCATGCTTATCCACATAGATTAATATCATTAATATCTTGTTATTGTCTATGAGCATGGGCTCGCCTCTCTTAAACCCTTTATAATTGATGAAGATGCTTCTATGCATTTGAAGGCCTATGAAAATTCCTAGAGAGTGAAGGGTATTATTGATGTCATCTAGAAGATTTGCCTATTTGTAGCCACTTTAAGTGCATAAGTATAGGATTGATATATGAAATTTGTAATTCAAATAGATTTAAAACTAATTTTTTCAAGCTTAAAAGGGACTTCTTCACCAAATTCAACTATTTAGAGATATATCACCAAAGCATTATTGCACTAAATGAGATCAATAAGTAAAAAAGTAAGATGATGTACCGATATGATTTGTGCTTCCAAAAAATATTATCAAAGATCCCTTAGATAATAGATAACATCATTAAGAAGGTATAGTTCATTGATGGGATTGTTGTAAAAATATCTAAATTGAATTGGTTCATCACTCATTTCGCACAAAAGTTTCAAAAGTAGCCTAATGCTAAGAAGTCCTTCAAGAACCATTTGTGTGTATCTAATGCAAATATCAAAGAAAATATGGTACAATGACCACATGGATATAGAAACTAGTGATCATGTCTAAGAAAAAGATAAATATATGGTGTATGATGAAGAAATTTAAGGGCACACTGTAACTAAATATTTGGTATTTAGAGCCCAAGGAGTAGGAATTGAAATATTTCCCCATTTAGTGCATACAAGAATGTGTCATATGTCATGAAACCTCAACCTACTCTCTTACAAAAGATGCAGGGATCAATATCACTTTTTAGTGAGAATCTTGTCAAAGTGACACCCATGACACCAACTCATGTAGAGTGGTGGAAATATTAACGAACTAGTTTGGAAAGGCTACGATAACCATTTCCACTTTACTTGCATAGAAAATAAAGGATACCTTATGCAAAAAAATCATGGTTATCTTGCATGAAAGAATTAGGGGTATCCTACATACCAAAAATATAACAAATAAGGTTACCAATTCCAAATACTTGGTCACTGTTGATGGGTGTTTTCTGCACTTCTCAACATAGGCAGTGTGTAGGTGCACTACCTCTCTTGAAAGACAATCTTCCACAATCAGATTGCAGAACACTATCCCGAGGTCTCTAATGTTAGGTCTTGACAGTGCTTGGAATATCTCAGTTGTTTGATGTGATTTGCTGGAATCACAAGGCGTTCTTATGGATGAGTTACAAAGCATGGGAAGTTGGGTTTGCAAATGCAGTTTCAAAATGCTGAAAGTGAATGAACAGTGGCTGTCCACTCAAAACAGCAAGTTGAAACTCATCAAGTTCATCTGATTTAGCTTCATGGTGATGATTTGGGTCCTATCTAACCAAGGATTAAAAGAAATAACAAAAGGAGAAGGGTTAAGAAAGCTATTCTAATCCTAAGCTATGAATGAACAGTAACAATGGTGGCTGCTAAAGTAGACAGGCTTCCTAAACTGAGTTTTGCTTGACCAAGAGAAACCTACAGCTACACAAAACCAGTGCAATCTTCTAAGGTCTGCTGATTTTCAAATTACACATACACATCATGAACATGCAATTGAACTAGGTTGCAACAATGACAGAAAGAAGCCCAGGCTAACTTTGCACAGTAGCTTTCCATCAACAAGTGCTAAAAGTATGGGCTAGAAGCTCATCAAATACTATAATAGCAACACCATCATGACAGCCATTCAAGAAACCAATACTAGAACTAACATGGAAGGAAAAACCATGCATGCAAGATGAGAAAAATCAAAGAAAACATCCATAAAATCATGCAATGCTATCTTCTATTGCTGCAAAATTCCTTTTACAACAACTCTCCAACCCCTACAAATGAGGTGACATGCCCAATATATAGAAATCCCCAGAAAATGCATTAGCCAAGCAAGGGTTCGCAGCAATAACTCGGCACAACAACTCAGCCAAAAGAGTCCTGTGGTCAATCAAATAGGCATTAAATGCATGTTCCATCCAAGTCGGCCTGAGATCCATAGTGCAGCTCAGGCGATGCACGAGAAGATAATAGGGAAGCATGGGTCGCATTGTAGCCTATCATTAGCTCCTTTCCCTATTATCTGTGCTATGACTTGGCTCTTCATGTAGCTTCAAGAATGCTCCATCCAAGTCGGCCTGAGGTGGTACTGGCAGAACCCTAAGTCGATTCTCAATGGACTCAATCTCTCCTCTTGAGTGTTTGACTGACTTATCCCAGTCTACCCTATACGTTAGGTATTTTCCAATAACTGCAAGGTAGGTGACTGCATCATCTAGTTGGTGCTTGAAAATAGAACCATCATCAAGGGGCGCATAAACATCATGCCACCATTCTCTCAACTGCCAGACTCAAATACCTGAGTGCAATCTTCCTTCTTCCTGTCATGATTCCAAAGAAGGCAATGGATCCACTATAGACACTAGCTAGGGTGTCATCAATGTGTTTTCTTTGTTTGTAAATCTTCCTTAACACCTTTTTCCTAATCTGTAGTGACTTTTCTCTTAGGGATCCTGCCCTTAGTGTCTAGCTTAATCCTCTTTGCATCAGACATTGAGGACCTAGCTGTCGCCTTGCTTGATCCAGCCTGCACTCAACATGAAAATCATAGTAAAAACCACCGAAAAGAAAGATTAATCCATCAAAACACCATTAGAATGCCTCTCAAAAATTCAAGGTGTCATTAAAATCCATATAAAATGACCACAACAAATTTTGGGTTTCAAGACCATCCGTAGGATCTGAGCTAGAGAGGAATTTTGAGAAATTCCAGACTGATCGGATTCCAATGAAAAAACCAAGAAACACCTACTTAATCATCAAACCTGATCATTTTTCATCAATAAATCACATGAGGGATCCAAATATGACATGAAATAATCATCAAATGTATCATAAATTATAAACGAATCCAATTATTTCATGTTCCTTTATATTTCATCAAAGTTTAAAAAAAATTCGTCCAGGGAGAATTTCTGCGAAGAACGGGCTAGGGAAGGGACTTCGGAGGATCAAGGAGACACTAGACTTTCAGGAAATCTAGACTTGGTGAAAATCCACGGAGAAGGCAAGACTCCAAGCCAAACAGTGCAAAAGTATATCTCTCAGCCAGACAGATTTATCTATGTGATGTCTTAGCGAATCTGTAGAGTCTTGCCAAAGGTGCATGCAACAATCTTATTAGTATAACTTGAGTGGTCAGGAAAGGGTCCTAGCAAGTCATTTGTCTTTCCAACTACAAATTTCAATCAAACACCTCGGTGTAACAAAGTTTGCGGTAGGACGTCCCAGCGAAGGCGAAGTGTCTCGCCGATAGCACTCAACAGATTTTTGGCGTGAGAAAGATATGGTCACCGCGAACGAACATAGATCTAGGAGGGTTTCTCGGTGTAACGTCCCACCGAAGAGGGGGGGAGTCCCAGTGAAAGCAAATTTTTCGACAAGATGATGAGCTCAGTGAAAGGTCTTACCAACTTAGCAGGGTCTTAGCGAATTTGAAGGGACATCGGAATGACTTGAATTCTGCTATGACCTCCTGGCGACATTATGAAGTCACCCCGACATGAAGACTTTCGATGCAAGAATTTCAAGGTCCTGACGACCAAATATGAACCTAAGAAGGCTTTTCGATGAAATGTAGGGCGACTAGAGTGACATCTCCCCTAACTCGAAGGGTTACAGCGATGAAAGAATAGAGCTCAATGAAAGCAAAAGTGTTCAGTGAAAGGTCTAGCCGAAGGATGGATGTCACAGCGACACAAATGAATCGGTAAAGCCACTGGATCCCGCCATGACCTCTTGGCGACCAGGACTTGTCTTGCCGAAAGCGAGTATGAGCAAGCATGTCGATGAGACATCTCCTCACAGGGTGAGGTCTTGGCGAAAGCAAAGGTCTCACCGACTGATATGCATGGAGGATTTCATCGGTGTAAAGATGATAGTGTCATAGTGATACAACACGAACCTAGGAAGACCACTTCGACGAACCTCAAGGTGGTCGATACGACATCTCAGTGATCTTGAATGGTCACAGTGAAGGGAATCCGGAAGGGATGGATTATCCCAATTTCATCTAGACACTGAACCAACTATGGATTTCGACAAGTCTAACTTTGGGCAAGTCGGGGACGGGCCTTTCATGAATTTTCTTTACATTCTAGGTCAATCTTAAGACGAAATCACCCGATATGGCACCGCCCCAGGTCAAAACCCTATTCATCCGCCATTAGCACACAAACAAGCTCATAATTTAGTTGTTTCTACTGTTGAGTCACTACTAGGGTTTACTAATTACTCTTAGGCAAGATTCATTAAAATGTAGATGGACAAATGAACTCAAAACTCGCCTGGGAGACGACAAAGGACGCAATACTAAACAACCCTAGCGTGAAATGATCCAAAAGACCCCAAAACCAAGTTAGATACACCCTTCAAAGCATGCATGAAGCCAATAACGCAATCGACAGGACAGTCAAAAAACCCGGGAATTCGACAACAGGGTGGAATCTGGGAAAATCCATCTCACACTGAAATCCACGAAGACCCAAAAATTCCCGAGCAACAAGATCCAACTAGAATCCAAGCAAGATCCGAGAAAATCCGACCAGGGTGGAAAGTCCCAAATCCAAGCAAAAGCCCAGGATTTGTCCACAACTTAAGATCTTCAATGAACAACCTGGGGGAAACACCTAGGCAATAAAAAATGAACACTTAAGCACATGCCTAAATAAGACAAAACCTCAAAAAAGAAAGGGCCAAGGAACCAAAACCGGAGCGAAAGGGGGGGTCCCTACCTATGGCGGGGCATGTGTGCAAAACATGCACAACAGTCACTATAGATGCAAAGGATGTGTAGGAAACAACAATGTCAATAAAAATAAAGGCTAACCTCACTCACCTATTACTTTCTATAGTTGTGAGGAGCAAGACCATACTTCTTATAAATAAGAAATGTTTCATTTTAAGGTTATTGTAATGGTAATTATAAAATTCAAGAGTTCAATTGTATTGCTTCAATGAATAGAAGTCAAAAAAAGGATCACAAATAATTTGAAAACTCATGCTAAACTCTCCTAAAGAAATTTATACATATTATCACAAGGAGTAGAATGAGTGAAAAATAAATAAAATAAGTTCCACAAACTAAGTTATGTGTATTGAAGGAAAAGGTAACTTAGGTTATAGAAGATCCAAATAAACTAGGACTTAAATCCCACCACTATGTTTACTTAGAAGCTACACAATCACCCTATACAACTCAACATAATGTGACTATGTAAAAACTAGATGAGCATGATGAGTTTGAGATTAGTTATGATATCCTCAAACTTATATATAATGTAAGACGCCAATATTGATATTTAGGACATCAAGTTTCATGTGGAATTTAAAGATCAATATAATTGATGTTGATTGGAGCCTTACGCTTTGTATGTTGACCATTTTTATTCAAGTTAAAATATGATATATACTTCAAGAAATCCATAATAAGTTTTTTTTTGGAAATCAATAAAAATATGTGATCATTCCCTCATATTACACCAATGAAGTGCCATACATGGAACTAGTACATATTGAAGAGAATTACATTAAAGAAATTTATAGAGTAATGCATAACAAAGTTAATAACTACCAAATTTCAAAGGAGAACTCTACTAAGATAGTGCATCTAAGGTAATTTCAAATACATGGTTCAAAAGATGGCTTGTTGGAAAGTATTATAAGTTGAAGGGAAATACGTGCACAATAATTTGCCATCGTGTGTGATTGGAACCTACCTCAAAAGAATGAATGTGTAGAATAACATCTTGGTTACCAAAGAAATAAAGTGCCGCAACCAATAATAGTCAAAGAGTTATGTGTATAGATATTTAATTACAATAGTAATACCTCCAAACATCTTGGAGAGTGAACATGGACACTGTCTTAGGTGGACAAGAAATAATATTATTTAATTATTCTTTTTGTTGACTTAGATATTAATTGTAGTGACATTCACAAAAGAAGTAAAATACAATAGTGGCATTTTCAAATCAATTATAACTCATTCATTACACTCTCCCACTTATAGGCACTGAAATTATGAGTGGAGGATCTTTGCATAATGGATGTGCCCCACATAAGTTGTAATCTCCATAGTGAAGCTGTAGACTTGGAAATGTGAGTTTTTGGGATTTATTGGTCAAATTTACCTTATGATACATTTTCTATTCATGGATGTATTGATTGAGCATATGGGGGCATTGGATTTTTTCCTTACCATGGTTTTGTGGTACATGGTTTCATGAACCCACTTATGGTTTCCTCCCAACTCTCCTCTCAATTGTACGCTTTGGATAGAGGTTTTATGGGTTGTTTGCAATTTTGTAGGTGTTGTTAGCATTTTTTCAAGTTGAAGAAAGAAGCGTGTTGTTTATGTGCTCTTGCTTGAATTAAAGATTAACACATACTTGATCCTCTCTTCAATTGTGGCATTTTTTTCCAAAAGGGTTTCTCTACATACATCTGATGTTATGTGATAAATTATCATAATTTGATTATTACTACAATGTTGTATTAAGAAAAAATAAATTTACATAATCTTGGAAGGGCTAACATTTATAGTAGTTTACATTGTTTAAACAACATTTGGCAATACATCCTTAGTTATGTTGACAAGGGATACCTTTCTTGAAGTGTTAAAGTTTTTTTGGCTATAATGAGAGTTCTCTATTTGAGTGGTTTTACAAATCTATGGTTGGAAACCATGACCTCTACCTCTTTTTTAAAGATTGACAGTTTCTATGGTATTAGGTGCATGTTGTGGAAGCTAAAATGGAGCATCTTTTTGAAGATGGAGATTAGAGGAGAATTTTTTATAAAAAAAATGAAACCATATAGTTTATATGAAGATGACTGAAATAAATTGACAAAGGGAACAAGGAACTAATTTTTTATTTTATGGATTATGTCATGTTGAATATTTTTGACAAGGTGCAATGCATATTCTTTACGAAAGAGAATTGGTGATATCTACCAAACTAATAGTCTAATAAGTGCACTTTATTTGAAGAGGAAATTATATTCTTTAAAATTAAAGTATGGGGATTATATTGAAAAACATTTAAATTCATTTAATTTGATTATAAGTTAGTTAAGATCTATTGATGTTAATATAGAGGAGAAGGATAAGTGTTAATGTTATTTTTCTCTTTGCTTAAATCATGAGAGAATCTAATCCTTTCTTTGATTGGTTCGATGATAGATTTTAATTTGTATGCCCTTGTTAACTTTTTTGTAGATGAAATGATGATAAAATCCATGAAAGAGATATCAAAGGATGTACTACATGTTTAGGGAAGGCTTAAGTTAAAGGAAGTTCAAAAGGGGGTAAAAATAAGTCTATAAAGAGATATAAGTTGCAAGGTCATTCTAAGACCTTAAGAAAGATTAGAATGAAGTTTTGGAACTATGGTAAATGGGAGCATATGCTAAAGAGTGCAAAATAAGATACTTATGAATACTTCATTTAAAATCCTCTAATGATAATGATGAAATTTTTTAATTTTTATGAATATTATTTATGATGAATCCTAGTTGATTGACTTGGGTTGCTGATATTATATGAATCCTCACAAGGAGTGGTTATTTTCCTACCATGCTTATGATGGGAGAATGATATCTAGGTGAAAATTTCTCACATAATTTTTTTATTGAATAAGTAGGGAAAGGGCCCCGACCCTTACAAAAAGAACAACAGTCTAGAAACCCGCATCAAGACAAAACAACACAATAGAGGAAGTAGGACAAAAAGAGAACCACTTCCCCAAACCCAATCAACCAAAAAAATTAACCTATACCAACCGCATCAAACATTATAAACCTATCAATAATTCCAAAAAGATATAACTAGTCCATCTTAATATCCATCCACAAAAAAAGGTTATATAAGCATAACCTTAATAAAGTATCTAACACAAAACCATAGTTCTTAATAGAGATAAAACTAGAAATATAACAGTCTAGGAAACTACGTCCTATGCCACCAAAACACCTTAGAGAAGAGCAAAAAAAATCATGATGACAAGTAGCAAAAGAAGGAGAAACAAGAGCTGAGGATTAAGCATCCTCAATAAGGCTCCACACCTTCACCAGGTCCTCAACAAAATCTTCAAAGTTATCTTTGGGCTACATCTTTACTGACAAATCACCCTCATTGTTATTTATCATTTTCCTTTGTTGTTTCCTAATTTTTTCCTGTCTTGAGATAGTGGCCATAACAATTTTTTTCATTACCGCATCCACAACCCTAAACATATTCTTGAAAACACTCTCAAGTGCCTAGAACCTACCGGTATTATCATCCTTCTGCATCATTTTTTCCAACAACTTCATCCTTTCCTCCAACGTTTTCACTCTAGCAAGATACAAACTTGATATATTATCTTTCAAATCATTATTACCAGGATTAGTAATATCCATATCCTTTGGGTCATTAGTTGTAGTTCCTTTTTCCTTGGCCATAGCAATGTCCTCTTCAACATCCTACACATCCTCTTGCTGCACATCCTCTTCCTCCTCCTCTTGGCTAGAATCTTCCACGTCCTCCAACCCCGACTCCTCCTCCTCAGGGCCTCAGGAGACCCATCATCACCTAGACTATCTGGCACATAATTCTTAGAGGAGGAAGCCTTTTCCTCCCTGGCCACCTTCTTCCCCTTATTATCCAAATACCCTTCCATATTATTTTCTTCTAATTTTTTAATTTTTTGTTGTTATTAGACCCCTTCGACATAGCCAAAGCAAGGCAAGTTGATCTTTGACCCACCGGGGTGGAACACTCAGGGCTATTATCATTATCATCAGGTATAGTTATAGTGTTAGGGTCATCCCCCAACTTACAAATCAACATTTTTCTCTTCTTGTTCACAATGAGAGCAATGGGAGCCGCACTATGTTCTTTGAGGGTAATTTTAAGGAGGGACGACCAAGAGGGATCCACTGAATTAGGGGAGGCCTTAACATAGTCTTTTGTTGGGGAGTGGGGATGACTTTCTATAAGCTCAATTTTAACAAAACTCTTGGGAGTAGGATTTTCAATCAAATTTTGCAAGACATTTGTTTGTGGAGTGGTAGCTAAGACATATTTGCATATGGCACAAATCAAACCCTGGTGTAAAGGTGGGTTAGTGCCATTGGTAAGGCTTTGGCTCGAGGAGGAAAAGAGGAAAAAAGGTAAATTTATTTTCTCAAGGTGTTGGGTGTGATTCAAAATCAGGAAGTGATAACTATGAACAAACTGAAATGGCCTTCTAACATAAAGTATTTCATAACAAAGAAGCAAACATTATGGTAAGGTGGAGGAAGAAAAACCCTAGATTAACCATTTTGAAATCTCTGAGATTTTTCTTTAGCTTCAAAAAACTTATCAATATAAGTTTGATATTTTCCAATGCTTACCTTAGCAACCTTCTTCCCTTCATACACAAGCCTCATCGCTTTGGCTATGAGCTTAGCATCAGCAATAAAACGGAGACCACCCAACTCAATTCCACATCTTTCCAAGTATTTGCAAAATTGTAGCTAAGCTGCTTGATGTAACCCTCCATGGCCACAAAGTAAGGAGTAAACCTAGTCCACTCAAACAAACCCCAAAGCTCTGCATTCTTTTTTAGGGAGTTGTACTTACTCGACTTCATCCTCTTTCTAGGGCCTCCCATGTTATTTTCCTTAGAAGAAAAATTCTTAGGAAGGAGTAAATACTCTGCTCATCCGCCTTCCTCGTTCACGACGGTAGCTACAGGTAATTCAAAAAATTCATTTTTGATAGAGACTTGGTGGCTTTTCATCTGTAAGAATAACGGCTCAAACCTTTTGGAAGTTTGTTTAAAATAGTCAATCTGAATGTGAAGCCACTTCTCATATTTTCAAATCCTGCCATTAAGAGAAATGATAGATCCGCCACTTTTTTGAGTCATGATTACTCTTTTTTTATTACCCTCCTTCACATCAATGATAACTCATTTTCAAATGTCTTTTCAAAAATCAATTAGAAGATTTTTAGAGGTGTGAGTAATAATCACTATTCCCTCATTCAAATCTTTCTTACTAACCCACGAGGTTTCCAAAACTATCTATCCTTTCCTCCCCTTTCTTTTTAGATCTTTAAGATTTGGCGTACAACTACCTTTAATAACATACCTTCTGATCCATCTTATCAACTTGTCCAATTGACACCAAAGAAAGATGGCAACCCATGTGACAACTGGACAATACTGCGAGCCTCTTTTTCTAATTATTATCATTATCTCCATGATAAATAAAATCCCCCAATCTATCCTTCAAAATTATTTCCTTAAAATGGTTTGATAAATTGGTAAAGTCCCAAAATTTCAACACCTCCTTCCTAAAACCAAAATTTTCCATAACATCAACAACCCTATTTCCTTCCTAATAGGTATGGCATATCTTGCAACTTTGGAAAGATTGTAATGTATTTTTGTAGTCATCCAATAAGTCTTTTAGCTCCCAAGGAGTCTCTTCCTTATTGTTTAAATAATCAATTATTACCTTGGAGTTTCCTTCCAAAATCACTTTCGTGTAGCCATTATCTTTTAGATAACATATTCCTACCCAAATAGCATAAGCCTCAGCCAAATTATTTGTTGTTGTACCTAGACCCTCATTGTATCCAACCACATAGATGCCACAATGATTTCTAACAATTCCACCTGCCCCCATCGGGCCTGGATTCCCTTTTGAACATCCATCAAAGTTGCATTTAATCCACCCTAGGTCTGGGGGAATCCAAATTGTACTTTTCCTAATTATTTGTTTAACCCAATCAACACTATTGAGATCATGAGAAATTCCCCATTGTTGCTTGATTCTCATCTCTTGATATGAATGCCCTTTCTTTGATGGAACCTACTTACATCTTTCTATGTTCTCTTGAATCTATTTCTTGATAGACATACAAAGCTCTTTACTACTCTTAGCAACATCTCTAAAGACCTTATTATTCCTCTCTTTCCACAAACCCCAAGTGAGGAATAGGGGAACTTGTTTCCAGAGGTCAAGAATTATATTGTGAGAATAGGGGCATATACTACAACAATCAACATACATTTTAATTGGAGGGAAGACCCAATCAACCATCAAAATATTTAAGAAAAAAGCCCAAACTTCTTGAGCATAAGAACATATGAGCAACAAATGCATAATGGTTTCTTCCTCTTCATTACAAAGGTAACACTTATTCACCAGATACCATCCTCTTTTCTTAAGATTTTCAATTTTGAGAATTTTTCCATGCACCATTATCCACTAGAAATAATTAATCTTGGGAATTAGGTTCTTTCTCCACACCATATTCCAACTAAAGACCCCTAAATGGAGAGGTTGCATATCCATAGTCTCATAAGCATACTTAACTGAAAATCTCCCAGAAGCATTTTTTGTCCAAATCCACTCATCGTTCTTGTTCCTTGAGAAAAAATTGGGACCCCCAATCAATCATAAGAGGGATTCCAAAGCATCATCCCAACTCAACTGTCTACCACTCCGAAGAACAACATTATTCAAATAGTTCCTAAAGTTAATCCATTTTGATCGTAAACCTTCCCAATTTAAGTAATTAGAGACCTTCTTTCCAATACTTATCTTCAATCTGATTTTGATTTGTTTGAGGTTGTCACTAGCAAACAAAGGAGCACAATTAGACCAAGCATCCTCCTAAAATTCAATTTTGAGCTCATTTCCAATTCTCAATTTCGCACCTTTTGTCAGAGTACCTCTAACCTTTAAAAGATTATTCCATAAGACAAAACCGTAGGGAAGGTCCTTTTTCCTAAGAAAACAAAAAATGTCCTTATTACCCAAGTACTTAGCCCATAGAATCTGTACCCAATCGTTTTCTCCTTTCAGATACCCAATCCTTCATCGCTCTTTGGGGGTGCAAACAATTTCCCATCTAATAAGCGTCATTATTTTCCTCTCTTCCACACCCAACCATAAGAACCTCCTTTGAATCATTTTAATTTTCTCAACAATAGAGGAAGGAATGTTGAAAAGAGAGATAATAGACAGGTATGTTTTGTAAGGAAGCTTTTAAGAGCTGAACTTTTCCAACAAAACTAATCAATTTACCTTTCCATCTAGTCAACTTCTTTTGAATCTTTTCCACAATATAATTCTAGTAGCTACTATTAGATTTCCTTGAGATTAATGGTAAGCCCAAGTAGGTAGCAGGAAAATCATCCTCCTGACAACCTAAAATATTTATAACTTTCTCTTTAACAATCTGGCTGGTATTGAAAAAATAGATTTAACTTTTCTAGTAGTTGATAAATTGGCCAGAAACTTTAGCATATTATCCAGGATTGCTTTCCATTGTTTCACTTCCAGAATAGAGGCCTACCCCAAGAGGATAGTGTCATCAAAAAACATTTGATGTGAAGTATGGGGAAGGGATGAAGCATCACAAAAACCTTTTAGTTCTTTACTAGCAAGTTGTTTTTGGATATTACAACCTAAGGCTTCAATAACAATGACAAACAAGGAGACAAAGGGTCCCCTTGTCTTAGGCCATGAGCAGAAGAGAAGAAGCCTTGAGGAACCCCATTAATCAGGACATAATACTTAGGAGTAGTGACACCAAATCTCATAGGAAATTTTTTCAAGAACAACAAATAGGAAATTCTAAGATACTCGATCATAAGCTTTAGAAATATCTAGTTTCAAAGCCATACCTTGTTTTTTACTAAGATCCATTGAATGTAACACCTCATGAGTGTAAATAGCCACATCCATTAATTTTCTTCCCTAAACAAACCCCTTTTGATTAACAACAATCATTTTATTCAAGACTAATTCCAATCTATTAACCATAATCTTAGAGCATATCTTATATGTGGTGTTACACAAACTGATAGGTCAGAAGAGATAATGTAGCCTCATTAGTCTTAGGGATAAGTGCAATAAAGGTGGTGTTCATTTAATTTAAAAGCCTTCCCAATCTGAAGAAATACTAGACCACATTGAATAGGTCATAAGAGATAATGTCCCAATAAACCTAGAAAAAACTTGGAGGAAAGCCATCCAGCCTGGCGCTTTAAAAGCACCAAAGGAGAAAACAACCTCCTTAACTTCACTTATAGAAACAACTTTAGAAATCTCTTTTAAATCTTGTTCTGTGATAACATTAGGAATCACCTGCAGAAATTCATCCAAGTCAAAATTATCAACCATTGGCAATCCATGAAAATTTAAGAAAAAGGAAACAACCTCCTTAGCAATGTCCTCCTCATCAATTCTTGTCCCATTAGAGGTAACTAAAAATATAATCTTGTTTCTACCTCTATGTTTTAAGGTGGATTGGTGGAAAAAAATTGTATTCCTGTCCCCTTCCCTCAACCATTGGATTCTTGATTTTTGTTTCCAAAAAATTTCTTCCTTTTTATTTATTTTATACCATTGAGATCTAAGATCCCTTTCTTGATTACAGGCCTCATCATCCATTATTCCAAACTCCATTAGATCTTGAATCTCCTTTAGTTTTAAGCTTAAATATTTTTTGGTGGTAAAAATATTCCCAAACGAATACTTGTTCCAACCCTTAACATTCTCTCTGACCTTTTTCAGCTTCTGAGCTAATCTATACATGGGAGTACCATCACAAGGAACCTTCCACCACTCTTTGACCAAGGATTTTAAGTCTAGATGAAGAGACCACATAATTTCATATCTAAAAGGAAAGGGTCCTCTAACCATTTTATCTCCCCACTCAAGGAGGAGAGCACTATGACCAGAGCTTGTTTTGGGGAAAGCAGTAAGAGTGAGATTCTGCAAAATGTTCTAGTTGGAGGAAACAAGAAACCTGTCCAACTTAACCTAGATTAGATGACTACATCATATTGTTTTTTGTGATTACATTTATGTTTTAGTGATGAGAGTAAAAATAATTACTCATTTTTTGCATATTTTAGGTCTTGTGATAAATTTAATTTTTGTATCCAAGTTGAATGATTTTGGATTATATGTGACATTTGACAAGTTTGGTTGTAGATTGGTTAGATGAAATTTGGTGGTTACTAAAGGATTTCATGTTGGGACTTTGTTTAGGTTGAATGCCTCCATATTTTTTAACTAGCAGCTTAAAAAATACATGTACGTTGTGGCACTAATGTTTGGGTCACATTGGTGAAAAAAATCTTCAAATAACAAAATATATGGTTGTCAGTTTTCTTAATTAATCTAATGGTAAATTTTATTTCTATGAACATTTTGTTTGGTAAGAAAGATCTTTATTTTTTTGGAAGTTATAATTTTTTTTATTAAAAATCAAGTTCGTTTAGGTATGTTTGGTCTAGTGGATGTGGGTTATATGGGAAAAGCTTGTTGTTATGGTACATTCATTGATGTTGCCTCTAAGTATACCTAGATTTATTTGATACATTATAAATCTAAATGTTTCTCCTTGTCTAAGGAATTTAGTTGAGAAACAATTAAATAATAAATTAAAGGCGTTTAGATTTGACAATGGTGTTCAGATTTGACAATGGTGGTGAATGTTGTTTTAGAGAATTTGATGATTTTTGTAGGTATTTCTTGACAAAAGGAAATCCCCTACACACCACAAAAAAATGGGTTTGCAAAGAGGATCAACCGAACCTTGATGGAAACAGCTGGAAGTATGTTGAGTGGTACAAAGCTAAATTAGTATTTTTCAGAAAATATTGTGAGTATTGACAGTTACTTAGTAAATAGATCTCCTTGTCTGGTTCTTATCAACACAACTCTTTATAAAGTGTTGATTGTTAATAAACCTTATGTTTCACATTTAATGGTTTGGTTGTGAGGCTTATATTCATCAGTGCCTAATGAAAAGTGATTTAAACTAGATCCAAAGCACAAAAATGCATTTTTGTTGGTTATGGTGAGAATGTAAAAGGTTGTAAGATTTTGAATCCACTTAAAAATTGATCTATTCTAGAGATGTGATTTTTAGGGAGCTCATAGAATTTTGAGATACTATACAACCAAAGAAATTAAGGAAAGAAAACTATAAATTTGGAGGACCAAGATCAAAAAGAAAGAAGATGCACATGTTTAAGAATAAAATAATGAATTAGAGGATGGAGAGGAAGAAGAGGGTATAAATGAGATTTATGAGAAGGATGAATATGATAAGCATACAAAAGAACGTGTAGATCCCATTACTACCTTGACATAAACCACACAAAATAGAACCTAGTTGCACTTATAGCTTGCTAAATTTTTGTTGTGTATTTGCTTTGTTATGTACCAATGATGAATTAATATTTTTTAGGGTGGCTTTATCTTTAGATGATAATTAATCTTGGATGTAGACTATGGATGAAGAGATAATGACCTTAAATAGATGCGACACTTGGGATCTTGTTAGTTTGATCAAGGAAATCAATCACATTGATTGCAAGTAAAAAAAGATCAAAGAAAATGGACAGTTAGAGTGGTAGAAGGCTAGATTGGTGGATAAGGGATACTCATAGAGAGAAGGAGTTAATTTAATTTCTCTCTTGTTTCTAAGCTATCTTTTAATAGATTATTTTTATCTATTTTTGTTGCTTATGATTTTTGAGATTAAAAAATGCATGTCAATTTTTTTTTCTTGCATGGGGATCTTGAAGAGGAGATTTATATGTGACAACTTGATGGTTTTATTGTGAATGGGAAAAAACATTTGGTTTGCAAGTTTAAATGTTATTTGTATGGTTTGAAATAGTCTCTTTCATGTCGTATATATTTTTTATACTTTTGGATTGTATTTAGGTTTCATTAGGAGTGAAGAAGATCACTATAAATATATCTAAAAATGATCAATTATTAGGTTCTAATCATTATATTATATGTGGGTGATACGATATTTATTCATAAAAACAAGGGGATGATTAGGGAGACCAAAACTCCACTTTTTGGCACATTTGATATGAAGGATTTTGGTGCTACAAAATAAATTATTATAATGGATATCAAAAGGGATCAAGCACACATGAATCTTTGGCTAAGTTAGAGTAATTATGTTGATACAATTTTATAGTGGTTTGATATGCATGATTGCTAACATATGAGTATTCCATTTCCTATTGGTACTACTTAAGATTTCTTTAGATATGAGTCCTAAAATGAATGATGATTTTAAGGATACTTTTAATATGCCTTGTGCTAGTGCTATTGGTATCTTGATGTATTCAATGATTTGTAGTTGACCAAATATTGCCTAAGTAGTGCGAACTTTGGGTAGGTTTGTCTAAACATGGTAATGAGCATTATACTTATGTTAAGAGAGTGTTCATATATTTGCAATGGAATTCTAATTATTGTTTGCAATATCACAATGATAATTATGTGGTTAAAACATTTGACATACATGGCTTTGTTGATGTGGATTGGGTAAGTGACTTCAATAGTCTAAGGTCCACTAGTGGCTACATGTTCTCTTTTTTTGGTAGTGCAATTAGTTGGATGAGTAAAAGGAAAGCCATATTTTCATGGTCCATCATAAAATTAGAGTAGATGGCTAATGCACATGCATGTAAAGAGGTAGTATGATTACATGGATTATGCTTTGAAGTTGGTTTTGATTGCAATGTGGTTCAAATTGGTTGTGATTGTTGGAGTGCTATTTGTTTAAATAGGAATCCCATGTATCATGATCATACTAAATATGTTGATATACAATATAGATTTTTCAAAAAATATGTTAGAGAATGGTAAATTTGTATTGCAAAAAGGTTAACACTTGAGATAATGTTACAAGTTCCCTTAGTGTTGGGAGGCCATATGTTTTAATTTTTATACTTGATTTATTTTATGTTCCCTATGGATGTCATTGCAATGTATAATATTGAGTGGGATAATGTTAGGATAGTGTGATATTTAATTGCAATCCTAAATCTCTAAATATCCTAGAGAGGTTAATGGATCTGAGATAATATTATTTAATTATTCTTCATTTGACTTGGATATTAGTTTTAATGGAATTCATGAAGTGAAGCACAAAGGTGGTGGTTACAAATCAATTAGAACTCGTCTATAACACCCTCCCACTTGTATGCACTAAAATTGGAAGTGAAAGATCTCTACATAATGGATGAGCAACCACATGAGTTGTGACCTCCATAATGGAGTGCTACACTTGGAAATGTGAGCCATCAAGAGTTATTGGTCAAATATGATTCATGCATTTTTTTTCTATTCATGGATGCATTTATTGAGCACATAAGGATTTTGAGTTTATTCCATACAAAGGTTTGGGTGGTTCATGATTTAGGAACTATTTATGGTTATTTGTAGGTTCACAGGTGTTGTTGGAATGCTATTGGATTGAAGAGAGAAGTCTAGTATTTACATACTCTTGTTCATTGAAGATTAACACATACTTGAGCCCCTCTTTAATGGTGGATTTTTTTGTGAGAGGATTTATCTCCACACACATATGATGTTATGCAATGAATTATCATGGTTTATTGATTTACACCTACACATAATCTCATAATGGTTAATCCAATGTTGTATTGAAAAATATTTGTATACTCTTTCAAAGACTAAAATTTGTAGTAGTTCACCTTGTTTTACAATACTAGTACCTTATTAGGGATGTTTATCCATAAGGGAGAAAAAATTCCACCATGTTTTTTTAGCCTTATTATTTGAAACTTGATAGTAGGAAAGCTATTATGGAGTCTAAGGTGATGATGGATAAATGGGTGTGCCACATAATCAAAGTGCATCAACAACTATCACACCCTCTTTCTTTAGTTGGGTGAATATCTTTATTTTTCCCTTCAAGCATGTCAATGCCATTGCTAAGCATTTTATCTAGCTAATAAAAAAAGAGTTTCGATCATCACAACTTCAATAATGGTTAGTCCAATGTTGTATTAAAAAAAATTGTGTACTCTTTCAAGGGCTATATATTTTTAGTATTTTACCTTGTTTTAACAACATTGGTACATTAGTGTTGATGTTTATCCATAAAGGATCAACACATGCCATAATATTTTTTGAGCCTTATTATTTGAAGCCTACTAGTAGGCAAGATATTCTAGAGTATGAGGTGATGATGGATAAATGGGTGTACCAGATAATCAAAGTGCATCGACAACTATCACAATCCTCTTTCTTTAGTTGGGTGAATATCTTTTTTTTTTTCCTTCAAGAATATCATTGTCATTGCTAAGCATTTTATCTAGCTAATAAAAAAGTGTTTCAATCATCACAAAATTTGTATGTAATGAATAAGAACTGCATTGAGGTAGCATACGTTATACAATGGGATCCTTGTAGACAGTGCAATTCTACCAATTGTTACAACATAAAGACCATAGTCATTGTTCAACACCATGCCTATATGAAGAAAGCAAATAATGGGAAGGGGATCATAAAATGACTAATGAAGAAATGAAGGATTGCCAAATCTAATTCCATAATCACCATCAAATCACATGAAAATCATGAGGCAAAAATATAAGAAACAAGGTACCAATACTAGCCTAATGAGGTAGCACTGGGTTAGGAGTATGTAACTTCCACCTCTATGAATAAAAAATACACACATATTTGTAAATTTTCAACACATGTTGAAGTTGACCATTGCCGAATTAACGATTCCAAGGCCACAATTTAGGAGCTCCAACAAGATTTGACACTCAAAAGGAATGAGTTAAAAATTATGGAAGCATACCAAATTTAGATTTAGGTTGCCAATTCTTTTGCCATAATTTTCCTTTATGGAATAAGGTAAGCACTTTTTAATTGAGGATACTACTTTATATGTAATTTTTTTGGCACAACTTTATGTAAATGAATCATTGAGCTATTAAGTTGATCAACTTGATGCAGTGCTCCAAATGTTTATTTCCATTTCGTCCACTCCAATGCCTACTATGATTATTGATGATGATAATGAAGAGATGGGGGAAACTAGTCAAGCACCTATCTAGCCAACCAATGATGCACAATAAGAATAGGTAGTACCAATATATGTACAACCAAAGCAAGAGGATCTACACAAGGACATCACACTATTGATCCTAAAAACTAAAGCATGTTACAAAAAATATACAAGTCACTTATGAGGAAGTAGAGCAAGATAGATTAACATGAACAAATTGCTCACTTTAGTAATAATACCAACTAAATTGATTATATATGTGGTCAGAGGAGGAAACAATTCTTTTGAATGAGATAGAGAAATGATTCTCAAGAAAGGATTTGACCATTAAAGGAGTGAACACTCTAGAAACAAAGTTCCATGATCAACGAGCATTGGTAGAAAAGAAGAAAGAACATGATGAAACAATATTGAAATTAAAGTAGGTAATTTAAAAATTTCATAACACATTGATGCTACTATAAAAATACATACTATTATACCAAATTTTGTTGTAAGATACATATTTATTGTTGATACAGACATGTTGGAAATCAATAAAACTAACATATGAGGTTTAAACCTTTTACTTATCCCCAAGAAGTGTGTTGCAATTGGTTGAAGTTTTTGTTGGATAAAGTGTATTAGGTTGAGTTTGAGATTAAGTTAGTAGTTCACCTTGAGTCTCTTCCAAATAGTTGAAGCATTGCAATGATTAATATCTTTAGCTTGATCTTAAAACCTTTTGTAAGTGTTTAAAGGGTCAAACATAATTTTGCACCCATAAAATGTTAGCACTAAGGAAAGCCACTCCCATTATTTTTTTGGTGAACTTTATTTAACCCATATTACCATTATAATAAAATTTAAAATTTTACACATAATTTTATAAGTGATAATCATAGAATATGCAAAGGATGCCATAATTTATGTGTTAGGGGTTAACTAACCATGAGTTTGAATGTTGAGGTAAAGCCCCTTTAAATGCCCACATTGTAATAGTCACAAATATCCCCAGTCTCAATACTAAGTAATTTTCTTAGCATTAATTGAATGGATATGAAGGACTGCATTTCATCACAAAGATTAGTGAGAGGAATATAGTTTCTTTATATTTGTGTGTGCATTTTTATTTCAGAATGCTTTACTATAATTCAACATAACTTAGAGTTGTTTCCTTGAGTTAATAGTTTAGGGCACAAGTTTTTTACAAGGGTGTTAAGCCCATCTTTCATTTCAAGTTAGACCTATGGATATAAGCCAACATGTGAAAAAACTACATTGATACACTAATAATAGATGTAGAAAAGATAAGAATAGACCTAATGGTTAGCAACAACCTAGGAGAATTATATATATGAAGACATAAGACATCACATGGAATGTGGTATCATGTGTAATGAGTCCTAAAGCTACAGGTAAAGTGACACAACCCATATATTCTCATATCTAATTGTCAAATTCTTTAATAATTACTCTATATTTTGGTAAATTTATAAAATTAACTTTAATAACATATAGGAAGTCCTTGCTACAAATATTTAAGTCCAATCTGATAATGCTTGTTTGATTTAAATTTCCCCATATTTAACTATAGTATAATGATTGATGTACTTGAATGATGTGGGGAGGAGGAAATTCATAAGGTGTATAAGAGTTCTTAGGTTTATCTTGATGAATCAAGTTTAGATTAGTAACAACCTCGACACGAGTAACATTAACTAGAATAATTATCTTGATTAAAGCTTGTTTCAAAACATCTCCATAGGTTTCAAGCGGAATTATTAGGTCCCAAAGAGATATCTTGGAGGGAGTACTCTTAAGTTGATCTAGCACATCATACCCCCTAGTTGTATTTTGAGTGTATATTTAATCATATGATGATTAATGTGGTATAGTCAACACATGAAATATAAGTATATGATTATGCCTTTAAGGACATAGAGATGTATAGGTCATATGAATAAGATCATCATGAAATGTAAAAGGAATGGTATGGCTAGTCATAACAATGTCACGTGTAACTATAGGAGATGTAACCTCATTACATAATGTATAATCCATAAGTGAATCAGAGAGGGTAGATCATGCATATCCACCACAATATATGTATTGTGGATCAAATCATGTGATGAAAAGGTGTTTACAGGTAAAGTATCATTATACTTAAGCACACCACTATCACTATCTGTAGAAGAAGTAAAAAATATAGTGAGGCTCATAGATGGGGGAAGTGAGAGTATCTAGAAGAGAAGGAAAAATAATGACAAGGTTGCTAAAAATAGAGAATGTGCATACATAGTGAAACTATGCTCCCATTAACAATGTAATTCCATCCATATGATAATATGTTATGAGTGTAATAGGATCAAATTCATAGATTGTATAAATTTATCAAAATTGGTAAGAGAAGCACAAATATAAGTCAAAGATATTGAGCTACAAGATCCATGGTGAAAGATGGAGGAATGAGGCATAATGTAAGGGCAAGTGAGTAGGAGTCAAAGGAAGATCATTTAATAAAATGACTAAACCCTAATAAAAAACATTTAATGAGTGAGGCGAGGGTTGATATAAATTAAAAAGGTCAATATTAGATGGGAACAATAAACTCTAGCGATGCAATAAGGTTCGGTAGGGTTGGTGAAAGTAAGGTCACACAATGAGCCACACACCCTAAAGAAGAAGAAACATGAATAGAAAAGGGAAATCAAACCCTAGTGAGATTTGAAAATAAGATGAAATACTTATAAAAATTAGAGTTGAAAAACTCTAATATAGAAGGTAAAACCGTAAGGGGTGTAGGATGAGTCGGGTTCACTAAATGATGTAAGGAAAACAATCACATTACATTAATAATATAGACCAAATAGTTAAAATAAATAATAAGCAATAATTTAACCTAGACTATTAGAGGTAGGTGATGAAGTAATTGAAAATACATGAAAATTAAATGTGATGGATAAGAGTTTTTAGCTCCAAAATTAATGATGGAGGAATGATATTGATGATGTTTTGAATTGATTCACCACCTCTAAAACATAATGGCCTCGCTCTAATTATTACCTCAAAAACATTGTGGTTCAAATCTAAGTGTTGTAGGTTTGATTCCTACTACTCCAAACCTAATTTGTGACATGTAAGAGTTATATGTCAAAATGTGTGTTTAAAAACTTGCTCACCTTTGTTTTTCCAATGTCTAAATTTATTAAGGTGTTGTCTAGAGACGTCATTGATGAATTTATGACTTGATAGTTGAATGGGTTCTCCTAGGTCAAATCCCTTGGTGTGCTCAATTAATGATGATGTATGAATAAAAGATAACATACATAGACTTGCAAATGACTTATATTATGATGATTTGGATCTGAATTTTTATTACCTTTTAGAAATCAAAATTAGTTCTATTGATATTCTCCTTGATGTCATACATGATATCCTTTTGAAACTAAGTGCACATTAAATGTCTTTAGATACCATGCCATAATATTATGTCAAACAAATTATGTTAAAATGACTAATAACAAGTTGGTCCTCCTACCACCTTCTCTCAGTCTAAACCATAACTCTCCTTTTCTTCATAATAGATCACGAAATCCAAAAATATCCAACAATTGAATTCAAAAACACTCATATAAAAAATTAGTAATAAATAAACAATAAATATATAAATTATATTAACGAAATGCCAGGGGTATGCTAATTTCCTCGTTACAGAGACAGGACGGTGTAAAAGTGAAGGCGTGCAGTTTGCGCAAGTAAACAGCCCATTGCGAAAACAAAGACGAGTTAAAGCCTTTAGGAGGGTCTTGCTGCTGTTGAAGCGGGCGAACGATGTATGCGATAGTACGAACGTTCGCGAGTCATTTTCTTTTATAGTTACAGCAGGTTTCTTTTGGTAAGTTTCGCGATCACCCAAATGGATTTTTGGGTGCGTATCTGCGAGGGAATGAATAATCTTCGGCATTTTTTCTATTAACTTTGGTATGAAACTTCATTTGGGTATTGATATTCGGGGAGTCAAATTGGCAAGTATGTTGGGATCTTCCAGTGCCAGTGCAGGGCACCTATATTCTTTAAGCTCCATGCTCGGACGGAGTTTCACTACTTCATCTGAAACCCAAGTCAGAGAACAATATTTTAGTGTTCTGCAGAAGAAGGGGTCTGCGCCTAATATAGAGAGGGAACTAGGGAAAATTAATGCCCAATTAAACTCATCTTGTGTAGAGAAGGTGGTGCAGAGGTGTGGTAGAAATAAAATTTTAGGTCTGAGATTCTTCATCTGGGCTGTTCAGCAGCGCCGATACATGCCAACTAATTATGTATACAAGACAACATGCAGAGTTTTAGGTGTTAGGCAGAAACCCACAATGTTGTTTCAAGTTTTGGCAGATATGAAGAAGGAAGGTTGTATTGTCTCCATTAAGACTTTCAGAGTTATGATCAACCTCTGCAAAGAGGGTAAACTGGTTGAAGAGGCACTTGAATTGGTAGACCGCATGGAAGACTTCAATTGTACACCCGACATTCCTATCTACAATGCTCTAATCCATCTTCTATGCGAAGACAGGCGTATGGATATGGCCAAGGTAATGCTGAATCAGATGTTGGAACTAGGTGTATTTCCTGATGTTATCACGTATATTCTCCTTATAAAAGGATTTGCCAATGCAGGTCAGCTAGAGGATGCACACAGGCTCTTCCTCCAAATGAGGGAGCATGGTTGTATTCCAAGTGTAGTTAATTATACCGATTTGATACATAGTTACTGCAAGGCTGGATGCCCAGAAAAAGGCTTGGAGCTGTTAGATGAAATGTTTCAGAAACAATGTGCCCCTAATTGTGTCACATACACAGCTTTGATTCAGAGCTTCTGCGAGACAGGTAGAGTAAAGGAAGCCTTAGACATTTTGAATAAAATGATCGCATATGGTTGTTCTCCAAATACAGTAACTTTTAATATCCTGGTCAATGCCCTTTGTATGGAGGGAAAAATAGATGATGTGGACGAACTTATGAAAAAAATGATCGAGGGAGGACATTTGCCAAAAGATAAATGCTATAGTTCATTTATGATGGAGCTTTTAAGAACAAGCAAAGTGGAAGAAGCTGAGAATTTATTAAGAAACATGCTTGCAAGTGGTATATATCCAGGTGACTTAGCATACAACACATTGATAAAGGTATTGTGCTTAAGTGGAAGATATTCCAATGCCTTGGATTGGTATCATAAATTGAAAAACACGTATTGTATTCTCGAGCTTGAAGCCTGTTCTATTCTTTTACGTGGACTATGTGACCAAGGTTATGTGGATGAAGTTGAAAATGTGTTGGAGGTCATGATTGATAAGGGTATTCTACTTGAAGATTCCGCGTTTGATGTTGTTATTAGGCATCTTAGCAAAGCAGGCAGACATGAGAAAGCTTTGAGTCTCTCTCGTAATTTAAAATGCCAGAGATCTGCCGTTTAGTGACAATGGTGAAGCTTATATAGCATTTATTTGTTGCCTTACAGTGGAAAGACCGAGGTCATATTGGTTCTGCAGGAAGGATCATTTGCGATGGGCATCATTGTATGCAAGAAGTACTATACACTCAAGAATTGGGAAATTTTGGTCCAGCCTTTCCCATATAAATTTTCATTGCTTATAATTTGTAGGCATCTTGGAAATTGAATCCCAAAGTAATAGTGAGCATTTCTCATACCAATCAGTAACTTATTGATCATTAATTGCTGATATTGTTTTATGGCCTTGTTGCTGCATTCTTCTCCTCTTGAAATAAAAATATCAATTTGCACACACACATGCTGTGCATGACAAGTGAGTATACGATAAGTCCATATGAGGGTTCTCACCAAGCAAGAGATTGAAGCTTTGTTACGATGTTTCCTGATGGCAGTTTGATTAGAGAAACAATGGGATGTCTGAAGAAGACTCGAGACTATTGCTTGAAAATGCAACAAGACGGGATGGTGTAATGGCTTGTTTTTCCTGGCAAGTTTAATAATAAGATTCAGCACTGATATGCTTGTTCTTGGCGGGTCTTCCTAGGGCACCTGAACGGAACCGTATCATTGCAAAAATGTAATGACTTCACTATAATGTAATGTTTCAGCAAGTGTATCCTACTACCATGGACATGCTATGAGACTGAACAAAAAATATTTTCACTTCCAAAGGTCTATTTCATAACGTGATACTTTGCCACCTCTTAAGATATTTTGGTGATAGATTTTTCCGTTCTCTTTTCAGATTATCTTTTGATGTGCACGAAAGTGGTAAGAAACATGTTATCTACTTATCAATCTAATCTAAATAAAGGTATTGCTGAGTTATTTCCAGAGTGATTAGACTTTACTTTTTGAAGCTACAAATGACATATATATTACAGGTAAATAACCGTCTCTTACATTCTATTTTTGATAATGGATTTTGTCAAACAATTTACAAAGCAATTCTCAGATTCCTTTGTTTGAATTGAATAGTGAGAAAGGATTACACTTTAGCCTATGTTTATGTTGAGAATGGCAACTCTTATTATTAACTGTGTGATGAGGGTATTTTAATAATCTGTTGAGTAGCTGATATTGTTTTCTTCAAAAATATGGGAGCAAGGAATAACCTATTTTTCTTATGTGCATAACTATTTAAAACATCTGAATCTTGAATTGTAATATTCCAACAATAATGTAAAAATGCTTTACTTTAATGGTTCTTTAAAATGACATGTTGTACTGCCTTTTGAAAAGATGTGACTTGGCTTCCTATTTTCTATAAAGGTTGATGTGTTCCCAAATTACTTGCACAAAGCAAATTACAAAATAAATGAGTAGATCTAAATTATCTGAGGATATAGAGGCACCTACTTGAGATGGATTTGACCTGTAAATCCGGCTATAAAGACACGAGTTCTTATACAACAGCATCTCTCTGTATAACATTAGGAAATGAGTTTGAAAAATGATATGTTGTTTACGGTTTCCATTATTATATGTTCAACGGAAAATTTTCTATGTAAGTTGTTACTTTACCCTTCTTTAATCCTAAGTACTTGAAGCATAACATAACTTATAATAATATTAAGACTTTGGACTTAAGAATAAATAATCTTATGGACATAAAGGTAATAATGTGTAGTGCCTAGGCATTCAACATGCCCTCCTTAGTGAGGAGCTTTGTCCTCGAACTAGTAAGAAATTTGGATTTAAGTGTGCTCAACCTTGAGTAGCATAATGATGGAGTGATCTCTAGAGAAATAGTGAGACATACAAATTTTTGAGCTATCATTATACATACAAGTGGCATGCATGTTTAGAGTTGGATGCATGATCCCCAAGTTACAAAATATAGCCCAAACCAAGACACCAAACAACACAGCTTAAGAAAAGGCAACAAGAATAGACCCTTTTTTAAGAACTCCTCAAGTCTATTTGCATTTTTTCAAACATTTTACAAAAGATGAGACAAATTTTGATACTAGCCTAAGAAATCTTTGATTTTTATTGTTGCATCCTCCACTAGCATTCCCTTTTGCTTGTTCTTCAATTCTTGAGTTGTCTTGTTACAAATAATTTTCACCTCTTCCTCAATAATGCCATGCAGATCCAAATACTAGATTTTCTTATGTGTTGTAGTAAGTATTTTAATTTGTAAAATTATAAGGGCTCCTACATTCTAGTTTGTGAATCCTTCCTTTATTGAGGATATCAATTGAATAGGCCACTTCCCTAACCCAACCTTAGCTCTTTTCCTATATGGTCCACAGTACTGAGGTTGAAGCTTATGTTTTCCCTTCCTTGTCATTGTCATTTGTGGATATCATATCCCCCATTTCAAACCTGTGCTTTATCTTATGTTGGTCTAGTTGTTGCTTTATCCTGATCATGCTCATTTCTAAGTTGTCCTTCAACCGTTGAAGTATGCTCTACATCTCCTCTATTGTCTTTACCACTGCAAACTTTACCCCTCTCAATTGTCTAGTCCATAGGTGATAGAGGTTTGTAATCTTATAACATTTTAAATGGTTCCTGGGAACGATTGAGTGATACAGGGTGTTGTACCAGTTCTTGGCTAACAATAACCATTTGATCCACATGCTTTTTTATTTAATCTCTTGCATACATCCTCAAATATCCTTGTAAATGTTTGTTCACCACCTTTGTCTGCCTGTCAGTTTGAGGATGATAGGTAGTACTCAAGTTGAATGTCATTCTAGTTAAAACAATTTCTCGTCAGAAAGGGTTAGAAGATATAGTCTTGATTGCAAATGACTATCCCTTTGAGATATCATTTAGTTAGAAGACATCTTGGAAATGCAATTTAACAATCTCAGGACAATTTCTACTAAATCAATTTTCTTCAAATAGCAAGCTTAGTTAATCCATCTCCCACAACAAAGATTTCATCCTTACCTTTAGATCTTAGTATGCTTGAAATAAAGATCATGGACACAGTTTCTCTATTCTGGTTGGGAGTGGTATTTTGTTGCAGAAGACTAAAGGATGGAACATTTTAAACTTTGTTCCACTTACAAATGTCAGACTCAACTACTAATTTTAGACTGTTAACTTTCATGTTTCATATGAGAAATTGGAGGTGATGTTTCTGTAGGTTTTTTCAAACCTCACTATCTTATCAATGGGT
>VDFB02000002.1:106973894-106987343 GCA_007258455.2 Sequoia sempervirens | reverse complement strand
TGGTCAGATGGAGAAATAACGGAGTATTTAACGATTTATTAAATAATTAATATTTTGACTTTATATTAAAGTCACTTTATTAATGTATTTAAATATTAATAATTAAATGGTATATCATAAAGTATTTTTAATACTTTATAATAAAGTGAAGAAGTTGATTATAATGAATAATTATTTATTCATTTATTTGGGCGCCATTTAATTAATTATTTCTCCTAAGTCCAAACAGGTAAATTAAATCATTTATTTAAATGATTATTAAAAAGAAGGGTTTGGTCGAATTTTTCAAGAGAGCTATATATTCACAGCTAAAGACAAATCGAACCATTATGATATGATTATTCAACTTTGTCTTTTATTGAGAGTTGTGGAGTTTGTGAAGAAACTAGGGTTTCTGCACATTCGTGCATTTTTCAGGTTTTGGAGAACGAAACCTCTTCAGAGTCAAGCTTTCTGAGGTTGTGAGAGATCAGCTGAAGATTGCTAAGTAAGGTGGCTTCATACAGGAGTCATATTTGTGCTTACAAGTGAAGATCCAACATAGGGTTAGAATAAAATTGCAAGTTTGGAGTTATTGTACCCGCTGCTACAGTAACCGTGCTACAGTGCCCGTCGCTACAGTACCCGTGAACAGTAAATCGCTACAGTGCCGTGAACAGTGTCGTCGCTACAGTGACGCTACAGTAATATTCTGCCATTTAAGGTTGATGTGTGATTTTCAGACTTGGGTGCAGCCTTTACCTCACTTGGGGCCCTGTCTTTACCTCACGTAAGAAGTTTTGGGCGTTTATGGTGCTGTTGGGAGGTCACAAAAGGGTTCAGTATCATGCTGTGAGCATCATCAGACTTATAAAGACTGTTGTCTTCATCTATAGGGCAGGCATGAGATACAGGTTAGGTGTTTTCATTTTTTAATTAATTGCATATGCATATATCCAGGTCTGCAAGTCTTTTAAAGTGTCTCAGTTACTGCTGTGTGAGTTCTGGGGGTGGTATCATGTCAATTATTAGCTAATGTTAATACTCAGATTGTTGTAAGAGGGAACTGCAGTCATGTCATGTGAAACCCATGTATTTCAGTCATACTGTAGCTTCTGATAAACAACAAAAATCATTTACAACAGCAACTAGAAGAACCGAATCTTTTTGCCAAGCAGCCATGCTATTGCCAGGTTCATTATAATCATTGTAATGCATTTAGAAAGGTCTTCATCAGTAATATTATATTGATAATTCCAGTCCACTTTAAGAGCAATTACCTTTATCAACAGTTACAGCTGTAGGAGTTCATTGTAATCAGAATTAGCACTGTTATCAGCCAAGAGAATATTGTACTCAGATTTCCAGCTTATGCATATGGGTTCATAAATGAGAATCTCGGTATTTGTATTGAAAGCATTGTAGTAGAAGATTGCACAAAAATCAGGATAACAGCAGTTGGGAGTTATATATATTTTGTAATGATCATATTGAATATTGTATGATGATGTATACCAACTGTTTGACAAAATACCAGTTGGCTGTAGGTGCATGTTTTCACCCTTAAAAGTCATTGATATGCATTTTAGATAATTTATAGAAGTCATTCATGCCTTTGGATGTCAATTTATGCATAGTAGTATTGAATTTCAAGCATTGGAAGCATTCAATCATCAATTTTCAAAGAACATATCAGACTGATAACTCAGACCAGCAAGTTGGGAAGTTGCATTCAAATTGTTTGACATAATTCCAAGGGGACAAAGATGAGTTTTTGAGTCAGCTCAGGCTAGGCTCATCACAGTGGTATCAGAGCCAAGATCCTGCCATCCTGTTGGGAGAACAAAAATAAATTTGAGTTGCTACAATGGAATTCAGTGGATTTTCCGAACAATTCATAAGGGAATGTGAACATGATGCTTGCATATTCCGTGCAGAATATCAGAGTATGTCAGATGAGTTCAGGAATGATGTTTCTTTTGACTGCTACTTGAATTGTGTGTTGGTTTTGAAACCTGGGAAAAGGGGTGTGGTCAATTACATTAGAAGAACAATGAAAGAAAAAGCAGAACATTCTATTGATGAAAGGATCGAGAAAGAAGCAGAAGTGCTTGTTTGTGGTTTGCAGCCCACAAATATGGAAGTGGGTGAAGATACTATCACATCAGAAGCTTCTACCTTGCCAGTCGAGCCTTCTTATGAGGTACATAGCAGCAGTACCTTTGATGATATTGTGTGCGAAGTCAATAGCACACACGATGTTGCTTATCAGTTTGTTGAGCCAATTCAGGAGTACGCGTCAATTTATTGTTCCAGGGATTCTGAGATGGGTGATTCAGATCAGCATGGAGTGATTGTGCAGTTTGTGAATAATCCATTATTCGAGTTTGATGGTGGATTAGTCTATGATAATCCACTCTTCGAGTTGGAAACTAATCACACTCCTGATACTAGTCCGGTTTTGGGCAATGATCACAGTGTTTGGGATCTTTCCAATGCAATGGGGTTTCAAACAGGGCTCACAGAGGAATTTTATAGTGTGTACACGGTGAGGAGTGCTTACAGCTTTGTCTTTGATCCACCTGTACATGATTCTTATTCGATGCACAACTCTTGTGTGCATGAAGATTCTCTTTGCGTAGTCAAGAGAAGCAAATCATTTTTGTGTTCAGAGTTACTATCTTCAGAAGGTGAGACTAGAGGCTGCAAGTTCCCGACTGAGTTGTTTGCAGGGGATTACTTGCACGATCAGAGGTTGGATTTCCATCATGCTAGTGTGTACCTAACAGAGTTTGCTACTTCTGGGTTTCATGGAGGTGGTAGTGGCAGTGGACATGATGGTTTGGTTAATCACATCCCTGGGAGTTTCAGAGGGACTGTTGAGAGATGTTGTGTTGTGGATGCTTCCCGATATCCTTACTTCATTTTGATGGATGGATGCGAGTACCGTTTATATTGGGATCCAGGTGGCGACAGGATTGGTATTGTGTTTTGGATGGGTCCCAGTGGATTGCTTCACCACTTCTGGCATGGTGAAGTTGAGATCAGAGTAGCGCAGAGGAAGTCAGAGGGTATTAGGCATGGCAGACTTCCATTTCGAGTTTGGGATCCAGGAATATTTTGTGCAACTATGTTTATGCTGGTGCTACAGGAGTCAGTTAGAGATGTGTGGGATATTTCACAGTTCTTCTTTTGGGCCTCGCGAGGACTAGAGTTTCTTTGCAGTGGAGATTGCTTGGGGACAAGCAATTTCAGGGAGGGCGGACTGTAATGTCCCCGTTTTAGCTGACATTGCTTGTCGAGGAGTGAGCCTATCATTCTGATCCTCGTAGGCTGACAATGGTGTGTAGAGGATCATTCGAGGCAGTTACCCGGCGTTCAGGAGCTTCATTGTTGCAGTTGTTTCAGGTTGGGCCTTTGCAGAGTCCTTCAGAGTGGTTTTTCAGAAACTTTCTATTTTTAGAAAGTCTGACGGGCGGAAGCTGCTATTTTTAGCAGGGCACCTGGTTCAACTGGTCAGCTCAGATTCGACCCCGTACATCAATTTGTTGGTCAGATGGAGAAATAACGGAGTATTTAACGATTTATTAAATAATTAATATTTTGACTTTATATTAAAGTCACTTTATTAATGTATTTAAATATTAATAATTAAATGGTATATTATAAAGTATTTTTAATACTTTATAATAAAGTGAAGAAGTTGATTATAATGAATAATTATTTATTCATTTATTTGGGCGCCATTTAATTAATTATTTCTCCTAAGTCCAAACAGGTAAATTAAATCATTTATTTAAATGATTATTAAAAAGAAGGGTTTGGTCGAATTTTTCAAGAGAGCTATATATTCACAGCTAAAGACAAATCGAACCATTATGATATGATTATTCAACTTTGTCTTTTATTGAGAGCTGTGGAGTTTGTGAAGAAACTAGGGTTTCTGCAAATTCGTGCATTTTTCAGGCTTTGGAGAACGAAACCTCTTCAGAGTCAAGCTTTCTGAGGTTGTGAGAGATCAGCTGAAGATTGCTAAGTAAGGTGGCTTCATACAGGAGTCATATTTGTGCTTACAAGTGAAGATCCAACATAGGGTTAGAATAAAATTGCAAGTTTGGAGTTATTGTACCCGCTGCTACAGTAACCGTGCTACAGTACCCGTCGCTACAGTACCCGTGAACAGTAAATCGCTACAGTGCCATGAACAGTGTCGTCGCTACAGTAATATTCTGCCATTTAAGGTTGATGTGTGATTTTCAGACTTGGGTGCAGCCTTTACCTCACTTGGGCCCTTGTCTTTACCTCACGTAAGAAGTTTTGGGCATTTATGGTGCTGTTGGGAGGTCACAAAAGGGTTCAGTATCATGCTATGAGCATCATCAGACTTATAAAGACTGTTGTCTTCATCTATAGGGCAGGCATGAGATACAGGTTAGGTGTTTTCATGTTTTAATTAATTGCATATGCATATATCCAGGTCTGCAAGTCTTTTAAAATGTCTCAGTTACTGCTGTGTGAGTTCTGGGGGTGGTATCATGTCAATTATTAGCTAATGTTAATACTCAGATTGTTGTAAGAGGGAACTGCAGTCATGTCATGTGAAACCCATGTATTTCAGTCATACTGTAGCTTCTGATAAACAACAGAAATCGTTTACAACAGCAACTAGAAGAACCAAATCTTTTTGCCAAGCAGCCATGCTATTGCCAGGTTCATTATAATCATTGTAATGCATTTAGAAAGGTCTTCATCAGTAATATTATATTGATAATTCCAGTCCACTTTAAGAGCAATTACCTTTATCAACAGTTACAGCTGTAGGAGTTCATTGTAATCAGAATTAGCACTGTTATCAGCCAAGAGAATATTGTACTCAGATTTCCAGCTTATGCATATGGGTTCATAAATGAGAATCTCGGTATTTGTATTGAAAGCATTGTAGTAGAAGATTGCACAAAAATAAAGATAACAGCAGTTGGGAGTTATATATATTTTTGTAATGATCATATTGAATATTGTATGATGATGTATACCAACTGTTTGACAAAATACCCGTTGGCTGTAGGTGCATGTTTTCACCCTTAAAAGTCATTGATATGCATTTTAGATAATTTATAGAAGTCATTCATGCCTTTGGATGTCAATTTATGCATAGTAGTATTGAATTTCAAGCATTGGAAGCATTCAATCATCAATTTTCAAAGAACATATCAGACTGATAACTCAGACCAGCAAGTTGGGAAGTTGCATTCAAATTGTTTGACATAATTCCAAGGGGACAAAGATGAGTTTTTGAGTCAGCTCAGGCTAGGCTCATCACGGTTCAATCAATTCAAGATTCATGAAGCATGCAGGCAGTTGCATCTCACGAGTACCTCTCACTTCAAAAGGGTGAACGACGCCTTCACAATGTACATCACGAGGACTCTTCAGCGGAGATTGCAGCAAAGAATATCTAAGGAGGCACAAGAGTTGATCGAGGAGTACAGGTTTTGGTTTGTCCAATTCCCAAAGTTCACTTATTTACGGTTGTCGGGGCACCATTCATATGCCTACCGACTGCTGAGGTACGCCACAAATAGAATGATAATGCTCGAGGTGTCTAGGCAACTTGTAGCCTATGACAAAATTATAAGAAGGAAGAAGAAAGGAGGTTTGCACTTCCCTATTGTTTTGGGAAACTCGCTTGAGGAGTGCCCTTCTTTGCAGGCAGCCAAGGAGGCGGATGATGAACTGCAGTTCTACCAGCTCACTCTCCATACCAGCCGGCAGGACTTTGATCCTCGAGGGAAGATTGGAACTGTGTACGGTGAGGAATATAGGCACAAGGCTCAATTTCTAGAAGATCGGGCTTAATGGCAAGCCGCGGAATCCAAGACAAGATAATCTTCCGGTTCAATGAAGGAAAAGATGACGCTCTACGCTGTCAACAAGTTTAAAAGCTACTGGTTTCGTGACGAGAATGTGCATGCCATACCACCAAGAAATTTGAAGCACGTTGACCGTATTCTACCCGGGCTTGGTACCAAGAAGAAAACAAGAATAGTGTGAATGCTTTCAAACAGAAATTTAAGATGATGGCCATTAATTAAGCCTTCATTAATTACGCCACTCCTCCATCTTCTGGCGGTTTTTAGGGTGAATCTTGTCTAGGGCTGAAGTGGCTCAATCTGAGCCGTCCATTGTAATTTCATTTGGACCATCCATTGGATTGGCCAGCTATATAAAGGGTGTCCCCTCATTTGTACACTAGTTAGTTAGACATTGGATCAGACTAGAGAGCAGACATTTGCTAGAGCATAGAGAGATAGTTAGAGTTAGAATAGTTTCATTGCATTGTTTGAAGAAGAAGGAAAATTCTTCCTTTGAGAATTTTTTAAGGAATTGTTACGAAGACTATTATAATGAAAGAGTTTCATTGATTGGTGAATTTGTCTTTCGTTATGAGCAGTTAGTGAGGTTTCTTCACCCTTCAACTTCAAGTAGGATATAAGTTAGAGTAATTTTCATGCAAGTAGTTAATTATGGGTGGTTGTGTTTGATTTAAGTGAGCTTCATTAATCCATACCACTAACAAGCTTACTGATGGTAAGTTTGTCCTACGTGGTCAACTGGAATACCTTTTAGACTTAACTTCGGTCAAGATTCATGTGTATGTATGCATCGTTTTGATGGTATTTGCATTGATGAGTCATGATTTGAACATCTTTTCGCTCCCTTGAAGATTGCACCAACCTTGTCGAAGCTGTCCAACAGGAGGCAAGACAACGTTCGGTTGAAGTTCATTGAAGTCAAGCTCAACACCTCTTGCATTTAGACTAGGACGTAATTTTCTAATCCCTGCAGCCATTCAATTCCGCATAATTTTGGTTAGTTTTAGGAAAAGTTGTACATCAACGCTAAAATCATTCGCACGAAAATCTCCTTCAAATCATTAACTTGTTGTCAACTGCAAACCCTTTTGAACAATTGTGTAAGTCCCCTCGTGAAAAACAGCAAATCACAACGAACCTACTGAGGGTATTCCAAAGCATTTCAGAACCTTGGAGTTGAACGTGCGATCTTTCCTGCAATCTTAGCACACGGAATTCTTTGATCAAGAGAGAATGGAGTAGCCTTCGGATTACTTTGTTCTGCTGATTGGTGCGGTCACAAAAGTCACATCAACAGAAGAAAGATAGAATCTTCTTCTCATCAAGATTTGGAGGCTCAAACGAAGTGCTCTTTCAGTGTTCTTCGGGATTGGGAAGCATAGAGGGACGCTTTTTCATGGTCTGATTTTCTAGGGCATCACATTTCCAAAAATAGGTGTTCAACTTCTTTCCACCTTTCATTGATTCAGGGTCCATATGCTTTGCCCTCTTGAAGATTGGGAAATTTTAATTTTCCAAAATCTACTTTTTCAGCCCCTTTTTTTAGATCTTGCTTTTTCGAGAAATCCTCAGCTTTTTCAAAATCTAACAAACTGAGTCTCTTTAGAACGAGATCGTCTACAAAACCCAGACCTCAGTTTTTTTTAGGAAATTTGCTTTTTTTGAGAAAATCAGCAACTTATTTTTAGTAGTTTGTGTAAAACTTTTCCGGACATAGGCGTGTTTGCATTCAAAATTCAAGATTTCATCATACAATACTCTTCCATTGAAAAATTAGGAGAAGCATCAGAAGCATAAAGCTGCAAAAGAAATAGAGGAATGTTAGAGAATGGTCACGAGGTAAAAAAAAAAAGATATGCTAAAGCAAGAGGATATATTTATAAAAGGTTATCACTTTAGTTGTAGAGCCACCAAAATTATCAATGAGTGAGTCACCTTTTGGGGCAGCGATGTTTTCTAAGAATTGAACTCAAAAAGCAGCAATTAACTTGATGCCTTTTCCAAGTTAAACTTGTTGTTCTCATTCATGCATATCTATTCTTTGTGAAATATCAAATGTATAGTTGGAGTTTTTTTTGCTTTTAAATCAGATTTTAGCAAGTGGTTAGTTGTTAGTTATCTTTTGTTTAGTCTTAGAAATAAAACTTGCATGTTGGCAAGTCTAGTTGTAAAAGCAAGGAGATTTTAGGGTTCCCTACTCCTTGTTTGTGTATAAATAAGGGCAGCCTTGCCCATTTCTTTTCAACCGTTACTGTAATAACAAATTGTTGAGCCTACTTTTGCCTACAACTTTGTTATTCAGTGTCTGTTCACTTTGTGTAAGAGCAAGCTTGCATGCCTTCCTTTTGCTGCAAATCATTGTTCAGTTTATGTTCAATATTTTTCTAGTGTAATTTCATGCCTACTTTGCTTTGATCTACTGTCTCAATCTCTTTCAGTATTTTGTCTTACATATTTGCTTGCATAACCTTTATTTCAGCTTACATCTCATAAGTACAATGAGTCTTCAGGTGTTATATGGGAGAAAGATTATTTAAGTATCTGTGTTAATCAAATCATTCCTTGTTTACTTCTGATTCTCAAGCTCTGAGTTTACTTGAGTTGTCAAAAGCGTCTTTAGAGTAGGCCTAGTTGTAGTTTGAAGTTTTAGAAAAGAGAAAACCTCAGCTATGAGGCAAAGAGTACCTTGTGCTCTTAGCTGAGAATGAAAAGATTGGCAAGTAGTTTAGTATTCTTTTTAAGCATCATCAGCGAAGAGGGAGCTTCCCCTCCTAATTTGAAGAGCAGTTCAACTGTGCATAGCTATCTGTTTCCAATCCACATTCCAGAGGTGCGAATTGAAACACCAACTGTGCTTCAAAGATTTATAGGAAAGCTTCAAAGTTAGGGTTTGAATAATTCATCAAGAGTTTGATTATTCATAGGATATCAGATAAACGGGTTTACACATTATACAATACGCCATACTTGCAATTCCTGAGCTTGTTAATTGTTTATCTCTTGCTAGGCGAGTTAGGCAAGAGTTAATGAAGTGGTTGTGGCTTTTCTACATGCCCAATGTCTACCTTCCATTCACTGTGAGCATCATTTAAATGTACGTGAGATTGTTTATACTAGGTATGAGCATTTCAGATCTGGGTGTTTACCTTTTCACACAGATTTGACCCTGTGAAACTAACACGTGGGGGTCTGGTTGATTATCTGCTGCTAAAACATTGGATTTGAAGTTGTTAAATGCTGTTAGGAGGGATGTGAGGGTTTACTGGAGCTGGACGTGTCTTTCTACCAGCCTATTTCTGCTGATTTAGGGTCTTTCTGGAGGATTCAAGCAAGGTAGAGACTGCTGTTTGTATTGCAGACCTGCACTCATTTCCAGGTTAGAATATTACATCATTACATGTAAATCTCAGATCAGAAAAATCAGTATATTGTGAGTACAATGCACATTGGTTAAGTTTGAGGTATCATTTGAATATCGATTCCTTAATATTCAGTCTGAGTATAAATAAGACTGTCATTGTTATCAGCAGAATGCCACATGAATGTCAATCCTTGTCAGGAACAAATAGAGGTCTATTTAAGTTTTCACCAAATGTATAAAAGAGCGCTCCATCATAGCAGTTTAAGATGGCACATTGTAAGCCAATGATGATCTCTATGGAGGTTAGTTAAAAACTAGGAGACTCAAGTGATCCTGTTCAGCAGGTTGAAAAATCACTTTATTCAAAACTGGTAGGCAGCCTAATATTTTTACTTCCAGTCGGCCTGATATTTCCATTTGTTATTAGCTATGCTAGATTTCTTAGTAAGTGAAAAATTGATCATCGGAGTGTTGAAAAGAGTATTCTGGGATACATCAACGGCACATTACATTCTGGTAATGGGTATGGTTTTTCTAATTATTGTTAGTTAGTTTATTATAAAGCGTAAGATTGGTTTTGATCAATTGATACAAGTACAAAAAATAAAATCTTCAATCTTGGATCAGGCAAACATCTTAGGTATGCAAGAACAAAAAATTGTTGCTTTGTCTCTGACAAAAGCAAAGTACAAGACAGTTGGTTAGCTGTATGTGAGGCAGCTTGGCTGAAGAAGATCTTGTCTAATTTATAATTAAATCAAAAGCAACCTTCAGGTATATTTTGCAATAGTCATGGTGTGGTTAGACTATAACAATTCTGTTTTCTGTGCAGGTATCAAACACAGAAAAGTTCATATTGATTTTGTTCACTGGTTGCTTGAGAGGTGTGTTACTGAGCTTATATATTATTCAACTCATGACTAAGTGACAGATATGTTTACAAAATCTACCTGCATTGAAAAGTTTGTTAAATCAAAGGATGTTGCAAGGGAAAAACACTACATAAATATGTAGGCCAATGAAATAGATAAGGCATTTAAATTTTACAAAGATAACCTACATAAATGAACTGGGACTGATATCAAAATAATTGAAATAAATGCTGTGATTAATGCAGATATAAAATTAAATTAAATATAATGTATTTAGCGAGCTAGATCTCATGAAAATTAAACTATATAGAATCTAGATATCAGATATTCAGTGTTCACTTGTCAAGATATCTGAAAATAAGGGAATGTTGGACGACTGTCACTGACCTGGAAACCTGACTGTGAAACTTTCTGGCTCACTTCTGCAAGTGAGGACCCAAACCTAATGCACAGAACTCAACCTGAAATTCACAGATCTGATCTAGCTGAATTTTGTTATCTATAATTTGTTTTCCTCTCTAAAAATGTTGTAAGTCTGAGAAGGACAGGTGGCATTTAGAAACACCTTTTGGTGATCTCCTGAATTGCAAGGGTCTTGTTATCCTTAGTCAGACCCTTGGATGGACCAATTCAATGGTGATGAACACTGGTTGAGAATAATAGGCAAACAAGCAGTATACTCCTAGGATGATGATGCAATGCTGATGTAAATCTTTTCTATCCTTTTGCAATTCAATTCTAGCTTTGCTCAATACACCACCTTAGCATGCAATTTGAAATATTCATGTTTTAGTCAGCTTATAACAGTAAGCGGTAATAGAGAGATGGGGCGCAATTTGAAGTTAAAAGTTTGAGGTTCGGATCTGCAAGTATGAAAATGATCTCAATCTTCTGCACTAACGGATTTGAACTAGGGTGACAAATGATAAAGGTGGCGATCAGAATCAAACACTGGGGATGAGTAATGACAGAATTAGTATAAATTAACTTAATTTGCTAAGTTCCACAAGAAATATGTTATCTTACACACAAGTTGATGCATATATTACAAACTAATCTTCATGGACCCAAAACATAAGGGAAAAGGACATGGGTATATGTTTTACAATACTACACATATATCTCCATTAAGGTTGTATGATGGTCATAAATGCAAATCATACTTATAAAAGGACATATATGTTGGAGATAAACACACGATATAAAAACACAACATTATGCTTTGTAAAAAGTTAGTAATAAGGAAAGGTGCATTTAATTAGCCTTGCAAATAAAATTTAGTTGACAATTGATAGGCAATCTCTCTCACTTTATGTATTTACCTATTTCAATTATTGATTGAATTGAAGATAGGGCAACAAGCCTTTCTCTCTATGTTCAAGGTTTTTTTAGTTAGCTTTGTTTTATTTTTCCTGAGTTGTAAGGGTCTGCCTTTACCTTTCCCATGCACTTGGAGAAACAATCTCTGCCTTGAATCGTTTCTCAACTTCCACAATCGTCTTTGTGGCAATATCTTTTGCTCTTTTGCCAAATTCACCCTACCAAAAATCCAAAATAACAATGCTCAAGAAAGTTAATATGAATCTCAACCACTTTTTCATTGAAGTTTGTAAATGACCTACAACACCAAAGTCAAATAAGAAGATGGACTTCATATAGTTGTTGAATAATTTCATCATTAAAATATCTTGCATATAATTTTCATTTGAAACATGATGAGATTAATAAATTGATTACAAGTTAGTTACATCAGACAACTCAACAAAGAGCATAATTTGAAATATTAGTTTTCTTTTTTATTGAATGAACTCACTATAGTTTTTGTCAAAGTGGACTATTAAAATGCACAAATCAACAATTGAAATCATTATTATAACAAGGAAACCTTGGTTTCTAGAGTGCATTCCCCATAAAGGGATAAACCTTTCAATCAGGAAAATTTGAGGTTAATTTTTAACATGGTGTTCGGTTTTCAAAATCCAAGAGCTTGGTGGCATTCAAAATGTATTTGTAACATCAAATATGGTTCATATATGGTTATATATATTATGAATGTGAATGGGCACAGAGAGTAACTTGTATTATTTAAGAATCAGTGATATATAGTACATACAACACAAAACATCAATTTATGGCAACCAACTCCACCAGCTACCCACCCAACTTATAATCACCTCATAGTTATAACTAAACCAACCTATGTTATTAAGATCCAAGTGTTCAAACCCCATCTGATTCAAATTCTACACACCCAATATGGGGCATTCATGGTCTCTGAATGGACACTTAATCATCTTTCCAACGAAGCCATTACACTAACATAGGATGCAAGGAAGAGTCGCTGCTCTTAATTCAATCGAGGGTATTAAAGATGGGACATTGTCAACATAGATGGGGCTTAACTTTTGAGGAGCTAAAAATATAAGGAAAGTGGGACGGGCTGATATGGGAGGACAGAAAGATATATATAAATCCAAGAAGGAAACAACGAACCAATCAGATAAGTGTTTCCAATCTGTGAGACTTTATATTCATATCATCATCGTGGCTAAAACAGAAAAAATTAATCGCTGGAATAGAAAGGAATGAGAGAATATATGCTATAGAGGGAATAAGGATAAAATACTGTCAGAAAGAACATTCTCTTTAACTTGATCAAACGCAGGGCAGCAAGCAGAGAATTCAAATGACCTGTTGTTCTTTATATAAATATATATTTGGATATATATCTATATTGAGACTCATAGATACGTTATAAATGGTCAAGAGAAGAATATACAGAGAGATTATGCTGATAGGAAATACGCCTCTGAGGTGATCAAACACAGAGCAGCAGTTTGAGGTAAGTATCCTCATCCTTCTGAAATAAAGTTGACAGATCTTTAGGGAATACAAGTGCTACATACAGTGATGGATTCAAGTTGTTGACTGGCCAATATATTATAACTCTAAAATCAGTTAATGCTTATAAATGTTTTAATCTATTATGATTTGTGAATATAATTAAATATAATGATGTTGAATGAATGGATTGAGAAATTTAAGGATATTTAGATATATATGTAGACATATTGAGATTCATAAATGCATCATAGGTGATGGTCAAACACCATGTATAGATATAAATGGGTATCATTTATGATGTCCCAATAATGATGCTTGCAGCAATTATTGCTCCTCATAAGGTATTATGATTCTTACTCCAAGAATAGATTCCGGCCAAATCCCTTTCGCTAATACCCACTGAGGATAGGAAGTTTGTGGAGGGAAAGGCGGGTAATTCGGTCAATTGATGGATGGTCCCAAGACGGGTAGGAAACCTTGAGGGAGTCCACTTGGAGACTGTTCACGCACCCTTGGCACA